>LPNX010737528.1:25472-132130 GCA_001517045.1 Pseudotsuga menziesii
TGACAGGACTACTAGGGCTAGGGTTACTTTCAGACTATGATGGGTTCTCAGGGATAACAAATCTTCGCTGCGGGGTGATAGGAGGGTTTCTAACAAAAGGGGTTTCTTCAAATTCAGATTCTTCTGGACTTAATGGGGTATAATCAATATTCTGGCCTAGGGTATAGGATTCACGAGTTCTCTTGTATCTTTTACCACTGCGAAGCAGACCACTTTGCTCGTCGAAGTCACTTTCGCTTCCAAACATAGGTTAGTAGCAATAAATCTAGCAATCTGATTCGATAAGCAATATGCGTTTCTCAGCCAAGAGCATTTTAATTTTCAGACTTAATGAATTCAGGTACTTACCCCTAGGTCCTTTGAAAAAATGTCGTTCAGCTTCGCTGAAAGAAGTATGTGTGTTGATGGCAAACTCCGTCAATGCTTCAAGGTTTCGCATTGTCCAGAAGTCAACAGCTCTTGATATCACGTTGTTCACCCTTTTCAACAGCGTAATTCTTTCCGGAGTCCAGGCAGGAAACTGATCTTCTTTGAAGTTTGTCTTTCTTTCTGTCAACCTAGATAACCATTGGTGCAATTCTATGTGGATACTACCAAAGAAAATTTCATAAATATCAGTAAAAACGTACCTTTGCAAGAAGTCGTCTGAGCTACGATGAGGATACTTATTTTCTTGTTTAGCAAATTTCAGATAGGTATCTTCGAATCCAGTCACCGATTTCTTTTACTGAGGGCCTCCAAAACATATCCCTCCAGGTACGACGTAGATCCCTCTTAAAGCAGATACTAGTTCAGCCAGCAACGGAACCAATTTGTTGGCGCTTTGGGCAGACCCAGGTTCTTATCCTTTTATCTTCACACCAACAAACAGACCCATAGTGTTGGCCCTTTCGGCAACAACCTGCGAACAGGTTGCAGTCTCACCCGAAACAGCTATGGGGTGCTGCAGAATCAGGTTTCTACAAGCAAAAGAGGGATATTACTGTACCTTTAGTCTTAACAAATAATAATCATACAATACAGAGCTTCGACATTCACTTAAATAGCTTCGTAGTTTAGATAAAATGACAGTTTCTTGCTTAACCCTTAACTGGGAATTCACAGTGAAGTTAATATTTTAACAGTTTATCTTACTTTATCATTCATCTACTTATCAAATGCATAAAACCATAACAGAAATAACATAAAAGAACCACCACAACACAAGATATACATGGTTCACCCCCAATGTAGGGGCTACGTCCACAGAACTGTATTTATATTCAACTCTTTACAAACACACAGTTCCGATCTGCGCACTCAGCTGCAGAACCTTTCTTACAAAACCCTCTGTTCACTCAGCTACAGAGGTCATCCACACACTCAGCTGGGACTTGACCTTAACCACGAAAATAGGCCTTAACTTCTTCGCATCAAATCATTATACCTCAAAACCCTTCAAAAAAACCCTTTTTGACTCCTTTACATAAGTGCCTATTTATACAAGTGCACTATTACAATACCATGGGCTTAAACCATGGGTACCCAAAAACCAAAAACCATGGGTCATTTACAAAAACAGGGGCTTCGACCCAACCCCGAAACCCCTAAGACTATTTTGTGCCGCAACTCCGCTTACAAGCTTCGCACCAAAACCGCGGAGTTGCCAAAACTAAGGACCTTTAAGGTCAGAGCCCCAACACACCTGAGTTATCTACTTCTCCTACATCATATTGTCTTGTTGATTTTCTCGTTCCTGTCATTCCTCTAGATGGACACTTTCAAGTGTCTTTGTGGTCCATTTTGGAATATTCTTTGATGTTCTAGGCTGATCGAATGGAGGTGCTTCATTCTCTTCAAGGTTTAATCTTCCAATCCTCTCAATAACATCATCCATTTCATGTGAAGTGGTGGGAACTTCTTCTTCATGAGTTTATCATGAGGGGGTGTTGGTTCTTTAAAAGAAAATTCCAAATATTGATCCTGATCCAGGATCAATATTCCCCCTTCAAGGTTCGGAACTTCAGTATCACATTCATAATTTCTTTATATGAGAAAACCTCTCTAGCTGATCAAGTTGTCTTTCAATAGTCTTTCCATTTTTATTAGTTTCAAGAAAAATGACATCTATGGAAACAATAAATTTCTTGTTTACCTCATAATAAAGACAGTATGCCTTGGAAGTGCTTGAAGATCCTAAGAAAATACGTTTTCTACTTCTAATACCAATTTTGTTTCTTTGCTCCTTTGGTATCAAGGCATAACAGGTGGAGCCAAAAACTATGAGATTATTAACCGAAGGAAGGTGTCCAAACCACATTTCATGTGGAGTCTTGTATTCAATACATGATATGGAATTCTATTTCTCAAATATGCTACACATACTACTGCATCACCCCCAAATCATCGGTTTTGCATTCTTGAATAACATCATTAATCTTTTCATATTCATTACTGTTCTCTTCATCCTTTCTGCTACACCATTTTATTGAGGATTATAAGGAAATAGAGTTTTATGTGTAATCCCATGTTTGCTAAGATATTATTCAAATGAATTAGATGTATATTCTTTATCATTATCTAAACGAAGTGTACCATTATGTGTTTGTGCTTGATTCTATATCCATGCATGAAATTTCTTGAATGTTTGAAATGCTTAATACTTTTTCTTCAATAAACATACCCAACACATTCCTGAATAATCATCAATAAAGGTGATGAGGTACTTATTACCATTTGTAGAAGGAATTGGCATGGGGCCGCATAAGTTAGAATGAATTAGTTCTAACTTTCTACATGCTCTAAATTTAGACTCTTGAAAAGGATGCTTACAATATTTTCCTAGTATGCATGCATCACATTTGTTTCTCTTTTTAGGAATATTAGGAAAACCATATACGCCATTCTTTCTTAACAAACGAAGAATGTTAGAATTCAAGTGACCAGGTCTTACATGCCACAATAAACTGGATGACATATTAACTTCTTCAATCTAAGATGTTTAGGAAAAGTTTTTAACTATTGTAGAATAACCCTTTAACTTTAGCAGTTTCCATCTTCCTACCTACTCATGATGACCTTGTTTTCAAAGGACTTCATTACCTCTACAATTCCATCAAACATGTGGATGGAATGGCCTTTATATCAAATCTCCACCAAGTACGACAAGATTCTATCCAACTTTGGAATATAGAGAACATTATTTAACACAAAATTAGGGAAACCATGCAATTTGAGCATGATTGAACCAATTTCCCTTGGTCTAAGGCTATATTTGTCTGCAAAGTATACTATGCAATTTTCAATTTCATTGAGTTATTTAAAGAAGTATTTTCTAAAAGTTATATGAGAAGTTGCACCAGTATCAAGAAGCCAACAATCATTATAAGATGATTGAACCAATTCCCCTATTGATTCTTATTCTTGTGTTCTTATATTTTGATTATGTCTTCCTTTTATGGACTCGCAAGGTGCCCAACACTAATATGCTTCATGTTCATTCCTTCCACAATGATTTCACTTTAGATTTGATCTTTTTCTTGAGTTTTTTCCGCCTCCTCTTCCTCTGAAAATTATTCTTACTCATCCTCTCTTGCTGCTATCTCCCTTGGAAGGGTCTTTGGGTTGATTCTTTACTTTCTAAACAAAGCAGATGGATTCCCAATCATTCTCACTTGATTCATTTCCAAATTCTTTCTCTCTGTCTATAATATTTTCTGCCAGGGTGTCGAAGGTGAGGTGTTTGAACTTGTCGCTTGCTTGCAGGGACTCAGGGTAATTAGAGTGATTTGGATAAAGTGAATTTACAAATAATGAAAGTGGAAGGTTAGGTTTCATACCAGATGCTTGTATCTTGTGCATGATTTCTCTGATCTCAAATGCAACCAACATAGGATAATTATCTTTTACTTTGAAATTGAATAATTTTAACATTAACTGAATTATTTCCATCTCAAAATGTGAGTCATATAAGTATTTTGATTACTTTAGTGCTTCAAAACATGGCTTTGCAGGTAAAATTTGTTGGCTCACCTCTTCACTGTCACTGGAAGTGATCATAGATATGGATTTCTTATCTCTGGACTGACAAACGACAAGTTCTTTCTTTGATGTAGGACGTTTAGGATCAATGGTTATGACTATATTTGTCTTTATTTGAATAGTCTTTCCTTCACAGATCCTATCCCAAAGGTCATTATAGATGAAGGTGGATTTGATATTTTTGGACCATTTTGGATATGTGTCCTTTCTCGTGATGACATCACCAACAATGTTAGTTTTTCAACATTAAGCTAGCATTATTAGGATCTTTAATTGAGAGAATAACAAGAACAACAATCAAACACAAGAGACAATGAACACAGTGTTTTTCCTCAGGGAAACCATAAATGGAGAAAACCCTGCAACTTCCTTAGAGATAGAATCAGCACCAAAATAGAAAATCCCAAAATAGTAAGTGATCTCCAACAACAGTATCCTTCTTGTTATCTAGCCCCGGTGTCTTCTCCTTCCTCAACTATGTGCTACACTTGAGTGTGTATGAGTTGTGTGATAAATAGAGACTCCAGTTCTCTATTTATACTAATCCTGGCATGACTAAAACCCTACTAGGGCCGACCTCTACTAGGAGAGTCTAATAACCCTAGTGCCCCAGAACTGCAGGGACTTTAACCCTTAGACAATCGGAGGGTTACCCACTATGACTTGATAGGACTTGTTTACATTATAGATCCTCCCGATCGAAACATCGGCGCATGATAACATGACTCAATTACATAATAGATACATCCCGGAATAAACATCGGGTTACAAGACATAAGATACATAGATGAATACATTCCGAAGTTACAAATACATCAACACTCCCTCTTAACTAGGAAGGTATTCTTTCGACACAATTTTCAGCACTGGTCTTCTTCTCTGCATCAACTGGATCATCTCGTCATCTTCAAGTCTTATTAGTCGTCAAGTCTTCTTTGTCTTCGATTATTCAAGTCATCTTCTTCTTCAAGTCTTCTTCGTCTTTGAGTCTTCAAGTCATCTTCTTCTTCTTTATCACGGGATCTGCATCATCATGACTACTGGCTCATCATTGCTGGATCATCACTCGATCTGGATCATCATCAAGTCTGGATCATCTCATGTAGATCACTTGATTTGGATCATTGAGTCTGGATCATCATCACAATTGGATCGTCACTTGATTTGAATCGTCATCAAGTCGGGATCATCTCATCTGGATCACTTGATTTGGATCATCATCAAGTCTAGATCATTATCATATGCTATCTCATAATGGTGCTATCTTGATTCTTCTTGTCACTGGAATTTCTACAGAGTCAATCCTGTAGGCCTACCCTTCATGTAGGTCTTCATCAGCGCTTATATCTGACACTTAAGTCAGAATGGCCCACCCATCTCTTACATTTGACCTCATCTTGTCAGAAAGGCATGCCCAGCACTCACATCTAACCTCATTCTGTCAGAAAGGCATAGCACTCACATCTGACCTCATCTTGTAAAAAAGGCTCAGCACTTATATCCGACCATGTGCAAGCACACTGCATCGGAAAGGCTCTGCACTTAAATCCAACCTCATCCTGTCAGAAAGGCACAGCACTTATAGTCGACCATGCTCGAAAGCACCACATCGATAAGGCTTAGCACTTACAAACTGACCATGCACGAAGCACCGCATCGGAAAGGGCTCAGCACTTACAAACCGACCATGCATGAAGCACCGCATCAAAAAGGGCTCTGCACTTACAAAACGACCATGCACGAAGCACCACATCGAAAAGGGCATGCACTCACATCTGATCATGGAGGAACTAATCCTACCATTGCATCAGAATGGCCCCCAGTCCCAGACTGAGCTACCTGGTAACTGACCAAGTGCCTCCATTCCTAGAATGGCAGTTGCCCTTACATCTGACCTACTCATCAGAATGGCCAACACTCACATATGACATGGGAGGAACTTAATCCTTTAACCATGATAGAATGGTTCATCCCTTACACCTGATCAAGTGGGAACACATCCCTCTATCACATCAGAATGGCTTCTCAGTCCTAGACTGAGTTTTCCTGGTAACTGACCAGGTGCCTCCATTCCCAGAATGGTAGTTTCCCTTACATCTATCCTACTCGATAGAATGGCTAGCACTCATATCTGACATGGAAGGAACCAATCCTCTCACCATTACAGAATGGCTCAGCCCTTACATCTGACCATGGAAGGAACCAATCCTCTTACCATGTCAAAATGGCTATGGGTATCATCACTTTCTCTTGGAGGAAACCTCGATCTGAAGAACACCAAGCTTCTCCCTGAAGTACTAGAACTTCAGCCTAGCCAATGGCTTCGTCAATACATCAGCTATCTGTTCCTCCATCACAACATACTGGAGCTTCATTGCTCCCCTCTGCACCATATCCCTGATATAGTGATACTTGATCTCGATATGCTTCGACTTGTCATGGAACATTGGATTCTCTGACAACTTCACGCAACTCTGGTTGTCACAGTGTATACAAGTAGCATCCAACTGGAGATCAAATATATCAGACAGTAGCTTCCGTAGCCATACTGCCTCACAACTAGCTGAACAAGCTGCGACATACTCTGCTTCAACAGTACTCAGTGCCACACAGGATTGCTTCGTGCTAAACCAAGAGATCACACCTGATCCCACACTGAAGCAACATCCTGAAGTGCTCTTCCTATCGATGGCACTACCTGCCCAATATGAATCGACATAACCCTCTAGGTTAATCTTCTGATTCGACTCATACTTGAGCCCATAATCAACTGTACCCCTCAGGTACCTCAAAATATGCTTTGCAGCAATCAAGTGAACATTTCTTGGATATGTCAAGAACTGGCTCAAAGTGTTCATAGCAAAGCAAATTTCTAGTCTCGTGTTCGTCAGGTACATCAAGGACCCAATCATCTGATGATACATCATAGCATCAACTGACTCTGATGAAGCATCACTCAATAGGTTCAGGTTCGATGCCATAGGTGTGGCCATAGCCTTGCAATACATCATCCCAAACCTCTTCAGGATATCTAATTCATACTTCCCTTGTCCAAGGAAGATTCCATCCGTACTCTACCACACCTCCATACCTAAGAAATAATGCATCATACCCAAGTCCTTCATTTCGAACTCGACAGCAAGCTTTCTCTTTGTATCAGCAATCAACCCATCCATACTTATTACAAACAGATCATCTACATACAGTAGAAGCATCACTGGTTTTCCATCTTCAATCTTGTAGTACAGGTTGGAATCTGCTTTACTCTTGGTAAAGCCCAAACTGGATAGAAAGCTGTTAATTCTACCGTACCAAGTCTTGGGTGCCTGTTTCAAACTGTACAGGGCTTTCTTCAATCTACATACATGAGACTCCTTTTCATGTTTCTTGAAACCGAGTGGTTGCTCCACATACACTTCCTCTTCTACTACACCATTCAAGAAAGCAGTCTTGACATCCATCTGGTGTATCTTCCATTTCATCACTGCATCTAGAGCTAGTACTGATCTGATGGAAGTGTATCTAGCTACAAGTGCAAAGGTTTCTTCATAATATATTCCTTCTTTCTGAGAGAAACCCCGAGCCACAAATCTTGCTTTATATTTTTCAATGCTACCATCTGTAGCATGCTTGATCTTGTAGATCCATTTGGAAGTTACAACTGACTTCCCTTCCGGTCTTGGGACAACATCCCAAACATCGTTCTTCATGATCGATTGATATTCTTTGATCATAGCATCCTTCCATTCTTTCCGTTCTGCCGCTTCTTCATAACTGGAAGGTTCTTTGTCAATGAAATCACATAGTAAAGCTACATACCCAGAGCAAGATCTGGTCCTCTTTCTTTCTCTGCAATTCTCTTCTGGAGCCCCATATCTTTCCGCACCTTGGATAAGTTCTCATACCCAAGAAAGTTTCCTCTTATGAGGATTCTTCTCCAGAGGTGGACCTACAAGTCTTTGTGGTTCTTCAAATTCTCTATCTTCTTCTTGAATTTCTTCATTCATGGTTGTGTCATGAATTCTGGGTGCTTCTGCTTCTTCAGGATCTTCAGCAGGTCTCTTTCTGAATTTGTTGTAAGTTGTGTCTTCATCAAATGTCACATCTCTACTGATGTGAATCTTCTTGTATCCTAGGAAATAGATTCTGTAAGCCTCCAAGCTTTCAAAGTATCCCACAAATATACCCTTCTTTCCTGAAGGATCTAATTTTGTTCTCTTCTCTTTTGGAATGTGTATGTACACAGGACAGTCGAATATTCTAAGATGGCTGACTTCTGGTTTCTTGCCGAAGAAGACTTCTTTAGGAGTCTTGTTCTCGAGTAATCTATGTGGAGTACGGTTCTATAAATACACTGTTGCTCTGGCAGCTTCCGCCCAAAGATGCATAGGAAGATCTTGATCATGAAGCATAGCTCTTGCAGCTTCCATGATAGTTATGTTCTTCCATTCCGCAATCCCATTCTGTTGAGGATTATAAGGAGTGGAAAACTCCCTCTTAATCCCTGATTCTTTACATAGCTCTTTGAATTCATTTGAAGTGAATTATCTGCCATTATCTGATTGAAAAGTCTTGATCATATTTTCAGTGTGGTGCTAGATCAAGGCTTTGAATTCCTTGAATTTACTGAATACTTCATCTTTGTTCTTCATGAAGTAAACCCATGTCTTCCTAGAAAAGTCATCAATAAAAGAAACATAATATGCATACCCGCTTAGTGAGCTTGATGACATAGGACCGCATACATCGGAGTGGATGATTTCCAAGATTCCTTTTGCGTTGCTTTCGCTACTTGGAAATGTCTTCTTTGTGTTCTTTCCCTTCGCATATCCTTTGCAGACCCCATCATGTTTTGCTTGCATTTCTGGAAGACCTTGAACAGCTTTTCTTGCAAGAGGTAGTGCTCTGTAATGCACATGTGCAAGCCTTCTATGCCAAAGTTCACTTGGCTCTACTATGTCATGGATCAAAGCTTGTTCTGGATGGCCCTTCAATTTGTACAAACCTCCTTCTTGTTCACCAATCACTATTGCATCATCAATAGTCTTTCCTTTTGGCCACATGATGACTTGACCATCTATGAATGCAACCCTCATTCCTTTTGCATCCAATGCTGATATGGAGAGAAGGTTCTTCTTGAGTCCTGGCACGAACAACACTTCCTTCATTGTTATAGACTTTCCATAGTCTAGCTTATAGGAAGATTCCCCACTACCTTTTATTGGATATTGGTAGTCATCTCCTAGCTTCACCTTATGAGGTGATTCATGTTCTGAGAGTTTCACAAAGGATTCCTTGAATCCAGTCATATGTTTGGAGGCCCCACTATCTATAAGCCAATCATCACTTCCATGAGTAATGTTACATGTGAGAGCGAAGATCAAAACATATTCATCCTCGCTTGAAGAATCTTCACTTTCATATCTAGTTCTCTTTAATGAAGGTTCATCATCCTCTGCAGCATGAACATGATGTCTTTTCTTGTGTCCCTTCTTCTTGTGAGAGCTAATTTTGTTCTTAGGACAATCTCTAGCAAAGTGTCCTTTTTCATCACATGTATAGCAAATGTACTTAGACCTATCTGTAGGATTTCTAGAGTTATTTCTATGATGAGAGTACTTACTTCTGTGATGGCTGGATCTGGACTTCTTGGATTGTACTGTGAGATCTTGATCTTCACTTCACATCTTCTGTTCTCGAGCTGCCATCTGAGTTTCTTCTTGAGAACATTCTTCCCACAGTCTACTAAACTTGACTAACTTATTTCTAGCACAGATCCCTTGAATGAAAAAGTCGCATGTCCTGGGGAGACCATTCAAGGTGGTCATCACAATTTCTGCATTCTCCACTTCTTCATCTACTGCTTCCAATTTTTCCTTGATCTGAGAAACCCTTGTGAAGTAATACTGGATGGTCTCTACATTTTGGATCTTCACATTCTTCATTTGATTCCTCAGATTCATCTTCCAGTTTATGTTCTTCCCTTCAAACAATTTGTTTAGGGCATCAAACATAGCTTTAGGTGTCTTGAGGGAGGACACCTGTGGGATAAGGTGATCCTTGATAGAATCAGCAATGATCCTCTTTGCCATAACCATCTTCTTCTTATGTAAGGCCTTAGCCTCATCTCCCTTTGGAACCGGAACCTCCTCATGGATGTAGGAGTCTAACTCATTTTCTTCCAGGACCAAGGAGATCCTATACTTCTAGGCTCGGAAGTTATCACCTTAATTTTGTTGAAAATATATGGAGGAAGATCCACAAACTAGGAATCCCTAGTTCCCGCAGCTGCACAGTGTCTTCTTCTCAGGTTAGCTCTGATACCATGTTAGTTTTTCAACATTAAGCTAGCATTATTAGGATCTTTAACTGAGAGAATAACAAGCACAACAATCAAACACAAGAGACAATGAACACAATGTTTTTCCTTGGGGAAACCATAAATGGAGAAAACCCCACAACTTCCTCAGAGATAGAATCAACACCAAAATAGAAAAGCCCAAAATAGTAAGTGATCTCCGACAGCAGTATCCTTCTTCTTATCTAGCCCCAATGTCTTCTCCTTCCTCAACTATGCACTACACTTGAGTGTGTATGAGTTGTGTGATAAATAGAGACTCCAGTTCTCTATTTATACTAATGCTGGCATGACTAAAACCCTACTAGGGCCGACCTCTACTAGGAGAATCTAATAACCCTAGTGCCTCGGAACTGCGGGGACTTTAACCCTTGGACAATCGGAGGGTTACCCACTATGACTTGACAGGACTTGTTTACATTATAGATCCTCCCGATTGGAACATCGGGGCATGACAACATGACTCAATTACATAATAGATACATCCCGAAATAAACATCGGGTTACAAGACATAAGATACATAGATGAATACATTCTGAAGTTACAAATACATCAACAAACAACAGATGCAAAAAAGGGTGTCTCTGATCTAGAACCTGGAACCTATAGAATATTTGAAAAGATATTGGATGTAAGCTTAATTTCTTTCTACTTTATAAGTTACAAAATCGATTATGCAGCTCAGATTATAGAATTCTGCATCCTATTACCAATAATTCCATATCCCTAACAAAACAATTATGCATCTATATATCACCTTTTGATTTCAAATCTATATCACATTTCATATTCTATGAAGATGTAAACAATACAATAGTATACTGATATTTCATACATGTTTTACATAGACTAAAGTAGGTCACACCTGTAGCAGAATGATTGCATAGTAACGAGCAGTATCAGACTTATACCAGTAGAGCTCTATGCAAATATAGAGAAATATCTAGAATGAACACTCATTGTAGTTGAATGAAACAAGGTCATATCTCAACTTCAACCATTCAATCTTAAATGTGATCAACACCAACAATGTGAACAAGATAAAGTCTCATCACTCTTCTTATACGAGGTGTATGTTCACATCCACAACTTCAAGCGGTTACAGACTTATATTATTCAATGTTACGATTCCAAAAACAACATATACATCAGTGATGGACTCATATGCATCCTTCATAGGTTCATATATAACCCACGGTCTCATCAAATACATAACATACAATACTCTTGGGATCATACAAGAACCATATTATACATATGAACAATATTTCCAGCCACACTCCATGTAGATGAATTAGGTAAAAAATTAGGGTTTTTGTATTTTCGATGAGCAATTTAAATATTGAATAAAGTGTATTACCTCCACGCAACTGAGAAAGAGCATTATTCCTTAGAAAAATGAATTCAAGTTTAGAGCAGGAAAGGGATCATCCTAGTAGTCACACTTCACGCATTTAAGAGATCATGCGAGTTTACAGCTATATCTTCACAACTCTCAGGAGTGAGATCAAAGTCTCGGCTCTTCAACATACGTCCATCTCATTGAGATTGTAGGTTACACATGGGAGGATGCCCAAAGAAGAAACCACATTTCAAAAAATGCAGTAATTAATAGACTACAATCTCGTCTTTGAAAAATACAGTATGTGGATTTTTTAACTATCCAAGCATAGAGCACAACAATCATCTTATGGACAGAGGTCATAGGTATGAAAATAAAGAGAGAGATAAGACCCTCTCAACATAAATGTGGAGTATATCTATGTTGGAGCAGTAATACATCCTTAGTACATATTTTTGACCTTAGGCTAATTTTATTTGCTTTCATGCAATGATATCCTATGGTTTAGACTAGGGAAGTTGATTCAACAAGATGCCCAGTTATCTTGGCATGTTCACACCTACAATAGCACTCCAGCTCAGTCAACTAGCACATGTGCATCCTCATTAATGACAAGAGCACTCCCATTCCTTTTTTTGTGGAGTTTGGGTTGACTAGGGGTGCTAGTGGTGTATTTGGTCCATTTTGGCTCTCCTAGGAGCATTTATTGCCACCTTGAGCCTCCCACTCACCTCTATCTTGTCACCCACAGATTCCTTGGACTCATTAATTCCCCAACACACTTCACCAACGTTCACAGCTTGGTTTGTGACTGTTTAGGCTGAGTTGGAGCTCCATTAGTCCACCTAGGGGTCGATTGAGGTCAAATATCACCATGACAAATGTACAACTCTAATTGGCTTCTTGAGCTTCACAAATTTTTTCCAATGTATTATAAATGTGTACTATAACATCTACAAGATGTACTGTAATAATATGATTAGTTACTAGAACCTTTCACATGTTCTATTCCAGCTATTTTATGTCTCTTTTGTTGTTCTCTTGCACATTTTGTCAAATAATTTTAGTGTGAATATTGCTCTAGCTCCTATATCTCACTGTGAAGCAAATTCTCACATGGTATCAGAGCTAGTTGGAGCTGCAAAAAAATCTTGTGAGGTTTGAGTTGCTGTTTAGGGCATATTTCCAGAAAAATTGAGTGTTTTCCTTGTAGGTTTAACAACATTTTTTTGTCACAGGTCACACAAGAAGGATCGAGAAAACTCAAGCATTACTTATTCCATTCAATTATTTTGAATGGAGTTCTGAGATGGTCATCCAGTTGAGGTCCAAGGGCCTCTACCGGGTCACCATGGGAACTGAACACGAGCTAAATTCTGCTGTGGAGAAAGATAAGTATTTTAATAGACTTGATGAGGCCTTCGGTATGCTCTACCTCAGAACTTCAAGGGAACTCCTCTTTCATATAGAAATTCTTGGCACACCGAAGTAAGTTTGGCTCAAGTTTGAGTCACTATTCGGGAAGACAGATGAAATGAGAGGCCATCATCTTGAGAACGAGATAATATCCTTGAGCCCAGCTCACTACGAGACCATTGAAGACTTCTTTACCAAGTTTAAAGTGCTATTAATTCAAAGAGTATCATCTTATCTTTTCCATCCTTTCTAACTTAGGGCCTGAGTATTCGGTGTATGTTTCAACGTTCCACTCAAGCAGGCTTACAACTAGAAATTGGAAGATGCTTGCGCTAGCAAATTTCATGGAGTCTTTGACTCATGAGTAGGAAAAGCTCATACAAATGGGTACCATAATAAAATACAAAGATCAATCCCTTGATGCTGGTGTATCAGATCAATCCCAAAGAAAGAATAAATATTTGAAGCAAAAGGAGAAAGAGAAGAAGGAATCAAGTTCAGAAAGCTCCAGTTCTACTAACGGGAGCTCGAGATCCAGGAGGAGGAAAAACAAGAGAGAAATACCCACAATTTATTATTGCATAGTATCACATATTGAGAAATATTTATTTGGAAAGAATATGGAAATCATGACCAAGATCCTTGAGGAGAACCATATTGTTCTTCCAAGATTTGCAAAAAGATGGGAGCGCAAGCAAGGAAATGGAAAGGCTGAGCATGCATTGGGTGCATGGGTAAAACCCATTTATGTTTTCTCTATTTTTGATAGCTCCATTTCTGATTCACCTTGTGATATATCATAACCTAAATCCTCCATCCCTTCCTTGGAATAAATCCCAACAGTTCATCAAAGCTTCCTCCCAAAACTAGTCATTTTTCACTAGCTTTTGTTGTGCCTTCTGAAATCCCTTTCCCAATCCAATCATATATTTCCAATTCTGATTCTGAAGATGACATACAGGATTATATACAGCCTATGATATTCATTGACTCATTTCCCCAACTATTTCATGACCAAAAGACCCAACAACTCTCAAGTTCACTAGTTGGAAATTCAGAAAATTGCCTAGTTTCCAATGCTATGACTCATGTATATGTTGTTGTGATGTATTGTATTTCTTTCATTGGTTGGAAATCCATATAATTTTCCTTCATGGGACTGCTGTTCAATATTTCTATACTTTCTTTCACCGCCCATGGTTCAAATCTCAAGTCTCCAGACCTTCTAGGTTCGCTCGATTGCAATTGTGATCTAGTCGCTCACTCTTCTCTTCCTATGGATCCATTCACTCATGGAGACACCATGCCTATGATATTTTATTCTGTGTATGACATATATTCTGATATTTCAGAGCCTCAAGAGATTTTTTATAAAGTTATGAAGGTGCTTCATGAAATTGGGAGAAAGATTCATGGTTTTATTCATGATATGGCAGCTACACATAATGCATATTTTGTTGAATCTTTTGATGTTATTTGGGAAAGCATTTGCGGAGATATATTTTCCATGGTTGATTATGCTATTATATTAGATTATTCTTGCAGAAAAATACATTCTTATGATGCCCATGCATCATCAAATGGTGACCATCAAAGGGCCTCTCTGCATGATCTTTCTTTACAACACTTTGATGCATTAATGCATGATCTTGGAATCCACGACATCTTCACCAAGTCCATCACCAAGAAGTTGTTCTTTCAGCTCATTCAAGTGAAGAAGAGGACATGTTGAAGAAATTTTTGTTTATCTATGTCATATCCATTTTTCAGGGGAGGTTTTGTCCCATGAGGTTTTCCTCCTTACCTCGGTTACATGGATTAATAAACATTGTTGTAAAAAGTGACTTGTGCCTTAGTTGCCAAGGCCTTAATAAATCATTTTGAATAAATTGTACTAATTCTAGATTAAGGGGGGGTGTTGGATCAGTAATACATCCTTAGTACATAGTTTTGACCTTAGGCTAATTTCATTTTCTTTCATGCAATGATATCCTATGGTTTAGACTAGGGAAGTTGATTCAGCAAGATATCTAGTTATTTTATCCTATTCACACCTACAACATCACTCCAGGTCAGTCAACCAACACATGTGTTCCCTCATTAATGACAGGAGTGCTCCCATTCCTCTTTTTGTGGATTTTGGGTAGACTAAGGGTGCTAGTGGTGTATTTGGTCCATTTTGGCTCTCCTAGGAGCATTTATTAACACCTTGAGCCTCCCACTCACCTCTATCTTCTCACCCATGCATATCTTGGACTTATTAATCCCCCAACACTCTTCACCAAGGTTCACACCTTCGTTCATGACTTTTTATGCCGAGGTGGAGCTCCAGTGGTCCACCTAGGGGGGATTGAGGTCAAATATCATCATGACACATGTACAACTCCAATTGGCTTCCCAATCCTCATGAATTTTTTCCAGTGTATTATAAATGTGTACTATAACATCTACAATATGTACTGTAATAATATGATAAGTTACTAGCACCTTTCACATGTGCTATTCCAGCTATTTTCTGTCTCTTTTGTTGTTCTCTTGCACATTTGTCAAATAATTTGAGTGTGAATATTTCTCTAGATCCTAGATCTCATTGTGAAGTAAATTCTCACAATATATGCAAGTAGCAGATTTGGAGCACAAAGAGATGGTGAATAAATTCACAGTAGCAGAATGAGAGAACTCTATACAGAAATGAGGTGGTGTAGTAGAATTAGGATTATGTATATAGAAAATGCATGATGAAAAATGCAACCTTTCTGGAAGTCAAAAAATATTCAGAGAATTGAGGGAATAAACACAACAACCAACATACCATTTCATACCTCAATGCAGTCAAGCGAGTAAACACGTGAATGGAGAAGAAATGTCAAGAAAAATGTTCAATTATGAGTAGAGGGTAGTCACAATAATGAACCAACAGTCTAGAAATGGACTGACAAGCATATAGGTTGGAAGGACTGAAACATAACATGTAGGAGTTATATAAAGTGGCTCTAATACCACTGTAGGATTGAATAACTCTCTATTCATTATGAATCCTTGGAAAATGCATTTATTTATACATTCATTACGGTGGTTTCTCTTCCTCTTCCAACCAACCTTTTCGTGTCCCTATGTGACTATTCATATTCACAATTTATTTACAATATTTACATATTATGTGGAACCATAATCATGAGGATTAGGTTTCCAACAAAAAGATGGCCACAAAGAAATTTGCCCGAATTTCAAATGGGATGTTTAGGTTTATTATCACCAATTTAGGAATTTCATCTCTCTTTAGTAGTATTCCCGTCGTTTGGAAGTTATCACACCGATTTACTTTGTGTCTACAATCACTATACAATGTAGACTACCATATATGTGCTTGTAAAATGATTTTGGTTCTAGTATCTAAGTTAAAGTGTACACCTACAAGTCCAACATGTGCTTCTTAAATGATACTATCTCTGTCATGATCTAATGTACATATCCTTAGGACATTTCCAGGCCCCATCTTGTACAAATTCCCACTGATTAATGTTTAGGGGGATACCCTCATTGTTGTTGGAATATTCGACCCATCTAGACATTATCCTTAATCATTTATTTGGTTTTCTAGTGCTTATACCATTATTAGTTGACCTTATAGTGTATAGTGCTATGTATCCTGATCCCTCTGGACTATTATTTTTCCATTATTATCCTCATTATCATCATATGCACCCTCTGTATTTTGCTAGGAGTTAATGCGCTCTCATGCATGATTTTAGTCACACTTAAGTCAGTTCTTATAATTTAGGAGACTACCTTCAATTAACTATAGTTGTTTTCATCACCTGAGTTAGTATGATCTATGATGACCACTAAGATTCAACTGAACACCTATTATGTGTCCTCCATGATTAGTTATCATCAATTAACTAGCTAATACACCTTCTTGGTCCACTTATTGTTAGTTACACTTAGTTGATTGATATGCTTCAGGAGTTATGACTGTGGATTATGTTTAGTGATGTTTTCTATGTTATATAAGCCTGCCACATGTCTGGAGTTCAACTACCTCTTTAGGCTCATGAATATCTCCCTTGGAGATGTATTGTAAATGTAACCTTATTGGTGAATAATAATCAGATGGATTTTATACCAACTAAGTTTTCTCTCTTATGTTGTTGCTTCATTATTTTCTCTCCATTATTCTGCTTATCTCTGTTATAATTATTGTGAGGCTACATTTGATTCAAGATCTTCCTATTCAAATTCTTATAAGGTATCAGAGCTTCCAGGTTGAGCATAGCTCATTTATACTCAATTAACTTCCATATAGATCTTTGCAGAGTTTGTTTTGAATGTACAATTTCAACAACAAAATTTGAAAATCATAGCCAATTTTGAAGAGTTGCCACAACCTCTACCAATCATATTAGAGGGACTACAATATATTTTTTGAAAGGTATTTTCATTATCTATTTTTTTCATGGAATTCAATTTGAGTTTTTGGTTTGAGAGATATGTTCAGTTGAATATAGGAGGTTTGCAATAACTCATGTACATCTATACCCTCTATTTCTCCTTGATATTTCTCACTCCATCTGATTATATGGGTCAAGTACCTTATATGATTTGAAATATCTCTTTGATATATTAAATGGGTCTTCGATAGAATTTGCTTCTATTGACTATAGAAGAAGTTTTGATTGACTTGGAAACATGACATCAATCATGTTTTTGAGTTTTTATTTAATCATACATACATGATTTTATTTACATGTACAACTTCTTGGATTCAAAGTTGTTTCTGAATTTGAAGAATAAAATTGCAGAAACCTCTATTGTTGATGAAGAATTCAATGATAAGTGAGTTGTTTTTTTATCTTGTGCATGATTCATAAGATGATGATATGCAATATACTGATCTCCTGGAAATGTTTGAAGGATAGATAAAATTTTGAGAGTACTTCCTCAGCACTCCCAACTAGTGATCTCATGCTTTCTACCTATTCCTTTATGATAACTGGCATAGTTCCTTGATGTTCCTTCGAAGATAGAGACTTTTCCATTATTTTGGCACACATGTGACTCATGCTCCAAACCTTTTTGTTCTCCTATATATCTTCTATTTTGAATTCTAAAGAAAAACAACCAGATGTTGCAACTCATACACTCTCCGAGTCTCTCCTCAATTCGCTTTTTTGTGTGTTATTGGATGTTTTGAAGGTCAAATTTCAATATGGAGTTGTTTCATTTAATATGAATACCATCCTTCCTATCTACTGCATGAATTTGATTGGAAAATTTTCTCAGTGTTTCACGAAAGATGGAGGACACAACCATTTGATTGGATCTTATTTTACCTCACATGGTTCGAAGTCTCAAGCATATAAAGAATCATTTGGACATGATTTATTTATTAAGTTTAATGTGAACCACTTTTCCTTTTTTTTTCATATTGTCTCAGTTGCTCTAAATGGTTGCATAATCCATTATGCAGATGTCTATGTTCCTGATCAAGTTGAGCATATTCATCTTTTTCCCAATAATAATATCCCTCCAGACATCTAATCAAGTTCACGCCTACTTGGGTTTGGAGCGGTTTATTTCTAGTGTACCTCATTTCCATTTTTTAGGAAGGATTTTCCCCATGTGTTTTCCCCTTTTTATTTAGTTTACATGGATGAATAATGCACATGGTAACCTTAGTTTTTTGGGCCCTAATATATTTTTATGTTTCACATAAGTCAAGATTAAGGGGGGGTGTTGGAATATTCAACCCATTTAGACATTAGCCTTAATCATTTATTTGATTTTCTAGTGCTTTGACCATTATCAATTAACCACCTAGTGTATATTCCTAAGTATCCTTATCACTCCCTAATATTATTTTGTCATTATTATCCTCAGTATCCTCATTTGCGCCATATTCCTTGTTTCTAGGAGTTAATGCGCTCTCATTCGTGATTTTAGGCCCACTTGAGTTAGTTCCAATAATTTAGGATAATACCTTCAGTTAACTAGCCTTATTTCATCACCTAAGTTAGTATGAGCTCTGATGACCACTAACACTCAACTAGACACATATTATATTCCATCCATCATTAGTTAACTAGATAATACACCTTCTTGGTCCACCTACTTTCAGTTACACTCAGTTAACTAATCTGCTTCAAGAGTTAAGACTAGGAACTATGTCTAGTGATGCTTTCTATGTTATATAATCCTACCACATGTGTGGAGTTCAACTACCTCTTTAGGATCACAAATATATCCCTTGGAGATGTATTATAAATGCAACCTTATTGGTGAATAATAATTAAATGGATTTTATACCAATTGAGTTTTCTCTCTTATGTTTTAACTTCCTTATTTTCTCTCCATTATTCTACTTATCTATGTTATAATTCTTGTGAGACTACAATTGATTCAAGATCTTCCTCTGCAAATTATTATACATTGCATATGGTGGTTCCTCTTAATCTTTCAACCATCCTTTTCATGTCCCTACATGACTATTCATATTCACAATTTATTTACAATAAATACATATTATGTGAAACCGTAATCACAAGGATTAGGTTTCCAACATAAATATGCCCACAAAGTCATTTTACCAAATTTCAAATGGGATGTTTGGGTTTATTATCACCAAAGGAATTTCATCTCTCTTTACTAGTCTTTCCATCCTTTGGAAATTATCACACTCATTTACTTTGTGTCTACCATCACTATACAATGTAGATTACCATATATGTTCTTGTAAAATGTTTTTGGTTGTAGTATTTAAGTTAAAGTGTACTACACCTACAATTCCAACATGTGCTTATTGAATGATGCTATCTCTGTCATGGTCTAATGTACATATATGTAGCACACCACCATGCCCCATATTGTACAAATTCCCATTGATTAATGTGTAGGGGGGTACTTTCATTGCAAGGATTTTATTTTTCTTCTTTGATAACTATGGGGGGGGCTTCTTTTCATTCAAAAAATGTGCAATTTGAACTAGCTCTTGTGGTATAGATTTGATTTTTAATAATGTGCATCAGGTAAGTCATCATCAATTCCATATGATTCTTATCTATATTCAACCCTCGACAAGTCGTTAGGACCAACAATAGTTTTTATATGTCGAATTGCAACTTTGAACTCAAAATCTTGGAATAACATAAGGAATTTTCATATTGTTCCTTGATATAATGGTTTATTCACTAGGTACTTCAGGGATTGATGCTCTATGTAGAATGTAAATGGATTTTCTATTAAATAATGTTAAAAATTTTGCAAGGAAAAGATCATTCCCAATCCTTCCCTTTCTATAGTTGAAAAAAACTCTTTTCACTTTTTTGAATTCCTGGTGTGCATGGGAATTTGAGTGACTGACCCCTTCATCTCTAGGTTGACCTATAACAACACCAACTATAATGCCTAAGGTATCAACATGGACATGGAATTTCTTTGACCAATCTAGGAAGCTCAAAATAGGTGCTTTTACAAATTTCCTCTTAATAATATTTGATGGATTTTCTAGAATATCATGTATGCCACAAAAACATTCTTAATTGTATGGGGTTTACAGGTGGATTCAAATGAAGGATCACTTTTAATTTTTCTAGGTTGACTTTAAGACCATCCTTGCAGACGACATGGCCAAGCAAGATTTAAATTATAATGATAAATATGCACTTCTTAAAATATTAGGGACAATCAAATCTAACGAAATCATTCTAACATCAATTGAAATGATTGTATATGGTTTTTAAAAAAACCATTAATAATCCAGTGGGTGAAGTATACTACCATTGTCTTGTATATGTATTCTTGAAATTTGTTTATATATATCCTTGAAAATACCACTAAGGCATTAGTTATTCCAAATGGCATAACTTTGTAAGCAAATGAATTAAATTTCATCACAAAATTTGTTTTAAATTGGTCCTCCTTGGCAATTGGTACTTGGTTATATCCCAAAAATCTATCTGTGAATGAATAACATTCCTTCCTTGCAACTACATTGATTATTTGTCTACAAATGATGTTGTAAATGGATCTATGATTGTTACTTTATTTAACCCCTACAATTAACACATATTTAAGCTTATTTGGGTCATGTTTCTTTGGTTGCACTACCACTGGGATAGCCCATTGAGATTTTTCATTTAGAAAGATAATGTCTTTTTCTAGCATATTTTCAATTTCTTTCTATATTATATCTTTGTATATGTGATCTAGATTGTATGGGTTTTTCTTGATAGGTTTTTTGTTTAGCATGAGTTCAATTTTCATATCACCCATTTCATCGACTAACCCTTTCAAATATTTGTCATCCCTTGTAAAAAAATATTGTTATTCTTTAAGAGAATCCATATTTTATGGTGTTTTTTTTTATGTCCAATAGTCACCTATTCTTTCCATCTTTGGTCTGTCATCATTATATGTTTGACCTTTACTTTTGTGTCCATCCATTTTAGGTATCTAGATTCATGTATATTCTATTTTCCTTCAGTTCATTATACTAATGGGGGGAATATATTGTGTCTTTTTCTTTGCTTCCTTCCTACCTCTGTACTTTTAGTACTTACTTAATTTGTCTTAACACCTTTATATGATCTCTCTTCCATTTGAAAATTTTTCCTTCAAAACTTTCATTTTCCATGACAAGTTGTGTGGTTTTGTGGTTATCGTGCAATGCTATTCTATGGAAAGTTGAGTTCGAATTTGACCCTATGTCAATTTGCTTATTACCCTTATCTTTATTACATTATTTGATTGGGTTTCCATGAATTTTTGGATTGCTTATACTGCTTGTTTAAGTTTTGATTATGTTGGACAAACAATAAATCTTTGATAAAATTTTGATTTATAATCTCTCATTTGCAAGTGTCTCTATGTGCTTCTTCCATTTTATACCATTTATTGGGAAAGTCTTCCAAAGTGTTTAGGAATAGATGTGGCCAAACTATTTCATTTCTATATATAATTTGACACCATTCTCATTCACATTCTTCAATATGGGCCTTGTTAGATCCTACCTTAGTTTGAGTTTGGTAATTTGGGATGTTGTTGTGATATTTCTTCCATGAAATATTTAAAAGTTGTCACTATAATTGATGCTTGAAGTTGGGTGGCATACACTCCCCACCAATGAGATGCTTGTACCATAAATGATTGAATGAGGGTTTTCAACCTACCTTTTCTCCAACATTCTTCAAAACTTAATTGGCATGGGCTAGGGAAGAATCTATTTCTTTATATCTCAATGTTAGAAATCCAATTAAGTTTATATCTATCGGTATCAAACTAGGAAATTGTCATATTTTATTTTGTTCGACTATCGAAATCGATTGAATGAAAAAACATGTTTTCAAACTATTGTTGGCTTTCCTTTGATAATCCAATAGTACCTTTCCCTTGAATCGTAGTTTTCCATCTACCAACCATATTTTTTTTGTCGGAATTTTGTCCAATTGAATGTAGTGATCCTAATTGCAGTTCTCTATAGTTGTTTTGTTTAATTGAGTATTTTTCACTTTGTATTACCTAATAAATTTTCTAGTGGAATCATCCTCATCACAAGGATCTAACTATGGTTTGTCTTCTTTTATATCCAAGGGAATAATCATTTTTCATCCATCCCCTTTGATTTTAAGTTTATATTTTTCCAAGGATATGGTTTCTTTCACCCTTCATCCACATCATTAACTAACTAGGGATCGATATGCTTTCATACCTTATGTTAAGTCGACCTCTTAAAAATAGAGTTTAACTGTAATTCCCAATATTGTTTTTTAGCATTCCTCAACAAATTGATAGGTTCCACAAATATTTGGTTTGCGAATTTAAAAAGAAAATCACCAAACTAGAGTAGAACTTCTCAATGTGGTCCATGTATCTTTTGGAAAAATATTTTCTTGTGATCTAAAATCAACTATGGCTTATGGAATGAAGCAACCTTCTATTTCTAAATAGACTTATTAGTATAAATATTCTATGCTTTTGTCTTCCTGGTTTAAGTGGCACAAGTTCTTCACAATTTTTCTTCCTCCTTTATAACTATTTAGAATCTCCATAAATTCTAAGAAATGGGCGTATATTCTTCTTCACTCAACAAATTAAGGAATTCATCAGTTGTAGTTGCTTTCTCTAATGGATTATTTTCCCTTCTGTATTTTTTCCTTCCTCTTTTGATAATTCTTTTCCATCATATTAATCGTTACTTATTTAAATATTTTCCTTTCTTTCCTTGGTTCTAGATAGAGATTTTTTTTCTTTTTGTTATGAGGTACACATATTTTCATTATTCTTAAGTCTATACCTCGTGAATGCAAGCATATTTCTTGTATTCAATAATTTATCTTTAGGTATTCTCTGTTGTGAATTGACTTTCCTTTTATTCAAGGATGATAGGAAAATATTCAAAATAATGGTCTCCCACTCCACGTTTAGTACAAAATTTCAAGTATATTATGTCTTTTAAGGAGCAATCTAGACTTAAGTGATATTATTTTTAATATATAAAGAAATATTTTATTTTGAATCTTCCCTGACATCCATGTAAGTCATATCTTCCTTCACAATGACCTAAATTTCTATATCCTCCTCAACCTCTATCTCTACCTCCATATCCATTATTTATTTTATTTTGGTACCTTTCCTAGGTATGATACACTTTTTGGTAGTTTCACTGGTTTTTTCCCATTAAGATATCATTCATCTATGTTATGAGATGATTATTAAAAAATGGTGCAACATTTAGGCTTTGAATTCTTTAATTTATATGGGAATTCACATTTAGAATAGTTCGACACACTTTCAAAATTTTCACAATACTCTATGTGAATGCCTTAAACATATTGGTCTTTCTCAATTGATTATTTATAGTTATAATCATCCTTAGTATGTACCTCATTTTTCTAGAATATTATAAACCCACTCAATACTTAGGATAACAATCATTAATCATTTTTGGTTAATTTCGTATGTACTATCCTAGGTAGTTGGCATCCACTAACACCACTTGGTCAATACTTGGCATATTTAACCCAGGAAATCCTTTATACTAATTTTGGTTAGATTCTACCAACTTTATTGACTTCCCAGAATGGAAAGTGCACCTTCCTATATTTTCTTCCTTTAGACAACTTTATCCTGCTTTTCAATAGATAAGGGAAAGCTAGTCAGACTTAGAAAATGACATATTTTGTGACCAACTCATCCTCCATGATTTTCTCTCAAGATTCCATGATTTCCAATACTTTCCATCACTCATCATCACTCACTCATGCTTTCATCATCACTCACTCATGCTTTAATCAATTTGTGAGCTCCTTGATATATTTGGAAAGTGCTTTAGTCACCTATGGGGGTTTATCATATTTAGTAAGCCTGATTTATGAGCTAGCATGAGTTGTCTTCTATAAACTCTATTTTACTATATAAGGATGTATTAATTACTAAGTGAAAGGGTGTAACCCTTCACTAAACATGCTCAAACCTATAGAGGCAAGCCTCATTGTAAAATCTTATCATCTTATATATTATCAATATTTATTATTACTTACCAAAATGTGGAATTCAGATTACCTATGGGACTTTTAGAGAATTTGTGTGCGTTAAGGAAGCTCTTACGCTTCATTCTGTAATGATAAGAAACCGTTTACTATAAATTCTCAAACTTCCACTTTCGAAAACAAAAATAATCCATGAATAGATATAAAAGTTGATAAAATAGATATGATTTAGCTATATATATCGTATTATGTTATATTTATGTATTTATTGTTGTTATTATTTAGGTATGTAACAACTTTCTTCTATGAATTTTCAATTATATGGACCATAGATCCCAATGATGTAGAGGAAATGGATCTAGGAAAATATAACTCATCGATTGTCACTATTTTTCCTTCATGAGTGAATCATACCATCTGAAACATGGATAATATGACCTATTTCATAGCATAATTCTGATTCCTTCCCAGTAAATTTATTATAATCTAGGAGTGCATCAACCACCTCAATCTCAACTGACATGGATTCCCCCCCTAACTAGACCTAAAGAGAGGGTATAATTCCATGTGGTTGAAATGAACGTCCTTCGAATGAAAAGAACATGGTCATGGAAAGAGATAACTAAGGAGAGATAAGGGAATTCCAATAATATAGGTACATCACTGGAATTGAAGCACATTCATTAACAATAGTACATTTAACAGTCGTTCTAGGAAATTCCACATAGATTTGGAAAGTCGTGTGGTAATGTAAGAGAGGTCGAACATCAACGGTGTCAAAAATAATAACACTAGGGCCACTTAAGTCAAGATATCCCAGAGCAGATAATAGGGCATTCCTTTGTGTGGGACATGTATAGAGTACCTCCAAAGCTGACATGACACACAAAGTTTGGAATAGATCCTCGACAATGGAATAATTCTGAGTGGCTTTGGCATTAGGGTTATGGGTCAAGCACTTAAGAACTCCTTCCGGAATGTGAGGCATAGTGTCAGGATTATCGTTCTACAAAGGGATCTCTAGAGTCGAAGGATATTTACCCATATTAGGCTGTCGAGGACCGTAGTCATGAGAGTGGGTGGAAACATTAACTTTCTATTGGGACATATTGACGCATCCATGGACACCATCTTGAGATGAATGGTTTTGACTCCCACCAGACCCATTTTCGGTGTTGGAATCACTCAAAGCCATATTCTAATTATGAGGAAGCATATTTGTTAACACATCTAGGATTTGTGCTATAGTATTTGAGGCCTCATCTATTATAGGGTACACATGAGTAATGTGATCCTATGCATAAAGATTACAAGGAAACTTCACCTTCTATTTTTGTTTCTTGTCCCCACCAGCATTATTATAATTCTTGTCATTATTCAGATTTCCTTTCTTATTATCATTCACACTCTTATGAACATTATTCCCCTTCTTCTTATTCCCTCCATGTCGTTGGTTGCCTTTTGGGTCCATCGATTGCATAGAATGTACCTCTAATGAATGGGTGGGAAAGACAAAGTCGTAACTTGTCCTGCTGCAGATCGACTAATGGACAAATTCTGCATCTTATTTTTCACCTGATCTATAGCCTTAGAACTTATGACACATAAGATTCCATCAGCATGAGGCCCTATATTCTTCTTGGGTTCATGCTTAGACATGTTGCATCAGGAATAATTTCGTAAAGTATCCCATATTGAGTGTAGATCAAATCTAACTATTGATATTTAAATATGGTTGGTTCCTTAGTGGTTACTCTAGATGTTGAGACATCCTTTGCAATATTTGGAAAAAAGGGACTTAAGGAACCATTCCAATAGGAAATCTAGTGGAATGTTAGATTTAATCAACCACTTTCATCTACGACACTCCTAAATATGATCTAAACTATGAGTGGCTTTCTCCTAATAGAATGTTGATAAAGTTTCAATACTTGTGTCATAATGGACTAGAAACTAAAAGTGGTTGAGAAAAACTAAGGCTAGGTCATTAAAGGTCTAGTGCATGCTCCTGTGTAACTTGAAATACAATATCCCAACAGGGCCTATGAGGGTGCATTGAAATAGTCTCAAACAAATAGAATAGTTGTTCAAGGAATTGGAAAAGAACTAAAGGTGAAAGGTTGTAACATGATCTCTTGGATCCTCTCCATTCTTACCATCAAACTTTGGAATGTCATAGGGAAGCTTGGCAGGGACCAAGTTCCATTCCCGATCACAACACATAGGATTGTTCATTAATTAGGATAGGTTTGGAAAATTCAAGGTAGACAGGAATGTGAGCCTTGGTTGCAATGCGTGGGACCATGCCCCAAGGAAAGACTGGTTCTATGGATAATTTCTTGTAGGCATTGGATTAGAGAACATGGTCCATAGTGGTATCTGATAAAGACCATGGAATTTACCAGTATGATAATAACCTCTCCAAATTGATTCATTTAAGGGTGCATAGGAATATGCATGGTAGGAAACCCCTTGGAAGAGAAATCAATATTACTAAAATTTCCCATATGATAGTATACATTACCCCCTGACAAGGGAGGAGGCATACACTCCCCCCATGATGAAGGAAATCTAGATGAGGGGTCCCATATAAAAATGTACATTACCTCCCAAATGAACAGTCGAACTTGAAGGAGGATTCACCATAATAAAAATAATTCATGGGAATTGACGTAGTAGATGATATGCATATGGATGGGATTGTTGGTTGTGGAGCCTGATATTCCTCATTCAGAGATGTTATTTTAGTTGTTTTTGGATCCCAGCACCTAACAGGGTGGGGGTGATTTCCACTCCACTATAGTCGTTAGGGGGGTCCATGGGGGGCGATGACTATTTTGGGAGCCCCCCCCCCCCTGGGGGGAGATCAGGGAACCACCCCTGTAACAAACATTTAGGAAAAAATTCCTTGTAAAATGTTGTAATTTCAGAGTCATTACTTNTAACAAACATTTAGGAAAAAATTCCTTGTAAAATGTTGTAATTTCAGAGTCATTACTTGGTAAATAATGGGTTATTTACGAGTTCATGGTATTGGTCAGCCTATGGTATTTTCCCATGGTATTCCCCTTGTAATACATTTTTGTATTGTATTGTAGCATTGTAAAACTGATCTTTGTGATTGTGAAAGAGAGACTATGAGAGAGTGAAGAGGAAGTGCAGCGGGGTTTTTGCAGGTTGTATCCCTTCATTTTACTGGATGGAATAATAATAAAGGAATAGCAATTTATGTGTGGATGTATCCCATCTTGGGTGAACTACATTATATATGTGTCTCTCTTGTAATGTGTTTAATATTTGCATATTTCTTAAAAGTTTAATTGTTTATTACTCTTGTTGTAGGTACAACAGATCCCATGTTATCCAAAACATGAGAGCCCCAATTACACATACAAATCTAATTGTTATGTATGCCTTAAGTCATTTTGGGATCCCCATAACGTTTATCATGGTTTCTTATTTGATTTAACTTAGTTGAATTTTTGGAATTTATGCACGATTTGTGTGCTTTTGGCAAGTTGTGGAAGACTATCTTTTAATAAAATTGTTTCATCCCGCAACCTGCAATGAGGATTGCAAGAGCTTGAAGTTTATTATTTGTGAGTTTTCCATCCCGCAATTTACAAAATGTGGAATGCGGGAGCATTTTTGTAAGTAAAGTGTGTCATCCTACAACCTGCATCCCGATATTGTGGAATGTGGATTGTGGGAGTAATTTGATTGATTTATTTTGTCATGTGGTCTGGCAACCCACAAATTGCGAGGTGCAGATTATGGAAGAGGTTGAATAAAGCTTCGGTACTTTTGTTATCCTCCATCCTGCAATTGCGGAATGCGGATTGCGGGATGGTTAATAAAATTTAAACCTCGCGTTATGATCCCGCATCTCACAAGGTTTAATCTTGACCGTCCATTTATTTTAATCCTATAGTCCTAATTTGACCCCCAGAAAAATCTATATATATGTTGGTATTTTACGATTTCTTTACCATTTTTACTACTAAGAATTACTGTGCTGTGAGAATTTTCTTTGCATTTTTACTAGGCAACGTCGTCACAATCCAATTTGATTACAGGTTAGCATCTTAGCCATTTCTTCATTCAAATTGATTACTGTGGTTTAGATTGAATATTAGCTTTTATTTCTCGCTTCGTGCTGTTTCTTAAACAGAGTTTTCTCCAATTTCCAAGAATGGCAAGAATTACCCACTGCAAAAGCCTTCAAAAGGATATGTTAGCCAAGGACCCAAAATTTGGTATTTTCTCAAACACCAGTGGCAGAATCACTGACACTTACCAGATTGAATGGCCTAGGGTTTATGCAATTTTTTACAATGATGACTTTTCTGATATCCAAAGCAACCAGTTAGCCTACCAAATAATCAGGGATTTTGGACTTCAATCCCTTGCTTCCAGACCTGCTATCCTCCCTTAAATGATGCGGTCAAATGGATTGTGGAACACGCGAACCCCAAAGACCGTTCCTTCAATGATAGTGCAGGGTCACAGCTAGACAATTTCTGTCCTGATATATTTACCAGGGATTATGGCCTTAAACCAGCTAGACAACTCCTCAACGTAGAATTTTCTCAATCCTCTAAGACTAGGTTCAATTTCAATAAAATGTTAAAATATTGGATGCATGAACCTGGTAAATTCTCCAAGAGGACTGATGACCTTTACCCTGTCACATGGTTCAAAGAACCCTATTCTTTTGGAAGCCATGTTATGCAGACTATATGGCCTTCCAAATTGTTCTATGTTCAAGGCTGAATGGGATCCAGTAGCTCATCATGTTTTAACAATCAGTGATTCTTTCCCATGGGCATCCATCTTGTCACTAGAACTCAAAACCTCTATCCAATACTACTAAAAGGCCACCACCAGAAAGAAGCCCAATTTCTTCTTTTCGGCCTTCATTTTTTATGTATTTTGCACTGAGTTCCAATATCCCGATTTGGAATGGAACTGGACCTTACTGGCTCCCCCCGTAGCCATTTATTATTCAAAATTGTGGGATACTAACTATTGTTATCATCCAAAATGGATTTTCTCCATCTGAGTGCTTACATTCATCATGTCGGTACACAAAAGGACAATTAGGATTGAAGTGGCCAAAACACTATAGATGTGCATGACCTTTGATGCATTATCCTCAAATCAGACTTATATATTTTTATTCTAAATTTTGGGTTGCATACGTGACTATGTGCATTGAAAATCACGTGTCATACACGAGTATGTGCATTGAAACCCGCGTATATCTTGCATATGCCAGTTCCTTTTGAGGAACTCACGTATCATACTCGCCTTGCCTATATTAGTACTTGCGTATAGCTTAATTTGACCTTAAAAATTGTAAATCATGATTAGAGGAGATTAGTTGGGCCCTAATCCATCACTATCCCAACTGTCTCAACCATCCTAACCTTCGAAACCTCTCTATTTCCCAAATTATAAATAGAGGCCTTGGGATGGGGCTAATCAATCAATTTTTGGAGAAAAAAGTTGTGTTGGTGGTATACCTTTAGAGTCTTGGAGCAGCAGAACTCAGAGTCCTCGGTTGCAAAGGAGTCCTTGTGTCAGAAGCTGGGTTGTATTCTTACCTATTCATCTTTTGTTAATAAAGAGAATTCTTCTTTCAATCTTGTATTGTGCTTATCTCATGTATATTGGTTTAATGAATATGTTCAATGATGTTATTAATATGCTTTTCATCTAACCTCTTATTGATATATGTATGAGATGTTTCTTGAAGAATTGACTCTTTGGAGGTGAAGAGAAACATCCCTAGAAGATTTGGAGAGGATTGGAGCGAGAGAAGACCAAGCTTGGATCCACCATCATAAACCAGGTAAGCCAAGATATCTTCCTATTCTCATTCCAAATTCTATAAAAGCTAAATGTCTGCAAGTATAATAGTAAGTTGGTAAGCTCGGAACCTAGGTTACAAGGGTGAAATTTCATGTACAACACACTGGTGACTCCATTGGGGAGCCCATCCTGCTGTGGGTTTATCCTGTAGGTTCTTTACCAGTCTTTTTTTAGATTCTGAGTGTGGTATTTTTATCTTGCTTTTGATTTATAGTGTAGTGTGCCTAGAATCCTTTACTATTCTTTTTTTTCTTTTTCGAAAAAAAATTAGTTGTATACGCGGGTTTTTGTTATACACAGTCACGTACTCACCTTGTATACATGGGTTTCTCTATGAGACAGTCGCGTATGGTACGCGGGTTTCCTGCATACACAGTCGCGTATATCCTGTAGCAGCATAAAATTTGGTGAGGTTTTGCTTGTCCCTGTCTTGTTTTATTTTTTTCTTTCTTAGGGGTCTTCTGTTGTTGGCATGACTCTGTGAGTCTAAAGTCTTGCATTTCACACCTTTTTGCCTGTTTTCAAGCCTTTTGAGCCTTCTTTGTTTGAATTTTCTTTCATCTAGTGATTTGAAGTTGGTCCTCCTCCTTGGTTGATAAGTTCAGTACTTTGTGTCTAGGTTAGTGATCAGGGCTTTGGATACTTTATACTCCATACTGCATGTTGTAGTGCCAATTTGTCACTTGTTCTTTTGTGAATCTACTGGAGTTTTGGGTTCAATAGTTTCTCCAAGTCAAGGTTTTTCTGAGTCTTCTTCTTGATTGGTTGAAGTTGGTTATTTTGGGTCCTTTATACTTCATTTTACTTATTATATGCTTTGATTATTCAAACTTGCTCAAAAAATTTGCATTTAGTTGCATTATAGTTTTTGAAGAATTTGAAAAAGTGAAGAAAAAACATTTTATACTTTTGCATTTAGTTGCATTTAGTCGTTTTCTTTTCAGTATTTTTCAAGTAAAATTTCAAAAATTATAAAAAGAATTCTTAGTTTCTCGCATTAGCTTATATTGGCAAAAAAGAAAAGAAATTTGGTTTAAGTAGTTGCAATTTACTTTGGAATTTGCTTTATACATCATTTTGCTTTTTCTTATCGAGTCTATAACATCATAGTCTTTCACGCCATTTACCTTTTGACTAAGAACAACCCTTAAAATGAACGATATAATTTAAAAACTATTAGTAAGTTTTATTTTATAGGCTCATACACCAACTAGCTTAGGCTAGATATGTGGAATAGGGAGTTTAAACTCTCCACAAGTGTTTAAATTCAGACGTAGTTGGACAATCGATAGGTAAACCCTCTTCTATGTTGATTATATCTGGGAGCTCCTCTCAAACAGGATTTAAGCACGAGACTGCATGGAGGCTTGGACTGAGAAGATAACCCTCTGATTCCTTGTCAAAACGTAGACCAAATCTTTTGTGCATCTAGGGACTTCTGTCATTCAACAATGTTTCGGGCTTTGCTACCCTGCCCACGCATACAAACCAGGCTTGTGACTGTCCCCCCAGACTGTCAATATAGTTGCGGTATCCTTTAGTCTCTTTTACATCTAGGGTTCATACATGGGTACACCGGAAGGCTATTTCTGGTTGACCTTGGACGGGATTGGAAGGTAACCCTAGTAGAAGGTGTGGGAGGGCGGTGGGTGATTCCTCCGCTTGCACCTAAGAACATCTACAAGGACATCAAGTAACTGTCTCTTAGCTTTATTCTAGAAAGAATATCTTATACCCCTTGTGTTTTTGTGGCTTTAGGAAATTTTGTAGTGATTGTTGTGTGGTTTGTTTGTTTTTATCCGACCTTAGGGTGTGAAGAGTCAAATTTTCAATCGTGGAGGACCAACCTCTCAAAAGGTTAAGAAGGTTGCAAAACCTTCCTCCATTTACTACAATGGAGCCTCCACCATCCCCTCAAAGGTGAAGATTAGACACAAACGGTTCCTTTGAACTGGTAGGAATTAGTGAAGTTCCGGGTGAACCAGAACTTAGTACAAACCAGTTTGATGCAACCACAGTAGAGATAGAAGACTTGCAGGATGGTGAGTTTTCCAGAAACTTTAATTCACCTCTTACTGACCTAAACGATCCTCTAATCATCCAAGTTCGTCCTTTCAATTCACATGTGATTGGTGTTCCTGTGAGCAAACTAATGTCTAGTGCAGGAGAAAGTCCTTCTACCCCCATTTCAGCTATTCCAGCTGAAGGAGTGCCACCTCCCCTGGTTAGTACTCCTAGAACAAATATACCTGCTACTCCGTTAACTCTAGCTAGTCGGGTGGTTCAACCACCAGCGTCCACAAATGTAGTAGGAATTTCTAGTGGGGTGTTCACTGGGATTCCCAGTGTGCCTTCTGCCTCACCTTCTTTTGCACACACTGCTCAGAGTGGTCCTGTTGGATCCTCTTCATTTGTCCAGGGTTTTCCTTTGAATGGGGGGCACATTACCCCATCCACTCCATATGTAGGCCCCACACCTGCATATGTAGGGGTGTAGTTTGAAAACACTAACCCTTATGGTCAAGGTTTTCAAACACCGGTTTCGGCTCCTTTCATGAGCTCTCCTTTCACACTTTTTAGCGGAGGGATACCCGCTCTTGTTTTCCAAACTCCAGTTTCAACTGGAGCAGCTCAAACCACATACACTACACCACATATGAACAATCCACTAGTTTATGAGTGGAATCCTTTTCAAAGTAGTCCAACTACTTCACAACCGGTAGCTGGGGACAACCCCACCTTTAATTTTGGGAACCAGGGGGCAAGTCCTTCTACTTCCCAAGATCATACTTTTCAAGCTCTGGTTAGGCCCAAACTTCCCTTCCTGGAAATTTTGAACTTTCCATATTTGTCCAAGTTAATGAATGACTTGGTGAAACATGATGCTACCTAGCCACCGATCCCTACCAAATTACCCTTGGATATCCCAAAATTTGAAGGCAAATTTGGTGAAGACCCAAGTGCTCATATCACCACCGTTCACTTGTGGTGCTCTTCCAACTCACCAAATGATGACACCATTCAGTTGAGATTGTTCCAAATAACTCTAACTAGTGCCACAAAAAAGTGGTACATTGGACTGCTCTCTGCTGCGTTTGATAGTTTTTGGGAATTAGATAATGTGTTCCTTAACCATTTCCAACTTCTTGTCTAGTATGATGTCGACACATACTTATTGTCCACCTTTCGGTAGCACAAAGCCACTCACATTTTGGATCACATTTAAGAGTGGCAAAGGCGGAAGAGGCTCATCAAGGCCACTATCCCTCCCAAGTTTTTTTTAGAATGGTTCCTTAAGTCCTTATTGCCGTATATATCTAAGGATGTATCCACTTCGGGAGTAACTAATGAGGAAGATTCTATCCTTAGGGCCCTGTAGTAGATTTGATATACTCTCAGTCTAGGATTCTATATGAAATCATCCCTGATGCACCGTGACCAACACATAGTGTCGAGAAACGTAAGCATGGACCCCATTCCGATGGTGTGGTTGGTTTAGTTAAATATCCCACTGTACAATTTTTGTAAAAACAAATCCATGAGTTTTCCATTAAATAGTCTACATCGGAGGAAGCAAAGGTTGCCCCCTCATCCCAAAATGAAAATGTTGTTTCTCAATCCTCCCAAAAGGGAAATCAACAGCCCGGTGGGAAAAAGAAAAAGGGGAAGAAAGGTGAGGGTAACCAAAACAAGCAAAAACCCACAAATAATGCTGATTGGGGCAATAAAGAGAAGAAGAAGGTGAAATTTCCCTGCAAGTTGTGCAAGGAAGATCACCTGACCCATCAATGCCCTCTTATGGATCAAGCTCAGAAGCTACTGAAAAATAAACAACCAGCTATTCTAAAGGATCCTTTTCCCCAATGACAGAATGCAGCTTCGGTTTCTAACATAGTAGAGGGCACTTCTAATGCCCTTGACCAAAACTATATCAACATGGTTTGATCCCAGACCTTGCTCCAGACTAGAAACAAGAACTATGAGACTGAGGTTCCTAAGAAGGGTAAGTCTATATGTGAAACTTCTAACCCTCTCACAATCGAAAAACCTGTTGAAACTATGCCTAAGATACCAAAAGGTGTCTTCAAGAAAGCATTGCACAATCCTAATGCTAGGGCTACATCCAATTATTCTGTAGTTGAAGATTCAGCCCAAACCCCTGGTGCGATGTCGGCTTTGGAGGTATTACAGAGTTGTCCCACTCAGCGAGATGCACTCTTTGATGCCTTAGGTAGTATGGATTCATCAAGCCTCATGGTGAAGTTTAATTTGTCTGATGTCAAAATTATCCTACTGTATCATGTGGCCTTGTCGATAGATGTCATCCATGGCATAAAAACCATTGGAAGGTCAGTTGTTGACAAGGGTGCTTCCACATGTGTCATGTCATTGTCTTGTTGGAAGGCTCTTGGATCTCTAGAGCTAGTTCCATTGAACACCCTACTTACTGCTTTTGACGGAAGGTCATTTCATCCACATGGTATCCTAGCAACTTTTGAGATAAAGTTGGCAAGGAAAGCAGTGTTTGTTGAAGTAGAGGTGATTGATGCGTCGTTGGATTACAACTTGATTCTGGGGAGAAGTTGGACTTATGTCATGTCTGCAATTGCATCAGACGTTCTTCGGGTGGTAGTGTTTCTACATGAAGGGAAGTTGGTTATAGTATACCAACTCAGTTTCACTCAGAAGGGCCGCATGGAAACTAATGAGTCCACCATTCCATTGGTTGATCAAGTCAAACCTGCTTCAGAGAGCTTAGGGGATGGAATGTATTCATCATTAATGGGAACATTTGATATCCCAGCCCTGATTAATTATTTAGGTTCTACTAGTGTAGGGAAGTCTATTTCAACGGCTGGTGATAGAATGGATCCTTGGGTCCTTCCTTCCCGTCATGAGCCTAAAGTGCCCTTATCGGTAGTGGAATTAGCTTATCAAGATATCATTAACACCACTGTTGACCCTGTTTTAGTTCCTCCTACAGTCTCAGAGGAGCCGGAAGAATCCTATCTTCCTGCTTGGGTAGAGAACTCTTTGTATATTGATGATTGCTTAGATATGGTTTTGCCTTCAGATGAATCCATTTTAGAAGCTATGAGTGGGAGAGATAAGATCTGCGAAGATCTTTATCCATTAGAGGAAATTTCAACTCAAAATGGGCCTTTTAACTTTTATTCAAATTCCATGTCATCATGTGTTAGCCAATGAAATTGCTTTAAATTTGAAATACCGTATAGGTCTTAAACACTTTTTTAATATAAATTTGGGGATAGGTATCATAAAAAAACTACTTTTTTGTTTGTATTTTTTACATATCTCCCTGTGCTTTTACTCAAATTTCGATCGGGAGAGCTCGTTGGATGTGGAATTAAATTCCGCATCCAACGAGTACCCACTCGGCATACTTTTTATGGACCCCGGTACCCCAAAAACAAGAAATACCTGAAAAAATGGAATGATGATGTCATCATTCCATTTTTTCAGGTATTTCTTATTTTTGGGGTACCCGGGTCCGTCAAAAGTATGCTGAGTGGGTATTCATTGGATGCAGAATTTAATTCCGCATCCAACGAGCTCTCCCGGTCGAAATTTGAGTAAAAACACAGGGAGATATGTCAAAAATACAAACAAAAAAGTAGTTTTTGTCTTTTCTTCCTCCAAAATTAAAAAATATTATTTTATTATTTTAACTATTATTTTATTAGTTCATTTTAGGAGGCCCATTTTGAGTTGAAATTTCCTCTAATGATAGATCCTACTTTCTTCCAGATTTCAGCAGGATTGAAAATCAAGATTTCCATGTGAGACTGGAAGGTGATGTTGATATACCAATCAATCCCTTACCAAGGGACAAAATCTTTTCTGAGGGGAATATGGAAAACATTTCCATTACTATTCCTATCGACATATTTGTGAACCCTAACGTTGTGTAAAATGTATATATTGGGGCAAACTGCTCTCTGGAGGAGATTTCCATCTATACGAAGTTTTTTAAGGAATTTCGTGACATGTTTTCCTGGTCATATGAGGAGATGCCAGGCATAGATCCATTGACATTCAAACATGAAATCCAAACCTACCCTGCTGCCAAACCAATTCGACAAAAAATTAGACCTGTTAATCTGCATAAAGTGGCAGCTGTTAAGGCTGAAGCTGAAAAGCTGTTGAAAGTTGGTTTTATTTACCCGATAGCTTTGACGAAATGGGTATCTAACCCTGTCCCTGTCGATAAAAATAAAGGGATGATAAGTGTCTGTACTAACTTTTGTGATTTAAACAAAGATTGTCCTAAGGATAACTACCCCACACCATTCATAGATCAAATCATCGAAGCTTGTGCGGGGAGTGAAGTATTTTTGTTTATGGATGGTTTCTCCGGGTATAATCAGATTCAAATCAAGCCAAAAGACCAACATAAAACAACTTTCATTTGTCCTTGGCTTACATTTGCATTCAAAAAAATGCATTTTGGATTGAAAAATGCAGGGGCTACCTTTCAGCAGGCAATGAATTTTTCCTTTCATGACATCAAGTCTATTGTCGAACCCTACCTAGATGCTCTGCCAGCAAATTCTCGTAAGAGGATCGATCAACTAGATCACTTGCATTTAATTTTTGAACGATGCAGGCATTACAAAATACGCTTGAATCCCCACAAGTTTGTTTTCTGTGTCGAGTTAGGTAAGCTGGTCGGGTTCATTGTTTCTAACAAAGGTATTCAGGTGGATCCTTTGAAAGTTGAGGCCATAGTAAATCTACCTCCTTGTTCCATCAGGCAACTTCATATCCTGCAAGGGAAGTCTAACTTTCTTCGGCGTTTTATTGTGAATTATGCCAAGATCACCAAAGCTTTCATGCGCATGTTGAAGTAGGACACCCCATTTGTATGGGATGAAACTGCATAACTTACATTTGAGGCATTAAATAAATATTTGGTGATGACACCTTTATTGCATCCTCCATATTAATCTCATGATTTTATATTGTATCTGGCTGCATCCGAGTCGACCATTGGGGTAGTGCTAGTCCAGGAGGATGATAAGCTCCAAGAGCATGTAGTATACTATCTTAGTCGTGCTTTAGCTAGCCCTGAACTTAGGTACTGCCACATCGAAAAGTTGGCCTTAGCAGCTGTGTATGTCATTCAGAGGTTACGTCACTATATCTTATTGAGGACTACGGTAGTAGTGGCAGATGTCAATCCTTTCCAATACGTTTTGTCTTGACACATAGTTTGAGGCAAATTCAACAAATGGATAGTCATTCTCCAGGAGTTTGACTTGGATTTTCAATCTACCGAATCCAAAAAATCCTTGGTTTTTGTAGAACTTATTGCAGAATTTCCTGTTGAAGAAGATATAGCAATTAAAGAAGACTCATTCCCAAATGAGCACATTTTCTTGATTTCCACCTCTAACCCTTGGTATGGAGATATACTTATTTATCTCCAGACTCTGAAGTGTCTTGCAACCCTTTCGCGGGAAGAACGATGCAAATTAACTACCTCATTATTGGATATACTTTATATCGTAGAGGGGTATACTTTGTTTTGCATCAGTGTCTCACCCATGAAGAGGCTAATATTGTCCTAAATGATTCCCATAGCGGAGTGTGTGGGGGTCATTTATCTGGGTTAGCAACGACCCAGAAGAACTTACGTGCCAGTTATTTCTAGCCAACGATCTTTAAATATTGTGTGGAAGCCGTGAAGCATTGTCATCCTTGTCAGCTTTACACTAGAAAGATGCGATCGCAACCTGCTTCGTTATTTCTTGTCATCATAGTGGGCCCCTTCACCAAGTGGGGGATAGATTACATGACGTGCAACCCAGTTTCTACTGGGGGCACAAATACAGCATTGTCATTGTAGATTGCTTCATGAAGTGGGAAGAGGCAATGCCCACCTATAAGGCTGACGGGGAAACTACAGCTTTTTTTCTTTTCTAACCAGATTATCGCACGTTTCGATATTACTAAAGAGATTGTCACTGACCATGGAAGTCACTTCCAAAACATCATGATGACCAACTTGGCTATTATGATAGGGTTTAAACAAGAACATTCTTCTTATTTCTATCCACAAGCGAATGGTCGGGTCGAGGCAGTCAATAAGACCTTGAAGACTATTCTCAAGTGTACTATTAACACAGGTCAGTCAAATTGGCACATCATGTTGTATCCTACACTTTGGGCTTGTCGAATCAATGTAAAAATAGCCATGGGGTTCTCACATTTCCAACTCGTTCACAGAGTGGAAGCAGTAACCCAGGTTGAATGTGAAATCCCATCTTTAAAAATTGCCATTCATGTGTTATCCGATATGACTGAGCTAGAAGAACATTTGCTACACTTAGAACAACTAGATGAATTGTGTAGAGATGCACTGACTAAAAATGAAGCTCACAAGAATAGGGTGAAAAATCAATATGATAAATCGGTCAAACCTAAGATTTTTTCTGAAGGGGAGCTTGTCTTGCTCTGGGACCAAGACAAAGAACTCATGGGGGCAGGAAAATTCAGGTCTATGTGGTTAGGACCCTATGTCGTTTTGAAAGTGTTGAAGAAAGGGGCATATGAATTAACTTATTTTGAAGGGAATAAGCTTCCCGAGCCTAGAAATGGGCTCTACCTGAAGAAGTACTATGCTTAGGCTTAGCACTTTTTCTTGTATTTTTCTTATATGTAACTTTATGTACAATAGCTAGCCAGTTTGTGTTCTTATATCATCTGTTGGTTGTTACAGATGTCTTCCGAGTGGTTCGTAGGTTTTGCAGATGGCGTGAGTCGTCAATCTTGCAACCTGGCTTCAACTGCATGGGTTATTTACTCACCCTCAAGACAACTAGTTTCCTATGGAGGCGCTTTCCTAGGTCCTGCTACCAATAATGTGGCTGAATACAGGGCCTTATTGAGATTTTATGGGATGTCGTGCATGTAGAATCACCTAGTTAGAAGTTAGACTTGACTCTCAACTGGTGGTTTCCCAACTCAATCGAGCTTATCAGGTGCAAAACCCTATTTTATTACATCATTTTTTGCAATTTAGGTTATTGGAAAGAAATTTTGGTTTTATTACATTTAATCATATTCCAAGAAATCAAAATTCATTAACTAATGCATATGCGAATTATATCTTGGATTGGCACTTAACACACATTCCATAAAAATATACAGCAGATACATTGCAAAACACATGTAAATAAACTGAAAATATGTGTGTGTGTGTGTGTGTGTGTGTGTATCTGTCCATATAGATAGGTTGAGTTTTGATCCTCAGATCTAGTCATATCTTTATAAATATACCAAAATGTACAAAACTTGTATCGTAATCCATAAAATGCTCCTAGGTCTAATCTTGACCACCCTGGTCACCCTAGTCATCCTGGTCATCCTATTCCCGAGCCTCCTCAGCCTCCTCAGCTACAGTAGCCTCTGTGGCCTCTATGTAAACAAGTACCACCCTGGCTACCCTCCTCATAAGATGTACCCAAGTGGGTGGAATACCAACTACTAGTTCCAGCATAATGGCAGGGATATGCTCAATGCATAAAGTAGGGACTCTTTGGGTAAGCCTGGCCATCTTCCCCTCAAGAAACCTGATCAAACCCTGATCCTCTCCTGCCAATGGTCGTACATACATATGAGGATGCCCATCAGGGCGGACTGGTCCAATATCAGCATTTTAAACATTAAAAGGATTAAAATCTCTTATACATATGTATATATCTTTATGATTAAAAATTTATAAAAATTTAAAAACTTGAAAAACCAAAATACTTGATGCTCCCCATGCTCCTCCAGAAGGGAGGACAAGGTCATTGTCACCACAGAAATCCATCCCAACATATGGAAACTTCTCCAGTGCTGGTAGTTGTCATTCCTACCATAAGTAGAATTCATCATTGTAGACACTTTGAACTGAGCCACCGCCGCCCTGGCGAAGAAAAATTTCTCCCCACCTACTCAGTCTAGGCTGACGAGGAGAGAAAGTTGGTAGAGGTACTGCAAGGATAAGGGAGGACACTCTCTTAAATAAAAAGGCCACCAATATACTAGAATAGCCAAAGTTATTTTTTCGGCCTCTCTTACAATCAGAGAGTTGCTTCTTCATTATCAGGATTACTCCCGAGCACCAGTCAAATACAGCTCCCTATAGGTATTCCCACAGCAATTCTCTTCTGGTTTCGAGTCGCAAGGTGGAGTGATGACGATCCTGCAACCCTCACAATTGTGATTACTAACACCTGTAATGGCAAGCTACGGATATGTAAAATAGGGATGCAAGTTCCCCTTTTCAGAGTGCCAGGCATGTAGTAAGTGCTGATATAGTCCTATACACTTAGAAGGTCACTGCCCCTATCGGTACCTTCCAAGTTGACAGGTGCTCCCCATCATGACAAACCCACAATGAAATAGATGTCTTCCAGTGCAATTTCTAGAATCTCACCTTGTAGGTCAAATGCACCTATATCATGATCCCAATAGTTAATCAAAAAATCCAGTAAGCGGACATTAGATCGCATAGGTGAGGGATAAAAGAACTTTAGCAAACCACTTTGTCACAACGCGTGCACCATGGGGGCACTTTGGAGTGCATATTGGTCCATAGCTTCATGTTCCATCTCCCTCCACTCCAACACTATGTTTTAGCCTGTCCATAAATCCACCATCAAACCTTAAAATTCGTTTAAAAACTTTGATTTTTTCCCTAATTATACTTTTTCTATGTCGAGCAGTATACGCGACTGTCCTTTGGACATGTCGCATATCATACATGGGTTTCCTTCATGAAAGTTGCGTATAAAACATGTGTATGTGACTGTGTAAGTCACATACCCGCATATACAGCATGACCCCCTTAAAATTGGCTTAAAACATTAAAATATTGCATAAAATTGAAAATTTGAATGGATGAAATGAAAGAGCATGAAGAGTTGACTTACCTGGCACTTGCGGATTTGAAAATCATCCACTGGTTTGTCCACACCGAGCAATTGAAGTCAGAGGTCAAAAATTTCCTATATTGGGTAAAAATATGAAATGGTGATTTTGATTTCTATTTTTGAACTATTTATAGAAATAATTTCAAAATGTGGGTTTTTTAGCCTATAGTTTTAATTTCTACTAGAAATCAAACTAATACCATGTCATGTTTACCTAATGCAACAGGTCCAAGGTCACTTAAAAGTTTTTATTCACTCATATAGGTTAGGATTTTAGTCATTTGTATGCATTTTTTGCATTTATACCTAATCCAGCTTAACCCTAGGATCACTACTTTGACCACGGACTATGGTGTTTAACCATTATTACCTTGTCTATACCATTGTTCTTCCGTGGATAGGGATTTCCTTCCATGAGTACCCTAGTTTAGAACACATTATTGTCTTTTGGTACTCATGATGCATTTGTCGGAGGTTTAGGGGAGCCTTCTTAGCTATTTTTCACGCCAAATTGAGCCTCATTTTGGTCTCTTTTTACAAGCTATCCCCTTTATAAGGCTCCCTGCCCTTATGGAGTTTCTTTAGGCCCAGGTCTAACTCCTCAAAATAGAATTGACTACCGAGTAAAATTGTCCATTCAGGCTCGTTAAGAATATGTGAATGGGCATACACATTGGTGGTAGGTTATCACTTTCTCGGACCATGTGGAATAACATGAGAAAGGATCACTCTCTTTTCTACGAGATTGAGAAGAGTATTCTCAGGAATAGATTTATCATTTTTCCGGACCTGAGGGACTATACTTATGGAAAAGGAGCGCCCAGTATGAGTTTACTTTTCTCTTTTTCGTGCTCTGGACCTACAAATGAAAAATATTCCGAGTGTAATTTATGTCTTTGTCATGCTCGTTAAACAATAAGAAGAAAGCATAGAGTTTAATGTTGTAAACTCCATTCCTCGTAACTAGATGGATCTTTCTGGGTGATCTTTCTTTCCTTCACACTCATAAAACTCAAGCTACAAGTTTTTATTGAAGGAGCATTGGGTAGGTGGTAATTTAACCTTTTTCGGATCTCCCTGACTAAGTATGAAAAAGGTGCGCCTTTTCTTCTTCGAAAGTTAAGAGAGTTCTTCTTTGGTATGTTTTATACTTTTCCGTCCTCAGGAGACTAAATTGGATGAAAAAGGAACCCCCTGGAGTCTTCTTCGAAGTTTTCAGACTCTCTAAACATGAAAACACCAATGAGCATGTACTAGTTCGGGCTCATAAAATCCATGAATTAATGACATTATCAAGCATTATTCTCTCCCCTCTTCAAGATTGTCAAAAAGGAAGAGAGACTTGATTTGACTTTCATGGACTCGTTAAAATTTAACAGGAAAGATAAGGAAGAAGTGTTATTTTTTGTTTACAAATGGTGGCAGCATGTCCTCCTTGAACATAGCACTCTCTGAACTTTCCAATACTCATGTCTCAGTGTACACTTTATCTCAACTATCACTTCGAGTTTCTTACTCCTCCACTTATCCTTTATACATGGGGAATCTGATCATGTCTCCTACATGACAGATAAGTCTAGTTGTCCTATTTGTAAAGTTAAAAGCTTCCTTGGGTCACCTCTATGTTGTGCTCACTGTTCAAGGATTTATCCTTGCATCTGATTATTATCCCGATTCCATCATTATCCTAAATGAATATTACTTGTCTCTACCTTCCCTTATCCAGTTCCTAGTCACTCTTGTGATCCGTTGGAGGATCTATTTCCTTCCTTATCACAACATGTTTTCTCATCAGCACTTCTTGAAGATGAAGACCTAGAGTTTTGATGATGGTACCTTAGGATTCACTATCATCATTGGTGAACTCCTTTTCTTCAGTTGTCAGTTTTCACCTATTGATTGACAATCTACTGAATCCTTTCTATGTTCGACTTCAACACATCTATTCACATGGCTTGGATTGTACTGGTTCCTTTTTATTTTGATGAAAACCTTAGGTTTCCATCGATAACCTAAGTTGCGCAAGATTTTTGTTGTGTTCACCTACACAACTTCCATATTTTGAAGACTCATCATTGTATATTGTGGCTTCGATCCACCTTTGTAATATACGCAGTCTTGTACTCGTGTCATATGATGTAATCAAATATTGTAAAGGAGCTAGTGTTCCAGCATATTGAACATAGCATCCTCAGATATGATTTTATATATGACATTTATATGTATTTGTTTCAGGTACTTCCTCTGCTTCCTTGGACTTCTGAGTTCTCCAAGACTAAGATTGTAATGTATTTCGGCCATCGCTTCCCTCTGACTTCACACATTAGGGGGCATCTGTTATCAGCCAAAATGGCACTTCTCCGTCTGAGTGCTTACATTCATCATGTTGGTACACAAAAGGACAATTAGGATTGAAGACGCCAAAACACTATAGATGTGCATGACCTTTGATGCATTATCCTCAAAAAAGCCTTATATATTTTTATTCTGAGTTTTGGGTTGCATACGCGACTATGTGCATTGCAACTCACGTGTTTTACGCGAGTATGTGCATTTCAACCCGCATATACCTTGCATACGCGAGTTCCCTTTGAGCAACTCATGTATCATACGCGCCTTCACTATATTAATACTTGTGTATACCTTAATTCGATCTTAAAAAATATAAATCATGATTAGAGGAGATTAGTTGGGCCCTAATACATAACTATCCCAACTATCTCAACTATCCTAACCTTCGAAACCTCTCTATTTCCCAAAGTATAAATAGAGGCCTTGGGATGTGGCTAATCAATCAATTTTTGGAGAGCAAAGTTATGGTGGTGGTATACCTTCAGATTATTGGAGTAGCAGAACTCAAAGTCCTCAGTTGCAGAGGATTCCTTGTGTCATAAGTTGGGTTGTATTCTTACCTATTCACCTTTTGTTAATAAAGGAATTCTTCTTCCAATCTTGTATTGTGCTTATCACATGTATATTGGTTTAATGAATATGTTCAATGATGTTATTAATATGATTTTCAACTAACCTCTTATTTATATATGTATGAGATATTTCTTGAAGAATTGGCTCTTTGCAGGTGAAGAGAAACATCCCTAGAAGCTTTGGAGAGGATTGGAGCAAGAGAAGACCAAGCTTGTATTAACCATCATAAACTGGGTAAGCCAAGATATATTCCTATTCTCATTCCAATTTCTATAAAAGATGAATGTTTGCAAGTCTAATAGTAAGTTGGTAACCCCAAACCCTAGGTTACAAGGGTGAAATGTCCTGTACAACAACTATGCAGCCAATTTTTATGATATATGTGAACACTTTCTCGCCAACATCTATTTTTCAATCTTCAAAAAGGAAGCTCCCGCATTTTCAGCTGAAGCCAAAAATTTCATTGCTACACTGGGTGATTGGTATGCTAGTGAGTCCTTTTCATACGCCAGGATTTCGGGTGGAAACACTGTTCACATTCTGCCAAGGATTTTCCCTGATAGGTTGGTCCTAGAAGAAGTGGCATTCGAGACTGTAACTAATGGGTTTATAAGAAACTTGTTGGCCCTAAGAAAAAGGGTTGGCCCAAATTCCCTTTGAACCTTGGATCGTTGGTTATCCCAACTTCAACCTGGGCTGCAGGACTGGGTGAACAGATGGTTTCCTTGAAGCTAGGTTTTGCTAGCAAGAGAAGGCATGATCCCAAAGGATTCCTCGATGCTCACTTTAAGCAATACCATATCAAAATTGCTTATGTGCATAAGGAACTTCCCGATGATTCCATTTACCAAGGTGTCAATACATTTTCTGAATTCTTGGCTAAAGCCAAAAGCAAAGATGGGAAAAGCCACATCTTACAGCATCAAAAGGAACTTAAAGACATGATTAAGAGTTATAGAGAAATGCAAATGGACCTCCTGGAGAAAATGAGAAAGGACAGAGAAGAAAAGGAAGCCCAAGTAACAAAATTTCCATCAGTGGCAACCCATCCAGATGGGGACAAAGGAAAAGATCTAATGGAAGACCTTCCTGAGACAACAGTTGCTCAACAAGTGAAAGACTTGATGCATACCTCAAAATAGTCAAAACATAAACTAGAAATGATGACTTCTGTACTGGACACTCAGGCATCTAAAACTGCTCAGACTGTTGCTGGTATCCAGGTAACTACTGCAGTCATTCAACCAAATGATGATCAAGAAATGGTTGACCAAAATCCATTTAAAATATTGAAGATGCAGGTTTCTTCCTCTCCAACTCCTACTCTAAATTTGGTTGATTCTGGCTTAGAATAAGAAGTAATAGCCTCTGTTCCTATCGCTGAAAACATGGATCAATATTTGCAACCATTCACAAATCTGATCAATGGTAATGTTAAGAAAGATTTTATCCATGTCCCTACAGTTTCACGATCTACTTATGTTTCTAGCTCCTTGTCTTCAGCCTTGCTCCTTTCATCAATTCAGACTTTGTCTACTTTACTTGTTGGAGCAGCCCTATCACCCGCACTATCTCAGCTGTATGAGACTTTGACCTCTACATCTATATATATCACATCTGCTTCTATGCAAACCCCCATGCTGCAACCTGCCACTACAGAAGCACCATTTTTTAATATTCCTCTACACATACCCTCAGTTACTCTGTCATCATCATCTATCCCTGAAAATATCTTGATGCCTTCCTCACCATTCTCAGCTATCAACATCTCATCCTCTGAAAATTCAACCCCACTCCTCTCTCCAACCTCTGAGGTTCCTGCTGTTCATAACATTTTTCCTTCTAACACCCACATTACCATGCCCATGCCCCCTCCTATCATCATTCATACATCCTCTTTGGTATCCAAAGTGGTTGGGTATTCTACATCCATTGATCCAAGAGCTAAGTTTGATCAAGACATTGTCATCTCTCTTGGGGATTATTATTATAGCAAGTCTGATAAAGTAGTGGCTAAAAAGGGAAAAAGGAAGACTAAGGATCAAAGTGGTATAGATGTATCTGTCACTGATCAAATAGTTTGGACTCAGTAGTCCGGTGACCCACAACTAGATGAAACAGATATAGCTGCTGCTTTGGGTTCATTTACAGGTGCCAAATTTCATGTTGTTAACACCTTGAACAGAGAGTTTGACAGGAGAAAAGAAGAGATAAGAAAGCTGAAGGAAGAGCTTGAAAATACTAGAAGGGAACATGAGGTCCATGTTACTAATATTATGAAGACATCTGAAGACAAGTATAATGAGCTACAGGTCAAAAGTGCTTCTCTTCAGGTTGAGCTGCAAAACGAGAAGACTTCAAATGAGACCTTTACACAGAAGATATTCTTACTTGAAAAGCAATGAGAAGATGCAACTTCAAGTGTATCTTCCTCTTTGTTCTCCAAGTTTTCACAAGAGGAATTTAAAGAATTGGCTATCAGAACAAATCAAGAGCATTATGAGTTAATAACTGACTTGTTCCAGACTTTGAATGATATTTATGAAACTCATATTGCTTTTGGTCAGATGTTTGTTGTCCTTGAAGAGCAGGTAGAAAAAAGAGAACAAGCATCCAAAGCTTATGATGATATTTTAGATTGGCAAAGATATATGAAGGACAAGCCAGAAAACATTGTCATCCTCAACAATTTTCAGCTGAAAAAGGTCAGAACTGTACTAAGTGCCCGGCTTGACCTTAATGAGATGGTTGAAAATACTATCAAGAAAGCACAGACCATGTGTGGAAGAAGGTGGTATGTCGTTGACGGTATCATGGAGACATTGCGTTTTCCCACAGTGGATCTCATTGAGAAAGCCTTTCCGCCCAGACTGATGATCGTGCAGGTTGAACGCCGACGAGATGAAGCAAAGAAGAAAATACAGGGACTCTATCATATCGCCATTGAAGACGTGGATCAGTTAATCAGACAACCTTTGGATATTGAGGGCAAGATCCATATTTACATCTGCATCTGGCATAAGTTAGCTAAAAAAAAGTGGATAATTATAAATGTGATGCTCAACTTGGGTTCGAATCAACTAACTATCCCAACATTGAGGGATTGTTAGGGATTTGGAACAGATGGCGGGATTTCCTTGGATATTAGTTTTATTTAGATTTTTCGATCCCAATTTGATGGGAATCTACTCCTTGTAATAATTATTTAAAGGGTGGGTTTCACATGTAATAGGGACTTTTTTGGAAGGGAAAAATCTGGACAAGAGATTGGAGATACCTCTGTTTACCTGAGGTTTTGTAATTTTTTGCAAAATTTTTTTAATACAGTAATGATATTCTTTCATATCTCTTGTTTATTTGATTAAGTTTCCTTAACGAATTATGATTTTTCCTGTTTCAGATGGATCAATGTTCCTGTTAGTCCTTTGCAATTAATGAGTGCATTTATTCACAACCTTGATTTCTCTCTGTTAGTGATTTATGTACTGATAAAGTTTTAAATAATTTATTCTGTTAAAATCTTTATCTATTTCTGCAAATGATAACACAGTAAATTAGATAACATATATGTTGATTTTTTAATTGACATACTTATATGCAGGTTGACCTTGAATGTGTTAATTTTAAGTTGTTGTCAGTTAATTTTCATTAATTGGTTGTGAGTTAAATGATAAGTAAATGATCTTGTTTACATTTCTGTTAATCTGATTAAATGCTTATCTATCTTATATCTCAGGTTGATTTGTGAACAAACAAAATACCTCTCTTAGAACAGTGTAGATCTAGATTAGATTTCCTTTTACAGTTAGATCACATTTTCCTTTTATTGCCCTCATCAATCCAGTTTTCCTTCATAGGAAGACTGATCTTGTTGGATCCAAACTCATCGACTCAGAGAGTGCCAGCGGAGGCCAAATATTCGTGGGTGTTAACCACACCAAACAGCTCGAGGATAGGGTAATAATTGTGTAGGATTTCCTGAAGCCTTTGGATGGGTTTTCATCTTCTGTTGTGAGCCTTGGACACCTTTTTAGCCACATACACACTCGAGGCCTCCAAAAATGGTGCTAGAAGGAGGGCATGAAGCAAACAATGCCTAAGCAAAATACTAAAAAACCTCCTCCAGCAAGAGACCCAGTTGCCACCCATAGTCGCACTCACATGTCTACATCAGGGGAACCAACTATACAAAGTTTAGACGTCATCCCTGCTAGCCCTGTCAATGAACAAACAACTCCTGGAAATAGCTACGTCATTATATCACCTACCTTAGATCCCATTACAGTCGAACAACTACTTAAAGGTAACTCCGATAGAATTGCCCGACTTCGACAGTGGTTCGCTGAGGGGCGTCTCCAAAATAGAAATCCCTGGGATAATAGTCAAGATAACCAAGATCCAGGTGTCCAAAACGCTGAAGAGCATAACAATTCTTCAAGTTAGCCATCGACCCCTGGACTAGATCTTGACTCATTTTTTCAAGAATCAAATACTCCCCGACACAACATCCCAACAGGTGGACCACCACCTTCCCCTCCTTCCTCTTCATCTTCCTTGGACTAATTTTCAGACTCAGAACCTTCAACCTCATCAGAAGAATATATCCCCATGGCGGATGAATGACCTAACAGGCCCTGGCTAGATGGAGAAGTTGTGTTTGTCTTAAGTGATCCGCATAGGTTACCTAAAATTCCTAAGAAGTGGCTTTAGAAGTTTAACCCAGATAACAAAATTCCTGTGGAAGACCACATCAAAACCTTTATGTAGGTGATCAAACTTAGAAACGTAATACATGAAGACGTAGTCTGCATACTATTCCCTTATACTTTTGTGGGAAAAGATTCTACATGGTATTTTTCCTTAGAAGCCAATTCTATCCCATCATGGGATGTGTTTTCAGAACTCTTCACTCATAAATTTGGGGACGATAAGACCCCAAAGGATTTAGTTACAGAGCATTCTTCAATGAATACCAAAGGGAAAGAGCGGGTCAAGGATTATAACCAAAGTTTTTCATATTTGAAAAATATAATTCCCACTACTGTTCTCCCTGTTTAGGAATTATTGGTAAATTACTATATTAAGGGTCTTCCGACTCAGATAACCATGTGGGTAAAAATATCCCATAAGGAAACCTTGCAGGAGGTTTTCTGTGAAGCCATTCAAGTAGAAAAAAACATGTTCTTCCTTAAGGACAACTCTAACATATCATCTGAACAAGCATCTACTTCTCGCAAGAAAGTTGACAGCTTACCTAAACCCACTGCCACAAGTCAAGATCCTGTCAATATGAATGACATGAAGAATCTCCTACAAAAAATGTCTAATGAGATGGTGGATCTCAAGAAAACTAAAAATTAAAATCAAGCTAATAATAGGGGGTTTTCCAGGCCACCTTTCAGATGACCTAACCAACCTCCTCAAAATCCACCACCTCCCAATCCCATTGAAGGATTCACTTCAGAAGAATTATTTTATGTTTTGAAAGCCTTGGCTGTAGGAACACAAGACACCCCTAAATCATATGACAACCGATCAAATCAGGATTCACAACCCCCCCAAGAAGAAGAGGAAGAGGACCAGCAGGTTAGCACTGTAATTTTATTTTCCAAAGAAGAGGAAGAAGAACCTGACACAGTTTTCAATATACAAAATACTCACAACACTAGATCTAAAGGGTCACCTCTGCAGGAACCATCACCTGCGACATCGTCTCCCAGCAAAGGTAAATCCCAAACACAGAAAGACACTGTCATTCCTGGGCCTGAATACAATTTGGCTAAGGATCTAAAAAGAGTCAAAGCCAATATATAGTTATTTTATCTTCTCAAAATCCCTTCCATAAGAGATTCCCTACCTAAAAGCATGATAATAAAATAGCCTAGGGAAACTCGAAATAATAAACTTGACTCTTCTCCTAGACCAAACAATCAGAATCCTGGAAGTAAGGGGATCCCTCCTTTCTTACTTACTTTTGATATCTTCAATAGGAATGTACACAACTGCATGATAGATTTAGGCGCCTCATATAATGTGATGCCTCTTTCTGTCTGTAAAAAGTTGAATGCTACTTGGGAACCTTGCCCTATCCAAAGTCTCCAGTTGGATAGGTCTAAGGTTAAAGTTGTAGGAAGGCTAAGAAATGTTCTGCTAAGATTTTCTGTAGATTCTAGAATTCATCAGACCATTGACATTGTGATCGTAGACATCCCGAAAACTTACGGTATGTGGTTAAGCAGAGATTGGTCGGAAAATCCGAAAGGTTACTTTGCCACTGATTGGTATCACTTATGGTTACCCCTAAATTAACATCCCAACAAACTTAAGATTAATAGGGAACCATTTATGAAACAAACGGTAACCGATCTTAACGGCTCCAATGAATCTATCTCCTATTTTAGTGCTCAAATTGAACATTTTACATTCAATACATTCTTTGGAGATCTATCTGCTGATATTTCACCAGTGGAGAATGTACAGAAACAGTCCCAAATTACTCATCTTAGTTATGTACCATTCTCTAGTACTATTGTACATAATGTTTATAATGAAAATACTAATTTTAGAATTGACCCTTTTGTTTGGACTTTATTCTTTGATGGCTCAAGGTCTAAAGATGGAGCAGGTGCAGGATGTGTCCTCATTGATCCAAACGGGACCAAGACCATGATCGCATGTAGACTAGAGTTTGAATGCACCAACAACGTAGCTGAGTATGAGGCACTAGTCCAAGGACTCAGAAAAACCATTGACATGGGTGCAAAGGCGATTGAATGCGTAGAAGACTCTGAGATTATAGTAAAGCAGGTAAGAAACCGAATACATTTCTTGTGTCCTTATTTAATTAATTATCAAAGGTTGATCAAAGACCTGACTAAATCTTTTCTAGCATTTAATATCAAGTTTGTCCCTAGATCACATAATTTCGACGCTAATCTATTGGCTAATACTGCATCTAGGCTAATCCCACCTGAAGGTTTGTCTCCACAAACATTTTCAATTGAGTTGATGTACATGCATTCCATTCCAGGCAATGTCACGAATTCGAAAGTGTTCGACGATGACCAGCAGATACTATATTTTCTTTCATCCCAAGAAACCTTTGAAGGCATGGCTATTGACGAGCCTGATCATGAAAAATCCTTGTCTGACCCTTTCAATATCATTTTGAAGTCAGTCATCAACTTGGAAAATTTCTATGATCTACAAGACAAGTTTAGGCAGGCGACCAATTGCAAGACCTGAAGCTCATCCCTAAATTATGAAGCTGTCAATATGGGAACTAAACAAAATCCTCACTTCATCAACCTTGGAGTTCATTTTACCCATGAAGAAAGGAGAAGATTTATCAATTTATGCAAGGAATTCAAAGATGTCTTTTCCTGGACATATGATGAGCTTAGAACTTTCGATACTAGCATCATGCACCACAATATCCTGATGAAACCTGAAGTGAATCCGTATCAACAAAAGCTGAGGAGGGTGCATCCTAGCTTGGAAACTTTTGTCAAGAAAGAACTTGATAAGCTACTGGCAGCAAGAATCATATTCCCTGTTAGACATACCCAGTGGATTGCCAACTTAGTACCCGTTTGAAAGAAGAATGGGGAAATCAGGCTCTGTGTTGAATTTAGAAAATTGAACAGAGCTTCTGAGAAGGACAATTATCTTGTTCCTCCCATGGAGCATATTTTACAGAAGGTAGTTGGATCCAAAATGTTCTCACTCCTTGATGGATTCTCAGGGTACAACCAAGTCCTGGTTTCCCCTGATGACCAGCTTAAAACAACCTTCTGAACCCCTTGGGGAACATTTTCCTACAGGAGAATGCCATTTGGGCTGATAAATGCAGGAGCTACATTCCAGAGAGCTATGGACATAGCTTTTAGAGGCTTAATTCATAATTTTGTCATTGTATATTTAGATGATGTAACAATTTATTCCAAAAAACGACATGAACATTTGTCTCCTTTGAAACAGGTGCTCGAAAGATGAAAGAGATATGGGATTTCCCTCAATCCCAAGAAGTCTATCTTCACAATTACGGATGGTAAGTTGTTAGGTTTCATTGTCTCCAAGGAAGGCATGATCATTGATGTAGAACGCACTGAAGCAATCTCAAAGATCAGCCTCCCTGGTTCCCGAAAAGCAATGCATTCTTTCTTAGGTAAGATCAATTTTGTCTGCAGATTTCTTCCAAAATTTTCCCAAGTTGTTAAACCCTTGTAACATTTAGTTAAAAAAGATGTACAATTTAAATGGTCCGAAGAACAGAGGAATTCCTTCTTTGAAATCGGAAGAGCCATAGCAGAAGCACCTGCTCTGATGGCTCCATATTTCAGCAAATATTTTATACTTTATACCTTTGCTACTGATTTCTCTTACGCAAATGTCCTAACACAAAAGAATCATGAGGACACTGAGATCCCCATTTATTTCATAAGATCAACATTTAAAGGAGCCGAAATCAACTATTCCCAAGTCGACAAATAGGCCTACGTGGTTTATAAATTGGTGAAACATTATAGGCCATACTTGTTGAAGTCGAGGACCAAGATGATTGTCCCATACGCGTCCATTTAGAATGTCCTCGACTAGAAGGAATTAGGTAAAAAAAGGGCTCACTGGATGGCGGCGCTGCAAGAATACAATTTGGAGATCAATCCAGCAAAGATACTTAAAGGACAAGGTTTGTGTCTACTCTCCACCCAATCAAATGATCCTGAATATCAGAAAAGGAGGAAGCTGTACCTACAGGTTCTATTAATGCAATTGAAACGATAACATCTGAATGGTATGATCACATCAAGTTTTTTCTAAATTATGGGTTTTCCCATGAAACCCTTGACTCTAAAAAACGTAGAGAATTAAATATAAAATCAGCTCCTTATCAACTTATTGATAATGTTCTATTTAGAGAAAACTATGATGGATTTTTTCTTTGGTGTTTAGAAAAGGACCAAACTGATGATATCCTTTTCCAATTTCATGCAGGACCTACAGGTGGGAATTTCTCAGGAGATACGACGGCTCATAAAATCATTCGGGTGGGATATTATTGGTCTACCTTATTCAGGGACGCTCATACCTATGTCAGAAAATGTGAGCCTTGCTAGAAGTGTGCTGGAAAAGTCAAAAAACCTGCCTTCCCTTTGCAGTCAGTAGCAGTCCAATTCCCATTTCAGCAATGGGGATTGGATTTTTTCAAACCTATCGACCCTGTGTCTTCTCTACAACACAAGTACATTTTGACAACCACTAATTAATTCACCAGGTGGGTTGAAGTAGTCACTCTTAGACTGTGTAATACGAACCAAGTGATTTCCTTTCTTGAAAATCAAATAGTCACTAGATTCGGCACTCCTGAGTATCTCATTTTTTATAATGTGTCATACTTCACATACATTGACCTCACTAGATACACCCTTGAAAAGGGGATCAAGCTTAAATTTTTTGCCAAATACTACCCCCAGGGAAATGGAATTGCAGAATCCTCCAACAAAAACCTGATAAACATCCTAAAAAAGACAGTGGCCTCCCATCGAAAAAATTGGCATACCCAGCTCCACAATGTTCTTTGGGCAGACCGAATCACTCCAAAGGCATCCATTGGTAACTCCCCTTACTATCTGGTCTATGGAAAGGAAGTTGTTCTTCCATCTAATCTCACCATCCCCTTGTTATAGTTATCCCAATCCATCCAAGAGGACGATTCATCTCCATTGCAGCAGAGGATTGATATCCTGCTTAAGTTAGATGAAGATAGGGAAAGAGCCAAGAACAAATTCTATCAACATCAGCAGTTGGTAAAAAAATGGTTCGATGAGAAGTCCTCCTCTGACAGAAATTTTTCAGTAGGAGATTTAGTATTAAGGTGGGATAAGCAACACAAATACAATACGGAGTACACCAAGTTCCAACGCTTTTGGTTGGGACCTTTCATTATTACAGAAAAGATTGGTCCTAGCACTATCTGGTTACAGACACTGGAGGGAGTCATCGACACGTACCCAGTGAATGTTTTCCTGCTTAAAATGTATTTTGTCTGGAAATTTTCATGAGTCAGGTACATAAGTGTGGTGTGTTCTTTTGTTTGTTTTCTTTGTTTTGAATGTTTGCTTGATATTAGCAATTTTTGTGTCCTGCACATTCGGTAATGGCAGGAAATCGGTCTCTCTCAAGATTTCAGCACTCTGAACTTCAATACATTGTCAATTTCAATCTTTTCCTAGCCTTCGTCAGGATTTGTTTTATATGTTGATGGCTTCCAATAAGTGAAGGATTCCAGATTAATACATTCACATCATGATCAATATCCTTACATATCATTTTATTCTACGGTGAAGGCCATGAAGGTAACTGGTTCCTCTGATCTCAAGTCTCATTAGTGCACTACAACATACCTTTATAACTTGGTTGACCTTATCTATTCTAGATTCTATCATAGTCGCACAGAAAAATAATTTTTATTATGGATTGCAAGATGGGGGGTCTCATCACGAGCCAACCCATTAGGTTCATAGGTGCTTGGTGGAATGACATATTCATCATATAACTGAGGGGGTGGATTTCAATATTCCTGAAAGATGGGAGATCCTATCATAGGTCGGCCCATTCATGATCTACAAAGCATCAGTGAGGAACAATGTTGTTATATGGATACCAAGCCATGGTAGTGTCTTGCAATCCATATGCAATTAAATCCTTGTTGTTTCTGTAAGACAATTATTGTACATTAGCACAGGGGGGTCTTATCACAAGCCAACCCTGCCATGATCATGGATTTGACTTTGGACTGAAATTATCATTAGATGGTTCCCAAGCCATGATATAAGTTGCTTTCAGTGTCACAGTTGGAAGACAAGAAGTCTCCTTACCAAGTTGGATTGTTCAGTTTCCAGATCAAGTTTGTGAATGGAATTGATCACCATATTGGAGCAGTGGTCTTATGTTGATAAAGTCTTTCAATTATCATAAAAATAAAAAAATAAAAAAAAGAGAGGATCTTGGTGACTTATGTTACAAATCCAGAATATGCCTAGGTTTGATTTCAGGCTCAACTTTAACTGTGTGCCTATGCTTGCTTGATGCTAAGAGATCATTTCTCTCCTTCTTTGCCCCTCAATCAAATATGCATCATCTTTAAATCGATCATGGATGGGAGTGTATGAATCATTTTTTTATAATCCCCCTTGTTGATTGCATACTCATATAAGCATTTTCTATAAGTTTCAGGTTATCATTTTTGTTATTGACATGTTTTATATGCGAAGGAGTTCTGGTTTTACAGAGATAACTGGTTCTACCCAGCCAATCGCCATTTGTTGTAGGTACAACAGATCCCATATTATCCAAAACACGGGAGCCCAATTACACATACAAAGTTAACTATTCCATATGCCTTAAGTCGTTTTGGGATCCCCATAACGTTTATCATGGTTTCTTCTTTGATTTAACTTAGTTGAATTTTTGGAATTTATGCATGATTTGTGTGCTTTTTGCGAGTTGTGGAAGACTATCTTTTAATAAAATTGTTTCATCCCACAACTCGCAATGCGGATTGCGGGATATTGAAGTTTATTATTTGCGAGTTTTCCATCCCGCAATTTTCGGAATGCGGGAGCATTTTTGTAAGTGTGTCATCCCGCAACCTGCATCCTGAAATTGTGGAATGCGGATTGTGGGAGTAATTTGATTGATTTATTTTTTTGTGTGGTGCTGCAACCCGCAACCCGCAAATTGCGGGGTGTGGATTGCGAAAGAGATTGAATAAAGCTTCGTTACTTTTGTTATCCTGCATCCTACATCCCGCAATTGCAGAATGCAGATTGCGGGATGGTTAATAAAATTTAAACCTCGTTTTATGATCCCGCATCCCGCAAGATTTAATCTTGATCGTCCATTTATTTTAATCCTACAGTCCTAATTTGACCCCCAGAAAAATCTATGTATATGTTGGTATTTTACAATTTCTTTACCATTTTTATTGCTCAGAATTATTGTGCTGCATGAATTTTCTTTGCGTTTTTACCAGGCAACGTCGTCACAGTCTAATTTGATTATAGGTTAGCATCTTAGCCATTTCTTCATTCAAATTTATTACTATGGTTTAGCTTGAATTAGCTTTTATTTCTCGCTTTGTGTTGTTTTTTAAACAGAGTTTTCTCCAATTTCCAAGAATGGCAAGAATTACCCACTGCAAAAGCCTTCAAAAGGATATGTTAACCAAGAACCCAAAATTTGGTATTTTCTCGGACACCAGTGGCAGAATCACCGATACTTACCAGATTGAATGTCCTAGGGTTTATGCAATTTTTGACAATGATGACTTTTATGATATCCAAAGAAACCAGTTAGCCTACCAAAGAATCAAGGATTCTGGACATCACTCCCTTGCTTCCAGACCTGCTATCCTCCCCTATAATGACGCAGTCAAATGGATCGTGGAACACACTAACCCCAAAGACCGTTCCTTCAACGATAGTGTAGGGTCACAGCTAGCTAATTTCCATCCCGAGATATTTACCAGGGATTATGGCCTTAAACCAGCTAGACAACTCCTCAATGCATAATTTTCTCAATCCTCTAAGACCAGGTTCAATTTCAATAAAATGTTAAAATCTTGGATGCACGAACCTGGTAAATTCTCCAAGAGGACTAACAACCTTTACCCTGTCACCTGGTTCAAAGAACCCTATTCCTTATTGGCAGCCATTTTATGCAAACGGTATGGCCTTCCAAATTGTTCGTTGTTCAAGGCTAAATGGGCTCCAGTAGCTCATCACATTTTAACAACCCGTGATTCTTTCCTGTGGGCATCCATCTTGTCACTAGAACTCAAAACCTCTATCCAAGACTACCAGAAGGCCACCGCCAGAAAGAAGCCCAATTTCTTCTTTTCAGCCTTCATTTTTTATGTATTTTGCACTGAGTTCCAATATCCCAATTTGGGATGGAACTGGACCTTACCAATTCCCCCGGTACCCTTTATTATTTAGAATTGTGGGATACTAACTATGCAGCCAGGTTTTATGATATATGTGAACACTTCCTCGGAAGCATCTATTTTTCAATCTTCAAAAAGAAATCTCCTACATTTTCAGTTGAAGCCAGAAATTTCATTGCTACAATGGGTGATTGGTACATTGGTGAGTCCTTTTCCTACATCAGGATTTTGGGTGGCAACATTGTTCACATGCTTCCCAGGATTGTCCTTGACAAGTTGGTCCTAGAAGAAGTGGCTTTCCATATTGTAACTGATGGGGTTTATAAGAAAATCGTTGGCCCTAGGAAAAAGGGTTGGCACAAATTCCATTTGAACCTTGGATCATTGGTTATCCCAACTTCAACCTGGGATGTAGCACTGCGTGAACAGATAGTTTCCCTGAAGCTAGGATTTGCTAGCAAGAGAAGGCATGATCCCAAAGGATTACTCAATGCTCACTTTAAGCAATACCATATCAAAATCACTTATGTGCATGAGGAACTCCGTGCTGATTCCATTTACCAAGGTGTCAATACATTTTCTGAAGTCTTGGCTAAAGCTAAAAGCAAAGATGGGCAAAGCCACATATTACAACATCAAAAGGAACTTAAAGACATGATTAAGAGTTATAGAGCAATGCAAATGGACCTCCTGGAGAAAATGAGAAAGGACAGAGAAGAAAAGGAAGCCCAAGTAACAAAATTTCCATCAGTGGCAACCCATGTAAATGGGGACAAAGGCAAAGGTCTAATGGAATACCTTCCTCAGACAATAGTTGCTCAAAAGGTGAAAGCCTTGATGCATACCTCAAAATAGTCAAAATAGAAACTGGCAATGATGACTTCTGTACTGGACAATCAGGCATCTGTAGCTGCTCAGACTGTTGTTGATATCTTGGTAACTACTGTAGTCACTCAACCAAATGATGATCAATAAATGGTTGAGCAAAATCCATTTAAAAAACAGAAGATGCAGGTTTCTTCCTCTCCAACTCCTACTATAAATTTGGTTGATTCCGACTTAGAAGAAGAAGTAATAGCCTCTACGCCTATCACTGTAGACGTGGATCAATATTTGCAACCATTCATAGATATTCTCAATGGTAATGGTAAGAAATATTTTATCCCTGTCCCTACAGTTTCACAATCTACTTCTGTTTCTAGCTCCTTGTCTTCATCCTTGATCCTTTCATCAATTCATACTTTGTCTACTTTACCTGCTGGAGCATCCCTATCACCTACACTGTCTCAACTGTATGAGACTTTGAGCTCTACATATGTATCTATCACATCTGATTCTGTGCAAACCCCCATGCTACAACCTACCACTACAGAAGCACCATTTTTTAGATTACTCTACACATACCCTCAGTTACTCTGTCATCATCATCTAGCCCTGAAAATATCTTGATTCCTTCCTCACCATTCTCAGCTATCAACATCTCATCCTCTAAAACTTCAACCCCACTCTTCTCTCCAACCTCTGAGGCGCTTGTTGTTCATAACATTTTTCCTTCTACCACCCACATCACCATGCCCATGCCCCCTCCTATCATCACTCAGACATCCTCTTTGGTATCCATAGTGGTTGGGTCTTCTACATCCACTGAGCCAAGAGATGAGTTTGATGAAGACATTGCATCTCTCTTGGGGATTATTATTATAGCAAGTCTAATAAAGCTGTGGCTAAAAAGGGCAAAAGGAAGACTAAGGATCAAAGTGGTATGGATGTATCTGTCACTGATCAAATAGTCTGGAATCAGCAGTCCGGTGACCCACAAGTAGATGTAGCAGATACATCTGTTGCTTTGGGTGCATTTACAGGTGCCAACTTTCATGATGTTAACACCTTGAACAGAGAGTTTGAAAGGAGAAAAGAAGAGATAAGCAAGTTGAAGGAAGATCTTGAAAACACTAGAAGGGAACATGAGGCCCATGTTGCTGATCTTATGAAGACATCTGAAGACAAGTATAATGAGCTACAAGTCAAAAGTGCTTCTCTTTAGGTTGAGCTGCAAAACAAGAAGACTACAAATGTGACCTTTACACAGAAGATAGCGTTACTTGAAAAGCAATGCGAAGATGCAACATTAAGTGCAGCTTCCTCTTCGTTCTCTAGGTTTTCACAAGAAGAATTTAAAGAATTGGCTATTAGAACAAATCAGGAGCATTATGAGTTAATAACTGACTTGTTCCAGACTTTGAATGATATTTATGAAACTCATATTGCTTTTGGTCAAATGTCTGTTGTCCTTGAAGATCAGGTAGAAAAAAAAGAACAAGCATCCAAAGCTTATGATGCTATTTTAGATTGGCAAAGATATATGAAGGACAAGCCAGAAAACATTGTCATCCTTAATAGTTTTCAGCTCAAAAAGTTCAAAACTGTACTAAGTGCTTGGCTTGACCTTAATGAGATGATTGAAAATAATATCAAGAAAGCACAGGCTGTGTGTGGAAGAAGGTGGTATACCTGTCATTGACAGTATCATGGGGACATTGCGTTTTCCCACAGTGGATTTCATTGAGAATGCCTGTCCACCTAGACCGATGATCGAGCAGGTTGAACACCGGAGAGATGAAGCAAAGGAGAAAATCCAGGGACTTGATCATATCACCATTGAAGACATGGATCAATTAATCATACAACCTTTGGCTATTGAGGGCAAGATCCATATTTACATCTGCATCTGGCATAACTTAGCTAAAAACAAAATGGAGAATTATAAATGTGATGCTCAACTTGGGTTCGAATCAACTAACTATCTCAACATTGAGAAATTGTTAGGCATTTGGAACAAATGGCAGGATTTCCTTGGATATTAGTTTTATTTATATTTTTCGATCCCAATTTGAAGGGAAACTACTCCTTGTAATAATTATTTAAAGGGTGGGTTTCACATGTAATAGGAACTTTTTTGGAAGGGAAAAATCTAGACAAGAGACTGGAGATACCTTTGTTTACCTGAGGTTTTGCAATTTTTTGAAAACTTTATTTAATACAGTAATGATATTCTTTCATATCTCTTATTGTTTATTTGATTAAGTTTCCTTAATGAATTATGATTTTTCCTGTTTCATATGGATCAATGTTCCTGTTAGTCCTTTGCAATTAATGAGTGCATTTATTCACAACCTTGATTTCTCTCTGTTAGTGATTTATGTATTGATAAAGTTTTAAAGAATTTATTCTGTTAAAATATTTATCTATTTCTGTAAATGATTACACAGTAAATTAGATAACATATATGTTGATTTTTTAATTGACATACTTATATGCAGGTTGGCCTTGAATGTGTTAATTTAAGTTGCTGTCAGTTAATTTTCAATAATGTATTGTGAGTTAAATGATAAGTAAATGATCTTGTTTACATTTCTGTTAATTTGATTAAATTCTTATATGTCTTACATCTTAGGTTGATTTGTGAAGAAACCAAATACCTCTCTTAGAACAGTGTAGATCCAGATTAGATTTCCTTTTACAGTTAGATCACAATTTCCTTTTATTTCTATCATCAATCTAGTTTTCCTTCATAGGAATACTAATCCTATTGGATCTAAACTCAATGACTCAGAGAGTTCCAGTAGAGGCCAAATATTTGTGGGTGTTAACCACACCAAACAGCTCGAGGATAGGGTAATACTTGCGTAGGATTTCCTGAATCCTTTGGCTGGGTTTTCATCCTCTATTGTGAGCCTTGGACACCTTTTCAGTCACATACACACTCGAGGCCTAAACAACTCTGCAATATTGTTTTTTCTCACAATTGATATCAGAGCCAAAAGGTTTATTTGGCTAGTAAACTCGCAGGAAAGAAGGGTTCCTAGTTCGAGTGGGAGAAATGGTAGAAGAAGGAAATTTTAGGGTCGATAAATTTAACGGCCAAAAATACCAGTTATGGAAGATGAAAATGGAGGATTATCTATACCAAACGGATCTATACCTACCATTGGGGGGGGGGTACAAAACAACCAGTGACTATAAAGGATGAAGAATGGGAGGTTTTTTATAGAAAGACACTAGGAACAATACGGTTGTGCCTGGATTCGTCGGTGGCTTTCAATATTTGGAAAGAAAACAAAATGGAAGGTGTGATGATCGAATTGGATAAGCTCTATGAAAAACCATTGGCTTCCATCAAGGTACTTTTAATGAATCGTTTATTTAATATGAAGATGTCAGAAGGTGGATATGTTTCTAACCATTTAAATGAATTTAATATTCTTACTAGTCAACTAAGTTCTGTAAAAGTGAATTTTGAATATGAGGTTAGGGCTCTTCTAATATTGTGCTTATTACCAGAAATCTCAAACATCTTGGTCATGGATGTAAGTAACTTTGTCCCTAGTTCAAGCACTTTGAAATTTTATGATGTTGTAGAAGTTATTATTAGCAAGGAAATGTGAAGAAAAAGCGGAAGTGAGACATTAGGTGATCACAACAAGTCTAGAAAGGGAAGATATAATTCCTGATTTGGAAAGATAGAGTGTTGGAATTGTGGTAAATATAGTGTTGGAATTGTGGTAAGAGAGTACATTTGAAGAAAGACTGTAGAGATCCAAAGAAGAAAGAAGACGGGTAGCAGGACACTAATCAGGAAGAAAATGTAGCAGGTGATGTGTTACGTGATGCTTTGATTCTTGCATTAGATAATACTAGTGATTAGTGGGTAGTAGATTCATGGGCTTCATGTGATGCTAAACCCCATAGGAAATTCTTTCATGATTATGTTCTAGGTGATTTTGGACATGTTTTATTGGGGGATGATGAACCATGTAGAATTGTTGGAATGGGGAAGGTACGGATTAAGTTGAATAATGGAAATGAATGGATGCTAAAATATGTAAGGCATATTCTTGCGATGAAAAGAAATATGATCTCAACAGAGAATTTGGGATATAGCGGTTGTTTTTCTATGTTTGGAAAAATAATGGTGGAATATCACTAAAGGAGCATTGGTCATAGTGAAAAGGGACAGGATATGTACATTGTATTTATGTCATAATATTGATTATTCTATATATGTAGATTTCACATAAACAGGTGAAACATTGTGGCATCATAGGCTTGGCCACATGAGTGAGAAGGGGATGCGGATTCTCCACTCAAGGAAATTCCACATATGAAGTACGTAAGTTTGGAGCTATGTGATAACAATGTTGTTGGAAAACATAAGAGAGTTAGATTTCTCTGGGTTGGGAAACATAACAAGAGTGAAAAGTTAGAGCTTGTGCATACATATGTACGAGGACCAAATCAGGTACAATATCCTGGTGGCTCTTGTTATTATGTTACTTTTATTGATGATGCAACTAGAAAAAGTTGGGTTTATTGAATAAGACATAAATCTAATGTGTTTTCTACTTTTAAGAAGTGGAAAGCTTTGGTTGAGAATGAGACAAGAAAAAAGTTGAAATGTCTCATATCTGGTAATAGAGGTGAATACTGCAGTAAGGATTTTGATAGTTATTGTTAATACAATGGGATCCGTAGAGAGAAGATATTCCCAAGAACACCAAAAGAAAATGGTGTGTCAAAAAGGATGAATAGAATGATCATGGAGCGTGCAAGGTGTATGAGATTACATGTAGGGTTTCCCTTACAGTTTTGGGATGATGTTATAGATAATGTTGTTTATTTAATAAACAAAGGGATTTCAAGTGCTTTGGGTGGTGGGATTCCAGAGGAGGCATGGATAGGTAAAAAGGTAAACTACTTACTTCTGAGAACTTTTGGTTGTGAATAATTTGTCCACATTGATAAAGAAAATTGAACAAATATTGAGGCCAAATACAAGAATTGTACCTTTATAGGATACAAGGTTGATGATTTTGGATATCGCTTATGGGATTATGAAAATTGCAAATTAATTAGGAGTAGAGATGTAGTATTCAATGAAAAGGTTACGTACAAATATTAGTTGCATGGAAAGAAAAAGTAAAAGGAAAACATAGAGTACATGGTGCTTAATGAAATAAAATAAAATTAAGTTCCAGAGGCACCAAAAAATCAAGAGCAACAACAGGTACCTCAAACTCTTGCAAATGTAAGAAGATCTACAAGGTTAAGTAGACCCTTGAACGATTGTCTCCTTCATGGTATTATTTATTGATGACTGATTCTAGTGAACTAGAATGTTATGAAGAGGCAATCCAGGTAGAAACTAAATAGAAGTGGGAGCAAGCCATGAATAAGGAGATGGACTCATTGGTAAGAAACCAGACTTGGGATTTGGTTGAGTTCCCTGCAGAAAAAAAGAGCATTGCAAAATAAATAGGTTTACAGGTTGAAGGAAGAAGATGGAGGCACGAATCGGTATAAGGCCAGACCTGTTGTAAAGGGGTTTGCACAAAACAAAGGTATAGAATTTGATGAAATATTTTCTCCCATTGTTAAAATGACTTCAATTACGACTATTTTAAGTCTAATGGCAATAAAATATTTGAATATTGAACAGTTGGATGTAAAGACAACCTTTCTCCATGGGGATTTGGAGGAAGAGATTTATATGCAGCACCCACAAGGGTATGAGGTCAAAGGGAAGGATAATTTGGTTTTCAGGTTCAAGAAGAGATTGTATGGCCTAAAGAAAGCTCCAAGGAAGTGGTATTTAAAATTTGATAATTTTATAACAGAACAGGGTTATGGTAGATGCCATTCTGTCCACCATGTTTATTTCAAGAGGATAGATAATGGAAGATATATTATCTTCTTATTTTATGTGGATTTCATGCTTGTTGCAGGATGTAACATGCAGGATATAAATGTGCTCAAAAGGAAACTAGCTAAATCATTTGCGATGAAGGATTTGGGTGTTGCAAAGCAAATCCTTAGTATGAGAATAACAAGGGACAGGGAAAAACGCAAATTAACGTTGTCTCAAGGTGAGTACATAGAAAAGGTGTTGGAGAGGTTTAGAATGAAGAATGAAAAACCACTTAGTACACCTTTGTCCAACCATTTCAAATTAAGGGGATGTGTCCCAAGACAGAGGAAGAGATAGAATACATGTCCAAGGCTCCCTATTCATCAGAAGTTGGTAGCTTGATGTATGTTATGGTGTGAAAAATACCATACATTGAACATGTAGTGGGAGTTGTAAGCAGGTATATGAACAATCTGAGTAAATAGCATTGGAAGGAAGTACATTGGATTCTCAGGTGTTTGAGATCAGGTACCACTTCTCAAGCATTATTGTTTGGAGGTTCAGACATTGTTCTACAGGGATATGTTGATGCAAATATGGCAGGTGATAAAGACATCGGGAAGAGCACCATAGGGTATGTTTTTATTGTAGGTTGAATAGCAGTAAGTTGGATTTCAAAACTATAAAAGGTTGTTTCACTTTCAACAATGGAAGTAAAGTACATTGTTGCTATGGAGGCTAGTAAAGAGATGATTCAGTTGCAGAGGTTCATGGAGGAATTGGGTAAGAAACATGAGAATAACAGGTTGTACAGTGACATCCAGAGTGTCATTCATCTTGCAAAGAACTCAGCCTTTCGTTCGAAGACTAAATGTATACAACTCAAGTACCATTTCATAATATTTGTTCTGGAACATTAACTATTAAAATTGGAAAAGATACATACTAGCTAAAATACCGTGGATGTGTTGAAAAAGGTAGTAACCAGAGAGAAACAGAGTTCTTGCTCAATTTTAGTTGGCCTTCAAACATGAAGGTGAAGATGAGAAATTTTCCAGGCCCAAGGTTCAGAGCATATTCCAGCAAGTGCAACAACGGTAGAGTTGTTGTGATCAGTCTCCAAGTGGGAGATTATTGGTTGTGGAGCTTGACCTTTCCCATTCAAAGATGATATTTAAACTGTTTTTGGATCCCAGGATCTCACAGGAGGTTTGGGGGGTGTTTCCGCCAACTATATTCGTCATGGGGGCCTAGGGGGGAGGTGACTATTTTGGGATCCCCCCCTAGTGGGGGTTCAGGGGAAGCTCCCCTGTAGCGAAAATTTAGGAAAAAATTCCTTGTAAAATGTTGTAATTTAAGAGTCATTCCATTGGTCAATAATGGGTGATTTATGGGCCCATGGTTTTGGGAAGCCCGTAGTATTTTCCCATGGTATTCATTTATAAAATGAACGCATTGTAATCAGGTTGTGTATTATATTGTTGCATTGTAAAAGTGATCTATGTGATTGTGAGAGAGAGCCTATGAGAGAGTGAAGAGGAAGTGCAGTGGGGTTGCTGCACATTTCATCCCATCATTTTGTTGGATGAAATAATAATAAAGTACTGGAAATTTATGTGTAGACATAGCCCATCTTGGGTGAACCACGTTATATCTGTTTCTCTCTTGTAAGGTGTTTAATATTCACATCTAGTTTAATTGTTTTGTTGTTTACTTTTTATTGCTCTATGATCTTGTTTTTTCTAACAAGAGTATAGAAGGTAGAACCACTACCTACATCCTCACCCCCAACCATAAAATTATTAACACCGGTATTAGGAGCAGATGAATGGGGAGGCCATCCCCCAACTTAAGGAGAAGAAGAAGGGATATGGCTTCTCCCGAATTGATACGAAGTACAAGGGGCTAGTATTCCCCCAAGCCCAATACTAGGGTTACCATTACAAACTATTATGGAGGATGGTATACTTGATGATGTATTAGGCATGCTAAAAGTAAAGGGATCAGAGGCTAAGGGGATCAACTTAGCATGAGTGCCCGATAATCCTAAAGAAAAGTTGGACAAGCGATCAGATGACCAAGTGTAATAAAAAATATTTGTTTTAATAGGATAAGGTGAGATAGAAACTTGAGAACCAGTGAACACATGGGTCCCTAAGACCCATGAGGCATCAGAGTGTTAGTTTTTCAACATTAAGCTAGCATTATGTTAGGATCTTTACTGAGAGAATAACAAGTACAACAATCAAACACAAGAGACAATGAACACAATGTTTTTGATTGGGGAAACCATAAATGGAGAAAACCCCGCAAATTCCTCAGAGATAGAATCAACACAAGATGTAAAACCCCAAAACAGTAAGATGCACTCCCGACAGCATTAGTCTTCTTCTTGTCTAGTCCCAGTGTATTTCCTTCCTCACTAATGGGCTACACTTGATTGAGTGAGTGATGTGTGTGATAAATAGAGAGACTCACTCTCTATTTATATTCTTTCGTTCACTTGAAGTGCACTCAATCATGTCGGCCTCACTTTACAATTACTTACTAGCGCCGACATCTCTAGAAGTGTCTAATAACCCTAGTGCCCGAAACTGTGGGGACTTTAACAACAACTTGACATGACTTATTTACATTATTGATCCTCTCGATCGGAACATCGAGGTCATGACAATATGACTCAAATACACAATAGATACATCCCGGAATAAACATCGGGTTACAATACATAAGATACATAAATGAATACATTCCGAAGTTACAAATACATCAACACTCCCTCTTAACTAGGAAGGTATTCTTTCGACAAAATTTTCAGCACTGGTCTTCTTCTCTGTATCAATTGGATCATCTCGTCATCTGTATCTTGAGTCCTCTGAGTCTTCAAGTCATCATCATCTTCTCGTCATCTTCATCTTCAAGTCATCTTCATCTTTAGTCATCTTTCATCTGGATCTGGATCATCTCTCGATCTGGATCATCGTCACTGGATCATACTCAATCTGGAACATCATGGAACATCATCACTGGATCTGGATCATCACTCGATCTGGATCATCACTGCTAGATCTGGATCATCACTCAATCTAGATCATCACTGCTAGATCTGGATCATCACTCGATCTGGATCTCTCGGAGTCATCATAACTGGATTTGGATCATAGCTCGATCTGGATCTCATCTGGTCATCATCATGTGTGTACTATCTCGTCATAGGAATTTCTACAGAGCCAGCCTTCTTTCATGCTAGTTGTAGGCCTAGCCATCAGGTAGGTCTTCGCCTAGCACTTACATCTGATCTACTCGTCAGAAAGGCACGCCCAGCACTTACATCTGACCTACTCGTCAGAAAGGCACGCCCAGCACTTACATCTGATCTACTCGTCAGAAAGGCACACCCAGCACTCACATCTGATCATGTAGTAAACTACAATCACATCAGAAAGGCCCATCACTCACATTCACCAGCATTATAGGCACATCTACTACCATCTGTGAAATGGATTTAGCACTTATATCTGACCTACTCGTTAGAAAGGCCTAGTACTCACATCCATCCAGGCTGGAACACATCTTGCTCACAATGATGGAAGAGTTCTGTACTTCCATCCAAGCCAAAACCACACCCTATTCACAATGATGAAAGAACTCTGTTCTTTTCACCCAGGCCGAAACCACATCCTGCTCACAATGATGGAAGACTTCTACCCAGGTGGGACCACATACTACTCACAGTGATGAAAGATTTCCATACTTTCATCCAGGATGGAATCACATCCTGCTCACAGTGATAGAAGATTTATGCACTTACATATGACCTACTCATCAGAAGGGCATGCACTCACATCTGACCTGGTAGGAACTGAATCCTACACTCTCGTCAGAATGGCCCCCAGTCCCAGACTAAGCTACCTGGTAACGGACCAGGTGCCTCCACTCTCCTGGAGAGTGGCAGTTGCCCTTACATCTGTCCTACTCGACAGAATGGCCAACACTCACATCTGACATGGGAGGAACCTAATCCTTTAGCCATGATAGAATGGTTCAGCCCTTACATCTGACCTACTCGTCAGAATGGCTATGGATCCTTAGCACTCATATCTGACATGGAAGGAACTTAATCCTCTCATCATGACAGAATGGCTCAGCCCTTACATCTGACCCTTACATTTGACCTGCTCGTCAGAATGGCTATGGGTCTCATCACTTTCCCTTAGAGGAAACCTCGATTTGGAGAACACCAAGCTTCTCCCTGAAGTACTCGAACTTCAGCCTAGCCAATGGATTTGTCAATACATCGGCTATCTGTTCCTCCGTCACAACATACTGGAGTTTCACTGCTCCTCTCTACACCATATCCCTGATATAGTGGTACGTGATCTCGATATGCTTCGACTTGTCATGGAATACTCGATTCTCTGACAACTTTACACAACTCTGATTGTCATAATGTATACAAGTAGCATCCAACTGGAGATCAAATATATCAGATAGTAGCTTCGGTAGCCATACTACCTCACAACTAGCTGAACAAGCTACGACATACTCTACTTCAGCTGTGCTCAGTGCCACACAGGATTGCTTCCTGCTAAACCAAGAGATCACACCTGATCCCATACTGAAGCAACATCCTGAAGTACTCTTCCTGTCGATGGCACTGCCTGCCCAATCTGAATCAACATAACCCTCTAGGTTAATCTTCTGATTCGCATCGTACTTGAGTCCATAATCAACTGTACCCTTCAGGTACCTCAGAATATGCTTTGCAGTTGTCAAGTGAACACTCCTCAGATCTGTCAAGTACTGGCTCAAGGTGTTCACAGCAAAGCAAATGTCTGGTCTCATGTTCATCAGGTACATCAATGACCTAATCATCTGACGATACATCGTAGCATCAACTGACTCTGATGAAGCATCACTCAATAGCTTCAAGTTCGATGCCATAGGTGTGGCCATATCCTTGTAGTCCATCATCCCAAACCTCTTCAGGATCTCTATTGCATACTTTCCTTGTCCAAGGAAGATTCCATCTATACTCTGCCACACCTCCATACCTAGAAAGTAATGCATCATCCCCAAGTCCTTCATCTTGTACTCGGCAGCAAGCTTTCTCTTCGTATTAGCAATCAACCCATCTGTACCTGTCACAAATAGATCATCCACATATAGTAGAAGCATCATTGGGTTGCCATCTTCAACCTTGTAATAAAGGTTGGAATCTGCTTTACTCTTGGTAAAGTCCAAACTGGATAGAAAGCTGTCAATTCTACCGTACCATGTCCTGGGTGCCCATTTCAAACCGTACAGGGCTTTCTTCAATCTGCATACATGAGACTCTCTGTCATGTGTCTCAAAACCAAGTGGTTGTTCTACATACACTTCCTCTTCTACTACACCATTCAAGAAGGCAGTCTTGACATCCATCTGGTGTATTTTCCATTTCATCACTGCAGCTAGAGCAAGTACTGATCTGTTGGAAGTGTATCTGGCTACAGGTGCAAAGGTCTCTTCATAGTCTACTCCCTCTTTCTGAGAGAAACCTCGAGCTACAAATCTTGCCTTATACTTTTCAATGCTACCGTTTGCAGCATGCTTGATCTTGTAGATCCATTTGGAAGTTACAACTGACTTCCCTTCTGGTCTTGGGACAACATCCCAAACATCATTCTTCATGATCGATTGGTACTCTTCGATCATAGCATCCTTCCATTCTTTCTGTTCTGCCGCTTCTTCATAACTGGAAGGTTCTTTATCAATGAAATCACATAGTAAAGCTACATACCCAAAATTAGATCTGGTCCTCTTCCTTTCTCTGTGATTCTCTTCTGGAGCCCCATATTTTTCTGCACCTTGGATAAGTTCTCGTACCCAAGCAGGTTTCCTCTTATGAGGATTCTTCTCCAGAGGTGGATCTACAGGTCTTTGTGGTTCTTCAAATTCTCGATCTTCTTCTCGAGTTTCTTCATTCATGGTTGTATCATGAATTCTGGGTGCTTCTTCTTCTTCAGGTTCTTCAGCAGGTCTCTTTCTGGATTTGTTGTAAGTTGTGTCTTCATCAAATGTCACATCCCTGCTGATTTCAATCTTCTTATATACTGGGAAATATATTCTGTAGGCCTTCGAACTTTCAGAGAATCCCACAAATATGCCCTTCTTTCCTGAAGGATCTAATTTTGTTTTCTTCTCTTTTGGAATGTGTATGTACACAGGACAGCCGAATATTCTGAGATGGCTGACTTCTGGTTTCTTACCGAAGAAGACCTCTTTAGGAGTCTTGTTCTCAAGTACTCTATGTGGAGTACGGTTCTGTACATACACCGTTGTTCTAGAAGCTTCTGCCCAAATATGCATAGGAAGGTCTTGATCATGAAGCATTGCTTTTGCAGCTTCCATGATAGTTCTGTTCTTCCGTTCCGCAACCCCATTCTGTTGTGGATTATAAGGAGTGGACAACTCCCTCTTAATCCCTAATTCCTTACATAGCTCTTTGAATTCATTTGAAGTGAATTCTCCACCATTATCTGATCGAATGGTCTTGATCTTCTTTTCAGTATGGTTTTCGATCAAGGATTTGAATTCTTTAAACTTGCTGAATACTTCATCTTTGTTCTTCATAAAGTAAACCCATGTCTTCCTAGAAAAGTCATCAATAAAAGAAACATAATATGCATACCCGCTTAGAGAGTTTGATGACATAGGACCACATACATCGGAGTGGATGATTTCCAAGATTCCTTTTGCTTTGTTTTCACTGCTTGGAAATGTCTTCTTTGTATTCTTTCCTTTTGCACATCCTTTGCAGACCCCATCATGTTTTGCTTGAATTTCTGGAAGACCTTCAATAGCTTTGTTTGCAATAGGTAGTTCTCTGTAATGCACATGTGCAAGTATTCTATGCCAAAGTTCACTTGGCTCTACTGTGTCATGGACCAAAGCTTGTTCTAGATGGCCCTTTAATTTGTATAACCCTCCTTCTTGTTCTCCAATTACTACTGCATCATCGATAGTCTTTCCTTTTGGCCACATGATGACTTGACCATCTATGAATGCAACCCGCATTCCTTTTGCATCCAATGTTGATATGGAGAGAAGGTTCTTCTTCAGTCCTGGCATAAACAATACTTCTTTCATTGTTAGAGACTTACCAGAGTCTAGCTTATATGAAGATTCCCCACTACCTTTTATTGGATATTGGTAGTCATCTCCTAGTTTCACCTTGTGAGGTGATTTATGTTCTAACAGACTTACAAAGGATTCCTTGAATCTCGTCATATGTTTGGAAGCCCCACTGTCTATAAGCCAATCATCACTTCCATGAGTAATGTTACCTGTGAGAGCTGATATCAGAACATATTCATCCTCGCTTGAAGAATCTTCACTTTCATATCTGGATCTCTTTCTGGATGGTTCATCATCCTCTGCAGCATGAGCATGATGTCTTCTTTTGTTGCTCTTCTTTACTATCTTCTGTTTGTTAGGAAAATTCTTTGCAAAGTGTCCTGATTCATCACAAGTATAGCATATGATCCTAGTGATATCTCTTCTAGTATTATCTTTGTGAGAGTGCTTACCTCTGAAGTGATGAGTTTTCTTTCTTGTTGACTTGGAGTGAGTCTTGGAGTGTACCATGAGAGCTTGGTCTTCACTTCCCATCTTTTCTTCTCGAGCTGCTATCCGAGCTTCTTCTTAAGAGAACTCTTCCCATAGTCTGCTAAATTTTACTAACTTCTTTCTAGCACAGATTCCTTGAATGAAAGCATCCCATGACCTAGGAAGGCCATTCAAAGTAGTCATCACAATCTCTGCATTTTCCACTTCTTCATCAACAGCTTCTAATTGTTCCTTGATCTGAGAAACCCTTGTGAAGTATGACTGGATAGTTTCTGCATTCTGAATCTTCACATTCTTCAATTGGTTCCTCAGGGTCATCTTCTGATTGATGTTCTTTCCTTCAAACAATTTGGTTAGGGCATCAAACATAGATTTAGGTGTCTTGAGAGAGGACACCTGTGGGATAAGGTGATCCTTAATAGAATCAGCAATGATCCTCTTTGCCATAACCATCTTCTTCTTATGTAATGCCTTTGCCTCATCTCCCTCTGGAACTGGAACCTCCTCATGAATGTAGGAGTCTAATTCATTCTCTTCCAGGACCAGGGAGATCCTATACTTCCAAGCTTGAAAGTTATCAGCTCCCTCAATACTTTCATCAAGCTTGGTATGATGAGAGATATTAAATGAGAACCTCAAATGGAAATACAAAATATTTTAGATCTTACCAGGTTCAAGATGTCGGATCTGAAACTTGAGCTGAATTCCCGCAGAGCTGGTTCAGGAGCAAATTAGGGTTTTTATTTTCTGTACTTCTGTCCACCCAAATGCCTTGAAATTTTTCCCTAACTTCGATTTTGGGGAGGAGATCAATCCAGGCCTGGGCTCACTGAAAAATTCCTCTTCTGTAAAAAGCCCTAATTTTCGACAGTAGTGACAGGTCCAAAACTAAAAAATCTCAGAATTGAATTCGGTTTCAACAGAAAGATGCACCCTAAGGAGGAGAGTTATGCCACCGTACTTTTACTGAAAATATATGGAGGAAGATCCACAAACTAGGAAGCCCTAGTTCCTGCAACTGCACAGTGTCTTCTTCTCAAGTTAGCTCTGATACCATGTTAGTTTTTCAACATTAAGCTAGCATTATGTTAGGATATTTACTGAGAGAATAACAAGTACAGCAATCAAACACAAGAGACAAAGAACACAATGTTTTTTATCAAGGAAACCATAAATGGAGAAAACCCTGTAACTTCCTCAGAGATAGAATTAGCACAAGATGTAAAACCCCAAAATAGTAAGATGCACTCCCGACAGCAGTAGTCTTCTTCTTGTCTAATCCCAGTGTATTTACTTCCTCACTAATGCGCTACACTTGAGTGAGTGAGTGAGGTGTGTGATAAATAGAGAGACTCACTCTCTATTTATATTCTTTCATTCACTTGAAGTGCACTCAATCATGTCGGCCTCACTTTACAATTACTTACTAAAGCCAGCATCTCTAGGAGTGTCTAATAACCCTAGTGCCCCGAAACTGTGGGGGCTTTAACAATGACTTGACATGACTTGTTTACATTATTGATCCTCCCGATTAGAACATCGGGGCATGACAATATGACTCAAATACACAATAGATACATCCCGGAATAAACATTGGGTTACAATACATAAGATACATAAATGAATACATTCCAAAGTTACAAATACATCAACACAGAGGAGGGAGTCGCATGGACTCCCAATACCAGTACTGATGAAGGGGTCAAAGGGATCTTTGACATATTGGAATAAAAGATCATTGTGAGAATTCTTTGAAGCTATTGATAGGATATATAAGGACCACTTTTTTTAACCAAGTGGTAAACCTTCTAAATGATGAGAATGGTGAATGTCTAGAACTTGATCCATGATGAATCCAGAAAAAGTCGCAAAACAGTATCAATCCCTAAGGAAAACTAACCAGAAATAAGCACACTCTTAGAAAAACTAAGGCAAATGCACGCAAACAAATGGGATGGCTAAGTGGCCCCCCAAACTATAGAAGGTACGCCTCACCTAAGAGGGGCCTCATATTATGCTAATACAAACGAAGGTAACAAATCAATTATAAGGTCCCTTAGACTTCACAATGCAAGTTTGTGTTCTATGTGACCCTTATATCACTCGAGACACTCATTGCATAACCCTTGCAAGTACCCTGTGTGGATACCTTGGATAAGAAACTAAGGTCACCACATATAACCAATTCTTGGGTAGATAGTCGTAGGTCGGGCCCACCATATGGGGAATATAGCTAAGCTCGAAGGTCAAAAATAACTTAGGTGCTTCAAGAACCTCCAAATACAAATAGACCCCAAATACAAATCTGATGCTAAGAAGGTATTAGAGGGTTATACCCGCTGCCACGTGCTTGATTCAAATTCAAGAGGTTATTCCCAAGAACACCAATTGTAGCATGGATTTCACCACTCCCTGGACAGATGCCTAGTGTTAAGTTTTGTAGTATTGGAGAAGTTTACTCACAAAATCCTATTCCAAGACTCTAAAAACTACACTTGTTTGTGCACCCTACAAAATAAAATCTTTCTAATCAATTTTAAAATTAAGCGTTAATTTTAATTGGTTGTTTCTTACTCAAAGGAATATGGTCATGCAACTAGTGGCATTTATAACACATCAAAAAGAAAGAAGCACACATAAAAACATTGCTAAGTACTAGACTTGTTTTTCAAATGAAATTAGTAGGCTATTAACTGAAAATGCACAAGTATGGTCTCTTTCACTTTCAATGCAAATGAAATATTCCAAATAACACTGAGACTAATGAAAGCAAAAGCGCAAATTCTCAAAGAAAAAGTGCAACTCCATGCAAAAGTGTAACTCCAACTAAAAGTGAAAATTCTCAAGTAAACATGTGAAACGCAAATATTTTTGTTTTTTAATATAGTGGAATGAAAAATGCAAGATTGGGCCATAAACCTTTCATATTTTGCAACAAGTATAAGAAGACCAACCAAGCAAGACACTAAGAAGTCATGAGTCAAACACACAAAAATAAATACTTATGAAAAAATGAAAAGAAACTAATTTACCTAAAAACTAAGAAATAAGGGATCTTCCAGTCACCTAAATGAAACTAACAGAGAACACAAAGAACCAAGAAGACTCAACAACACTAAGAACTCACCCAACAAGAATCCCATTTAAGAAACAAGATAAAACATGAGATGTATGCAACTGTCATCCAAACAACATTGTGTGTATGGAGGTCAAATATAGTCATCCAATTTATGTACACAAGCACCACACACCTAGCCTACGTATGGGGAGAAAAATGGCAAAAAAAGTTAGAGTGAATCCGAACCACTTAAAAAAATAGCATAATGACGAATTTCAAGCTACCAACGACACAGAAAATCAGGATAATAGAGGTAAATAGAAGAGAAAAGGAACCCAAAAAACCCTAAAAAGGAGACCATCCCCAGTGGAGTCACCAATTCTGTTACGGAAAAAATCTTCCTATATCTTAGGGTAGAACCATAACAGACAGAGTGACACAATAAATCAACTTAATTCCCAAATATTTTATATAACATGAAATGCAACAATTAAAGGATGAGACCCTTACCTCAACCAGATGTTCAAAGAAGACTATAGTTGAGCTCTCAATCCAATTTTGTTCACCTGCAACTTGTCCTGAACAAACAAGGCATGCACGCATATAAAATGTATATAATTGTTAGCACATAATCTAGCATAGTCCATGAACATATTAAGATAATATACCCAATGAAAATAATATATTTGAAACATAAATTGGACGATAAAATAGTATTTATATTAATTTAATAAACAAAAGTACATAGTGACAACCTTCTATCGGAAACTCGTTGGAACTGAGAAACAAAGTTCCTCCACCTAGGATCCACCACTTCAGTCCTCCATACAATGGCAAGCTCACAAGTTTAATGAGTATTTGGGTTTCTCCTTCACACGATATGGATGAGCTTAGGAGATGAACATAAGAGAGCTTCAATCTTACAAGTACAAAGGGATGAAGACTCAAGGCATGGAAATGGGGCAAAATTTATCTAGAGTTTACTTGTTATCAAACTTCTCCTCCCAAAATGCTTCACAATGGCTCAATATATAGCCCTCAAAAGAGATGGTGGGTCAAATTAGAGTGTTTTCCAGTATATGGAAGGCCAAGAATCATAACAAACATGACTTGGCAAGGACAACTCGAAATATTTTTAATTTTGAGGATGTAACTCGATGTATGGGGGTTGTAGTGGTGTAAGATTCATATACGCATGTTGTGCTAATGACCCATGTACATCAACAAAATAATGATTTTCGGGATTTTAACTGAGCAATAGGGGTATGATGAGTCTCTAGAGGGATAAGGTAAGTCATGAAGGCATGTTGCATAGGATGTGGCAAATCATGTTGTATCACCAAAATCCTCACAACTTTTCATGTTTCTTGTTTAAAGAAGGTTATGGGGTAGAATTTTCAAGGTCAAACTACACTATAAAGAAGCGATGAAGAAGGCTCCATTTGGCTCCAATAGAAAGAATTTTTTTCCACCCAAGAGTGTCACCTCCACTAATATACTATCTAAAAATTCCTAATCTAGTGGAAGGATATGAATCCATAAGATATACTTGGGAATTTTGTAGCTATTTCTACATCTCCATCATTGATGATGATATTCTCTCAAAGGGGAAGGGCACATTATTGCCCTACCTTAATCCCTCTATTTTGAAGATAATTATGAGTACTTTATTGATGTACAATTCCATATTATTTAAATCAACCTATTATATAGGGAATTTTGTATCTATTTCCTCATTTTTGTCCTTGAGGACAATATTCTTTTGAAAGGGGAGGGCACATTAGGGTCCTACCTTAAGAACTATATTTTGAGGATAATTACGAGTACTTTATTGATGTACAATGCCATATTCATTGAATCAAGACTATTATTAAAGTATCCAATAATTCCTCAATGTAAAAGGGTCATATTTATTAATTTAATACCCATCAAATAGTCATCCCTTTTTGACAATGGGATCACAAGTAGTTAAGTTTATCTCTGATAATGCTATATATATGGTAAAAGGTTAGGTAATATGATCAAATATTGTAATTGCATTTGGAGCTCTTTTCATAGAAGGTTCCCCCTCCAATAGGAAAATGAAGATTTCTCTCTCTTTTGGATATCACCAATACAATGGTTATTTCTCATGTTTTATGTATTTCTCTCTTGTATTTTCTATTTAACACAAATGAACATTTCTCTCTCTTTTGGATATTAATAATACAAGGGTTGTTTTTCATGGTTTATTTATTTCTCTCTTCTATTTTTATTCAACACTGGTATTTTATCACATTTGTTATTTTTCTTTGTAATTATGAGATTAAAAACATTAAAAAAAACCATTGCTATAGATTAAAAAAAATAGAAAATTTTCATTTAATAAAACACTATTGGATTGCTTATAATCTCAAATTCTAAGTAAAATGAGCTAAAAGATAAAGTCTTTCAATGAATTCTAAGTAGAGCGTATATAGAACAAAATTCATTTCCATCGAGGATACGTCTTCGAAAAACAAGTGGGTTGTAACTTCTTCATAGTACACATCAATACTATTAGAAAAATACCTTGACCCAATATTATATAAAAAGCTTATTAATGAATCAACATCTTAGTGTTATGTATGTATAATGATTGTTATAGGTTAAGAGTTATTATAATAGGTGAACTAATTGCAATAATGTGGGGTTTAAGGACAGTGATAATGAAAAAAAAAGTATAATACATTATGTATTTCATATTTTTTATAAATGAAAAGTTATGATTTTTCAAAAGAAAATATATACTAAAATGTATTGAAGTTAGTTTATTTACCATTGTGATTAATTTTCCAATGTGATATTGTCAATCACTTTATGCTTTAGTGTGTGCTAGGAATACTGTATAGCACAAACTGATGTAATTGATATAAAGTGTTTTGAAATGAAAAATATAATTGGTTAAGTTAAAGTGATTTGCAAGGTTGAGAATATATTTAATTCCGATCATTGTTTATAGTCTTACACTTGTTCCCTCTATCTATTACTCCATCTCCCTCATTACCTATATTCTCTCCCACCCAATCCATGATACACATCTTGCTAATAGTCTTAGACTTGTTTGCTTTATCTCTTATGTCATTTCCCTCACTACCGATTTTCCCTCCCAATCGATTATATACATCTTGAATCTCATGAAATTTTTCTATCTACTTCATAAATTTACCTTTCATATAGGTAACCTTTTAACCTCCCAAGATTCACCTACCAACACAACTATACAACAAGCCAATATCCTCAAGTAAGTGTAAGTTATATACACTCTCTCTCCATTTCATACTTACTTTTTATAAATTAAGTATTTTTTACATGATTGAGTGGTTGATTGGAGCATTACCTCTCTTTTCACTTTATTTATCTTTCTCTGCGAGCATGATCTTGTGATCGATTTTAACTTTATTTCCTCCTTGTTTCTAGTTTCATTCTTACACGTTATTGCATGTATGAATGCCATGTGCCTAGTGGCATTCATGCATGCATGAGCCTACTGGCATTCAACAACACCTTCTCCATTACAACAACACTGCCATGTTGTTTCTGACTTTAGTATGTAACAACTATAGCAATGTTGACACAATTATAGCATATATAATTTGCTTATGTGTATCATCATGTCTATTTTCACAATAGAAGGATGAATCAATTTATAAGGTTGCAACAGTCTTCATCTCGTTATTTATATTATCACAAAGGGATTTGGTTATGCTTTTATGAATAGAATGTTAGAGATAATGTTTATCTGTACTCGGTTTGGTGTGTGTTTGTTGTGTGGTTGAGATATTATCTCAATTTCTCTTACCTATATTTGGAATAAGTTAAATCAGATAAAAAGTCTCTCCCTCTATATATTGGAGTCATTATGTATTGTAAATATATAGTCTTTTGAAATAGAATTGTGTGTTATGAGTTACAATGTCTACTCCCTCCAATTCTATTTTGGTATCTGAGCATGAATCCCTTACCGGAGTGCTTAGGACTATGAGAGAGAGGAGCATTGTTGTAGCTGCATGGAAGAAAGTGTCTCGTTGTTTGTTGTCGCTATGAAAGAAAGTCATTTCTAAGGAAATGATCTGTTGGAGCCATAGCCTTTGTGCAAAATTTGGACATTAGCCAAAGTAATAGAAGCTCAGGTCGTGAGGACCTATGTGAGTCTCCAAAGTGCAGAGGGAGTTGTTGTTGGTGGAATTGATTGTTGGAAGCCATGATCAATTGCGTGGGAGGTGTTGCAGGGATGTGTAAAGAGAACCATTTCCATTTTAATTATTGGGTAGTATGTGTGTAGTCACTAGTGTGGGCATTGTTTGGAGAAGTGAGCATCGAGAGACATGTTCAAAGAGGGTCTCCATAGGTCTATTGTTGTGTGAAGAGGCCTGTGAAGGAAATCACCTAGGCTCATGTTGAATTGGAGTGTTGAATTATTGTATGTGATTTTATTCTATATACATAGTTTACGAAAATTGTCGGCATCCCTTTTGTTGTGTGTGTCAAATATGTACAAAGCCGCTATTGTCTAAAGTCTTGAAGTCGTTGCTTTGAGAATGTGAGCTAGCCAATAGAGAGCAACAGTTTGTTAAAGGATTAGCTACATTTGGACACCATGATTTAAAGCCATACCTGCTTGTCCATTATATTTTGCATAAGAGAGAGTGCAAAATCTACCCGTGCACATAAGAAAGAGATGGAGGAAGGTTCTTTGATGTGATATGATAGAGGGTGTATGGCCACTGTATATTAAATGCATCAAGTCGATTTTGAGCCATCAGGTGGGTGATATATGGTTTGTTGTTCTAGTGTGTGGAGTGGATATGAAATTTTGGATGACACACTCAACAAGTGGTGTGGTAGCTGGAATTGAAAGCAATGTAGTAGCGGGGAAATCCGACCTCCAAATCCTCACAGTGCTTCACAATGATAGCAAGAATGATGGTTATTTTCTGTAACCTTTAATTCTTATGTCAATTTTTAATTTGGTTGGATGCTTTCTTAGTCCAATTGTGTGGAGTTTTCTTAATGATATGAAAGGGTTATATTTGTCTTCGCCAATAATGAAATGATGAGATTCATATGCGATTGGTTTGTAATTTTATTGGGCATTTAGTAAAGCACTTGGAATGCTTTTTATACCTGAATTGTTGTAAGGGGTGCATGATCAGTTCTATCCAGCATCTCGAAGTTTTTTTGCTCCAATGTTGTAAAGCTCAGTCGTAGGCAAGTTGATTTCCCTAGGTTTGTTGCAAGACTCGTCCCTAGTGTCCAGGCATATGTGTTGTGGTGCAGAAATGAACAGTGTTATCCCTCTTATACATAGATCGAATGTGAATGAAGTTGTGGAATTGACCACTCTAAGAGGTACGGGGGTGATAGTTGTACCCTTATCCTAGCTTGATGTGAAATCGAAGAAGCAAGAGTCTTCAATTCAGGTAGAAAGTTGATATGGAAGAATCTCAAAGTATGGCATACAAACTTATGATTAAGGGATAGCTTAGTTTATTGATGAACCACAAAAGTGAGAAGCATTTCTACAGAAATGGCGAGTACAACGGTTGGCACCCATGTACCTCGGTAGATTAATTGTTTTTTATATGGGCATCATTAATCTATTTTATGTAGAGAAAGGTACACGAAAATTTTAGGAATAAATCCCCAAGTGATGAAAGCCTCAGCAAGTGCATATGAAGACCAAGATTAATCTACAAGAATATTACATATAAACATTAAGGGGGGGGTGTCAGCGATAATGTTTATCTCATGTTAGAAGAGTTGTTGGATAGTTAAGATGGGAGAGACCCTCTACCTTGTTTGGTGTGTGGTTGAGATATAATATCAACCTCTCTTTGATATATTTGGAATAAGTTAGATCTCATAACAACTCTCTTAACTCTATATATTGGGGTCTTCATGTATTGTAAATATATATTGTATTGAAAAAGAATTGTGTGTTATGTGTTGCAATGTCTACTCTCTCCAATTCTATTTTAACAATCATGTGGGATTTGGTTGTTCATGTTAGAAATTCATTGTCTACATTTGATGGCTTTTATCATACTAATATTCAGATTGAAATTGATATATTGATGGATAAAAACATAAAGAAAGAAATGTGAGTAGACATATATATGATAGAGGGTAATAGGACAAGATATACATAGAAACATGATGTAGAAATAACAGCTCTGATGTTATGAAGCAATAGATCCTTGATGCTAAGAAGAAGCACAGGATGTAGATCTTGCTACAAGATAATTCTCACAAGCATGCATAAGGAAGATAGAGAGAAGAATAATGAGAATGAATTCAAGAGGTGTGATCCAATATCTTTCCAATTATTATTGATTAAATGAATTGATTGATATATTATTACAATATTAATACATCCTTATAAAGGAAAATTGAGTTGTTAGAAGACAACTCATGCTAGCTCATAAAGAAGACTTACTAAAATATGATAAACCCCCATAGGTGACTAAAGCACTTTCCAAATATATTAAGGACCTCGCGAATTAGATGAATCATGAGTGATGGAAAAACATGCTAATCATGGAATCTGGAGAGAAAATCATGGAGGATGGTTTGGAAACAAAATATAGAAGTTTCCTAGTTGACTAGCATTTCACTTATCCACTGAAAGGTGGGAATAAACCAAGATAAATACATAATCTGTAGGAAGGCATAGTTATTAAATATGGCAGTCAATAAAGTGGGAAGGATTTAACCAGAATCAGGATAAAGGTGCTCATGGGGTATATATGGCAAGTGTTGACCAAGTGGTGCAAGTGGATGCCAACTATCTAGGCTAGTGGATAGGAAATTAATAAAAAATGATTAAATGTTATTATCCTAAGTATGGAGTGGGTTTATAATCATTAGGGAAGTTTTGAGGTAAAAATGGGCCTCAAAACAAAAATTGTACCATTAAAATTCACTTTAGAAGAACCAATAGGATTCAAGATGATGATGTCAACCATAAGGGTAAATTTTGTAAAAAAATTTACGTTTTCTTATCGTATTTTTGGCATATCTCCTTATGGGTTCACCCAAATTTTGAGTTTAGGGACTCGTTGGATGTGAAATTTAATTATGCATCCATCCCATACCCACACTGCATACTTCTAAGGTACCCACGACACCCAAAAATTTTATTTTATTTTTGGGTGTCGTGAAGTGTGGGTATGGGTTGGATGCAGAATTAACTTTCGCATCCAACGAGTCCCCAAACTCGAAATTTGGGTGAATCGATAAGGATACATGTCAAAAATATAATAAGAAAAAGTAGTTTTAATTTTTCCCCTCCAAAATTTAGAACTTTTATTTTATTATTATAACTCTTATTTTATTATTTCCCTTATGACGCTCATTTTAGACCTCAAAATTCCCCTATTGATTCCAACACCCCCCTTTAAGTCTAACTTTGTGATGGAGTTATTTGAAATAATTAGACATATAGATGTATATAGTTCCCATCAACAAGGCTACGGTCACCCTTTATGATTTATCTTGTCTAAAGAATTGGGGAAAGAGGCAAAACCACATGGGAAAAATCCCCCCTCAAGAAAGGAAATTAAAGGAAAATAAAAAATGTTGAACTATTGTTGATGTTGCTCCAAACTAAATGTTGATGTATAGAGGAATCTTCTTCTTGGGAAGAAGATAAATATGCTCACCTAGATCAGGAACAATTGTAGGATGGAAATTGGGACCATGTAGAACAATTGAGATCCAATGATGTGTAAGCAGGACTGGAATTTCTTGAGAGTTGTAATTAGCTCCAAGATTATGTGATGAATTTAACTTCAAACCAATAGAGATGAAATCAGCTCCAGATAGGTGAAATGAGTGTCCAAGCGAATACATAAGGTCTCCAACTTCATTTACAGTGAGAGGAAGTGTGCAAGTGATCATGTAGGAAACAAGAGAAGGATTAGGATCAGGGAGTGCGAATGCTAAGACTCGATAGGTTGATATAGCTTTCAAGGTATCCAAAAGAACAGAGACTAGCACATTAGTTGACACTTCTAGAGCATAAACTAGAAAAGATTCCTCTGTGGTAGAAGTATGAAAGGAGGAAAGAAAGAGATGTTCAAAATATTCAAGGAGGTTCTGAGTATTGATTCCAAGAACAAAGGAGGATATGCATAAGCGCATGAGATCAAGTATGGTGAGTGGTATGACACAAATAAGACTTGATCTAACTAAGCAAACATCCAAGAAGTCACTAAGTTGTGCACCATTAAGGAGAGAGGTATGCACAAGGTGTGAAATATCTAGCATATAGGTCTTAGAATATATGATAGAAGACATAGAGAAAACTAGATTTGGGCATTATTGAGAAACCCTCTCCTAAGATATGTGGGCATTGTTGAGAAATAGGGGATGGCAGTTTTGTCGGACAGTTCATTTCAAAGGGGGGTGGGGGGGTTCTTATGCCACCAGGGAGGGCTGGAAAAGGCACTAAACAAGATTTAATTCAAGGAGGAATAGCTACGGAGCTATCCCCTCTAAAGACTATAAGTGCTCGGAAAGGTGCTTACAAATTTGCACTTGAGACAATAGACAAAAAGGATGTATAGGTTACAATGTCTTCCAATATTAGGGCTCTTAGAGTAAATAAAGGCCTCGTCAAGGTTAAAAAATGATTATTTTGACCCTCAATATATGTGGAGTTGGGGCATGCTCCAAAAAATTATTCCTCGGTAGGATTTTTTCTTCATATAATCTAGATAATATTTTTCTACAAGAGACTATGGTTTCGGGGGGTAAGGCACGTTCTATTTTTTCCCAAATTCTACCAGGATGGGAGATGGCATCTATTGAATCTTCAAGGTTATTGGGTGGTCTCCTTTCTGCTTGGAACTCCAGGAGGGGTAGATTCACACCATTCCACGCTTCAGCAAGAATACTATTGTCAAGGAACTTCGCGGGGTTTGATTTGGAGTTAAATTTATTAAATTGGTATGGACCATATGCAAATAGGGAAAGTTTTTGGAACAGAGCTGAGATGGATAGTATTTCCAGCCCCCCATCTCTCATTTTAGGGGGTGATCTAAATTATACATTGGGTGCTTCGTAGATATGGGGAGACAAGGCTAGACTAGAACCACTAGGGGACTATTTTAATGAATTTTTTCAGTATATGGACCTGGTTGAGATTGGGAAGTCACATGATACATCCGGAATAGAGAAACAAAAGAATGGGAAGGGAGGTGATATCTAAGAGAATAGATTGTTTCATGATATTAGAGAACTTGATTGAGGCCTTGGAAAGGAACATGACGTGGGTTGAATATGAGTCCATTTCATATCATTCTCCTATACTTTCGAAACTTGATCCACCCAAGAGGAAAGTATTCTATCCTTTCAATTTCAATCACTCGTGGCTGAAGGAAAAATATTTCAAAGATATGGTGATGATAGAATGGTTAAACACGAGCTTGGCTCATTAGGGATCGATAATGAAATATTTGGTTCGGAAGCTACGTTCTCTGAAAGGAATGTTGATTCAATGGGAGAAAGATTGAAAAATGCCTATGCAGTAGAGATTGTTGATTGTGAAATGGAGATTACAACAATCTATGAACATTACATGAGTGATTGTTTTCTTGCAAATGTTTGATTCAGGTTGTCAGAACTTGAAGCTTCCAGGAGCATTATTCTAAATATGGTGGAGGAGAAATGGAGTTTGAAAAGTCATGCAATATGGCTGCAACAAGGTGATACAATTACAAAATATTCCATTATTTTGCAAATGATAGTAGAGCACATAATTCCATTTGGCAAATCAAAAGGGGTGATGGATCTAAGGTGACTGACTCATAGGAGAATGAAGCTAAAGCAGTTAATCACTTCCACCAACTACTCCCGGATACTATAACTACATCAATTGTGGATTAGATGAATATTGTTCAGAAATTTCCTAGCTTCTTTTCAGCACAAGAAGAATCTCTGACATATTTTCCAGTTACCTTAGGGGATATTGAGTAAGTTTTGAAGGGATTTTCAAAATCAAAAGGTCTAGGCCCTGATGGTTGGACGGTCAAACACTTTTTGCAATTTTTTGATATTATGGGGAAAGACATCCTGAAATCTATGGAGGATTCAAGATTAATAGGTAAGGTCTATGATGACATACATTCCACATATATATCATTGATTCCCAAGGTTAAAAAATAGAATAATTTCATAGATTTTAAACCTATATCACCATGTAATTTGATTTACAGGGTGATAGAAAATATAATTGCAGAAAAAATCAAGTCGATATTATCCAAAGAGCAATTTGGTTTTTTATAGAACAGACAAATTCTTGATGCGATTGGAGTGGCCCAAATGATTTTTCATGGCATTAAAGCTAAAAATTTATAGGTTATGATCCTAAAGTTAGATTTGGTTAAAGCATACGACCGGGTAGATTGGGGCTTCCTCGGACTGATATTATTACACATTGGCCTCAATTTGGATTTGATAAACTCGAGCATGACCTGTGTTCAATCTGGCAATTATGCAGTGCTCATTAAAGGTACTCCAATAAACTTCTTCAAAAGAACCAACGGTGTAAGACATGGATGCCCATTATCACCTTTGTTATTCCTCTTGATTATTGAGGTTTTTAGCAAACTAATTGAATCCTAAAGAGATAGGGGTGAGATTAAAGGGATTAACATTTCAACAATCATTAGGATCACCCATCTATTGTCCATAGATGATGTTATGATATTTGGATAGGGATCCATGGAAGAATGGTGCATATATAAAGACATTTTGGACAATTTGTGTCATGCATCTGACATGCTCATTAGTGTCTCTAAATCCATCGTTCTACGTCATGGGATTATAGACCAAGATCTAAACAACTTAAAGAATTTCCTTATGGATTTAAATCCAAAGAGACATGCACTAAATATCTGGGTTTTTCTCTTAAACCAAACAATTACACAACAAATGACTAGTACGGGTTGGTTAAGAGATTTGAGGTCTGGATTAACCATTCGTGTATAAAGTGGTTATCAATGGGTGGCATACTTACAATGATTAATTTTATTCTAACTAATCTCTTGATTTACTGGATTTCTTTATGTAAGGTTCCAAAATCTATTCTACATGCTATCAATTGCCACAGTCTTTAATTTTTTATGGTCAGAATCCAGAAGAAATTCTAAGTTACAGTTGGTCATGTGGGACTATATTGCCAGGCCACAAGAACTAAGGGGTTGGGGTACAAAAACCATTTTTAAAAGTTGTGAAGTTGCTTGAGGAAAAACATTTATGGTGTCCCCTTTTTGTGGATAGCCTATGGCATAGAGTGATGATGGCTAAATATTTCAAATATTTAAGTACATAACAATGGATTGGGCTCCTAAAAAAACCTACTAGAGGCCCTATCCAACATCTGGAGTAACATCACAACAACTCTCAGTATTATGGGACAATGGTTTGCGTGGATTCTAGGGAATAGTAAATCAATTCGGATGGGATTAGATCCTATTGTTAGAGGACCAATATGTCATAAATTTCAACAGATCTTCTCCATAGTTTACATTCTCGAGGGAGATATAAGCTGGAACAATTCGTGGGGGATGTAGATAATGGTTCGAATGGAAATAGGTGGATGGACTCATCTCACCTTGGTTTAATAGGAAATAGCAGCGTTGAATTGTTACAATATGCGAGAGGTTTGATGAGAGGAGGTGTGAGAATAACTACAATAGAGGACCAATTAGCCTAGACATGGAACAAGAGGACATGATATATCACAGCTAAAGAGGCATACAATGCTCAATGGAGTGATCTATAGGTGGAAACATTTTCGTGGCATACTGCAATATGGAAATGGTATGCTGCATCAAATTGTAAAATCTTTTTTTGGTTAGCTTTAAACAATACCATTTTGACATGGGACAATCTGATTCAGATGGGTTTCTACAGACCAGGGATATGTTTGTTATGCAATCATAGACAGGAGACATCAGTCCACCTTCTCATATCCTGCCCATATAGACAGAAGGTGTGGAGCACATTAAAACAAGTTATGTCTCTCGATGGTGAATGGATCATAGATTCTTTGGGCAGGTGCATGGAGAATTGGAAATCCAAGAATGTAAAGATGGTGGACTTGTCGGTGATGGTTTGTTGGGAGGTTTAGAAGACATGTAATTGATATGTGTTTGAGGGAATCAAGCGTGTTGTTTCGGTCATCAGCTGTAGATTTATGGACTCATATGATGGTTGTTTGATTCCATAGAATAGGGAAATAATTAAAATGCACAAACAACCAGTTTTTCCTTAAGGTAGATTCTTAGGCTTTTTAGATGGGGCATCGCAGGTGGAAGCTTCAAGAGAGGGAGTTGGGGAAATCATATGGATCGACAAAAACATATGTTTTGGAATGATGATGAATTGTGGACCAGGTACTGACACCATATCAGAGTTAATGGCCCTCTGGATGCTTTTATATTTTACAAAGCAGATTGGGGTATTGGTTATCAGCATGATGGGTGATTAAAAAACAATCATTAACTGGCTCAATGGGAAACATGAACTACATGTTGTTCAACTCAGATGTTGGATGCAGAAAATTTCAAAGATGGTAAAATATTTTTCAGGCAATAATTTTGATCAAGACAAAAATTTAATGGAGCAAGGTCAGTTAGGGGTATACTAAGACGAGGGAGGATGAGTACAGATATATCAAGATTGATTCAATTTGTTTCTATCGATAGGCTCAACATCCAGAATGACATCCTGCAAGTTTAATTTTTGTTTCAAAAATCCTTTATATTTTTTGCATATAATATTTTTTGATGGCATTTGGCAGGTTTCCTGTGAAAGAGATGGACCGACTGCTTGAATACCTTATTGAATCAATAGCAGTTTTAATATATTTTGGCAATGTAGCTATATATACATTCTTACTTTCTTTCTGGATTATGGTTGTATTAGTGATGATAAGGTTGTCTATCTTTTTGAAGATATAATTATCACTAATCACTATGTTTTTATTGTTGTACTATTGATGGACTACATATACTAGTTGTTGTTTGAGACCTTAGACTCTATGGAAGACTATTTATATGGATTTGTTTATGTCTTAATGTATCTGATTTGTATCGGATAGACATATACTTAGTTTTTTCAGAGCTTAGTTTTTTCAGCTCTGAAAAAAATAAAGTACATATGTATTCATCCATGTGTGGGCTTTGATAAAATCGATGAATAAACTTTGTGATATATATAGTGTAACCTTGTATTAGATAACCATGTTTAAATTGTGATATGTTCAATACGCGGACTTGTGCGGACTTGTGTTATATCATACGATAGGATGCAATGCTCAATGCATTAATTTAACCCGAAGTATCAATATAATACTCGACACACATGCTAAAAAAACAATATGATAGATTAAAGGAGCAATGCAATGAGGTAAGAAACAAGTACACCACCAGTCTTATGATGACATGTGCCTACTCCATAGGCTGAACTCCAGAAAGCGCTCGAATAATTTTATGCTCAGGTCCAAAATCTAAAGGAGAAGTATAAGCATACAACATAATTAAAAACGGAGCTCTCTAACGAGGGGACTTTTTGACTTTTCATGGTGATTTTATGTCGGAATCCAGTGAATTTAATCTACAAAATCTGTAATGTCTGTTATTTGTTGAACGATTTTAAGCACGTAATAAAATCATAAATGAAATCAGGTGACAGGAAAACCCCCACACCCACACTTTGTAAGATTTAGAAGTGTTTTTGAAAATTTTAAAAATTCCATGAAGATTTATAACAAAAACAACTGGTAAAACATAGCCGAAAATAGAGCTCAAAATGTCCCCTCTTTAGACAACTCGATTAAAAACTCCCGTCCAGCTTGCGTACAACCTATAATTATTGTAGATGACATCATTCCACTACCCTCTCTGGAGAAAGAAAAACGAGGATGATGTCATCTATTTGCAACCAATCAAATTTAAAAAATATTATTTTTAAAAATAAGATGATGTCATCTATTTTCAACCAACTAAATTTAAAAAATATGATTTTTAAAAATTTTACTTAAATAAATGATACGTGCCGAGAAGGGGTCGAACCCATGACTTTCTCCTCAGGAAACAGAATCTCTATCCACTGAGCTACAGACACAATAATGGTGGCCTATTGCTAAATTTTATCTTTCTTTATATAATAATCAACTACCAATAGATCAAGAAAAAGTCAATTAGCAAGATGGACGTGTGGTAATGCCCATTGGGCTTTGTCGGTCAGGGTTTTGAAACCTGTGGTATAGATAGCTTATAGTTTACTCTCTATGGCTCTTCTTTTCAGACTGTTTATTAAATTGATCGGATCGATAGTAAACTTTATTAGCGTTTAAATGCGTAACACATAACGCTCTCATAGATCAGTTGGCTAGAGTACCCGCTTAGAAAGCGGGAGGTCATGAGTTCAACTCTAGTTGAAAGCAGGTGATTTACTATTCGCTTTTCAGGTCGTCGTGTCGTACTGTGTTTCTGACGTTTGTTAGAAGGACAGCACCGCAAATTCTGTAATTTGAAATGTCAATTACAGCATATTTTACAATGATCGCTCTTCAGTGTTTTAGACAACCTTTCACATTTGTTTATATGCGGGGATAGCTCAGTTGGGAGAGCGTCAGACTGAAGATCTGAAGGTCGCGTGTTCGATCCACGCTCACCGCACGAAATCAGCATCTAGGGTTTCTTTTTACTATTTAGCTGGATAATGAGGCCGTGTGTCACTTTATGCAGCTAAATTTTTTTTTGAGATTTGGTCTTATGCTATTGTTTTAGATTGGCGTTAGTTTTCCACCTGACTATCTGCACCGATCGGATGACCAGCAATGCGTGATGTGAAAACTCACGCAAACCAGGTCGTCGGATCGGTGCAAATGGTCAGATGAAAAGATAACTCCTTTTAGATTTCAATGAGTAGAAAGGTGACAGCGTGTATCAGCATTTATTTGTGGGTTTACCTAATGTTTCACTCCGTTATAATTGCAAGTTTAAAGCCTCGATTGTAATTATGTCTGCTTATCTTCAATTTATTCTTATAGTTGCAAGTTTAAAGCCTCGATTGTAATTATGTCTGCTTATCTTCAATTTATTCTTTGAATGATTTATTGTTGTTGTTAGCCATTGGCCCCAATCTCCCCTTGTGGAAAGGCAGAAGAGAGGAGTCAGGGATTTGACCCACGAGCACGAGTTGGATTGGGCAAGATGAAAATGAGCAAGGGAGTCAAATAATTGTAACAGGTAACCATTGTATTCCTTCGTTAATGATTCTGTTGATTTTGTTTTAAATGAGCACATCACATCTAAATGCACGATGTAATGGTTAATCAAACCATACCACCAATTAATTTGAGAAACATCTCAAATAGGAAAACCCATGAACCATAAACACTAGATTCCAAATATAACACACATAAAATTAAAATGAAAGTTTCCATTGTCCATATGGTGTACATTTTTTCAATAAATACTCATTTCAAAGTATTTCCATTGTCCATATGGTGTACATTTTTTCAATAAAATAAATACTCATTTTAAAGTATGCCGTATGCCATGGAATCCATAGAGGTCGGCCGTGAAATGGGGTTAGAAAATTTAATAAAATGATTTTTGTTTTGTTTTTGTCATTGCATTGAACCATGTAGTTCTCATAAAAAAGAAAAAAATGTAAATGATGTCACTTTAAATATAAAATATTAGATTATATTGATTTTATTTTAAACTTAGATATATCAAGCACGAGATCAAATATCTTGAGGTGCAATTTTTTTTTTAATGTGTAAGATAAAAACAATTTACACCTCAAGAAATTGGATCCCTTTCAGTGCTTGATAGATTCGGGTTTAAGATGAATCTATGTCTTTTTATATATAATTGACCATGAACTTTGACATGCAAGAGTTAGAAGTATGATTGGCACGTGACTTGCCTGCTAAAGTTATACCAGTGAATATGCCTTGGAGTGGAATCATAAAATATATGATTTATTTTATGCCTTGTCACGTTTGAACTATTGAATGACATTTATATGTTGTTAGTGGTTGCTACTCTTGATGGAAAGACACCACATGGTTTTTATATATTCAAATTGAATTTGACCTAGTTGTTTAAAATGCACTTTTATTAGGATATTGCTTTGCAATTATTAATGGATCTAAAGCGTTAATGAGAGTGTATATGTTTCTATTTTATCTATGTTATTGTTGATGTTTGTGATGTTTGTAATATAAACGAATACACACTAATTATAATGGCGGGGCTATAGTGGAATGGTCATTATTTTGGTTGTCTTCTTGTAGAGTTGTCCAAACGTACATGTAGATTCTTTTATTTGTATTGAGAAGTTCGTGCTTGGTATATTTTTTTGTTCGCATTGCAAAGTTCGTCAATTTTATTTGTAACCTAAATTTGTAGGGATCGGTACTTGTTTTACAATATTTTGTTTTTTGTAAGGGCCATGCAAAAGTAAAATGGTTTTTGGTGATTTGTTTTGATGTGTAATTACTATCATCATCCAGAAATGGATCTAGTTATGTATGATAAATATATGATTGAGTTCAAACACAATACTTGATTTCCATCATGATTGTATATAATATGTAGAAGGCATGTTTGACCTGATATTTAGACATTATGCTATTTGATATCTTGTATTTTGTATTCAATGAGGGTGATTGAAACATTTTTACCACATTTTGCATGCTTTTAAAAATTTCAAGGACATGAATACAAACACCTCCTCGGTTTATTTGAGAAAAAGTAGTCTTTATCAAAATACTTCTAGTTTTATGCATGATGATGCATTAATGTGCTTTCTATTCTTGTTAGTGTATGTTCTTATTTCTAATAACCATTGCAAGTTTCTAACTAACTCTAAAAATTCTAAATCAAATGACATAATTCAAATTTTGATTGTCCACAAAATAAAGGAAAAAGTGGCAATCCTATCTATCAACATATAAGTAGGTTATTTTTTTCTTAAAGGGTATCTTAAAAATGAGAGATTTGGAAAATAAGCTAATTGAGAATTCATACACTATATTAAGGTTGTAGGTCTCGATAATAATCCATGTTGTAATAATGGTTTGTGGATGCCATAATCACTCCACAATGTAAAAGTGTTCAATTCTACCAGTTTGTTAGTATGTCAAGATTTGGGTCCTGTTGGCAGTCAGCAACAACCCCTTCATTTTTCGTTGAGATGAAGATGAATCAGCCCTCTTCTATGATTTAATTTTTAAAAATTATAAAAGAGTGCCTTCAGAATCTTTGATTCTGAAGGTACTCTCAATTATAGAAAAGCTAAGAGACATATTAAAAGTTTATGAAAACATTTTCATAAATTTGATAATTAGCAGCTGTCAGTCTCATAAATTTTATATATGATCAATTTTATCATTAATTAATTTATCTGATTATATATGTTGATTTAAGAGATTTAAAAGGATAGTATGCTAATTGGTGTTTAAAGAAAACACATTTTGAATTTGTTTGGGGCTTGTTATTGATAAGATATTATAAGTTCTTGAAATCCCTAGAACTAAAGGTGAATTATTAAAATTTTTCATTAGACCTAAAGTTCACATTTCATATGTAACTTAATCTTTAATATAATATCATTGCTTTGTAAAAATTGTATATATATAAATAGCGAGAGTGCAAATAAATGTATATTATTTTGAATTTGTTATGTGTCATATAAATATAACCATAATAGTTTTAAAAGCTTTATATCCAATCGAATTTGGTTTTGGAGACATAAATGGTAAGGATTTTATAAAGTATTTAAAACTATATTTCATAATAAAACTACATGTACATATATGGTTTGAGTGTTAAGAAGTTATCGTTAGTTAGTTGCATTTTAGAAATCTTAAGAACATTAAGGATCAGCATTATAACTCTACATCGTCAAGTTAATAAACACGACTGCCTTCCACGTGTAATCTAGGGTGATCATCAATTGATAGTTTTAATGAGGACTCGTGATTCATATAGCTAAGAGACAAACATCTGTTACAAGGATCGCTGCATGAAGATTGAATTTGTATTGGTATTTGGTTAACACCTGTTAATTTAATTAACAGCTATGGGTGTAGTAATAAAATCGAATCAGTAGAGTTTGATTTCATATGTGACTGATAACCATTCTCATTCATGATGATGTATGAGCTCATCATTCCAGGCTGCTTGTCATTAATGTCTTGATTTATAATCCATGAATCGAATGATTTCTGATATGAGGGATTGGTTAAGAGTTTCAGTTAGTCATGGCTAGTCTTTCATTTATCATAGCAAAAGCACTAGTTGTTGTGCTTATCATCTCCAAACTTAGTTAATATGGACAAAATTGGAGGTCTCTTCTCTGTCACGTATGAAGAAACTGAGGATTTGACATTTTGCGTAATGTCTTATACCTGGGTGCCTATTCCTTCCATCTTCACGACTTCGTTCATTTCAATTCATAACCAAAGTAGTAGTGAGGGAGCTATGGCTCTGCTTAGTCGATTTGAAATTTCAGGACCGGAGCTTGTTGAAGCCGATGAGAAAGCTGCTTTGTTATTCGAAAATATTGGATGGGGTCAGTTCTTCAGATGTTTTAGTGGCCATAACGTGGAGGTTACTAAACAATTTGCTTTGAGTTTTATAGAAAATGTAGCTCAGATTGGAGATTTCAATTTTATCATCAATGAAGATAAAATTGCAGAAGCTACGAAGCTTCCTCAAACTTGAGACCGATGGTTTAAAGGTGGGAAAGTGAATAAGAAGAAATGTCAGTCCTTGCTGTTGCCCTTACCGGCCAGTGCAAAATTGAAGATTGGGGTTTCGGTTAAGTTTTTAAAGCCAGAATGGCGAGCATTCTATGAAATATTAGTCAGGTACGTATCATGTGATGGATGATTCTCTCATCTGCATTATTATCATCTGCGACTACTGTTAGCTTTGAAAGGATTTAAACTTAATCTTCCATTTTACCTATTGCAAAGTCTGAAGGAAATGGCCCATTCGGTACAAACTACCATAGGTAATCCTGATAGGAGTTTGTTCCATCATGGTCTAATTAAAATTTTAATCCGGCATCAACTGTCTCTGAGTTGTAAATCTTGGGATGAGTTTTTGGTTGAATGTAAATTAGGGCCAACTCAGTATTGGCCAAACCCTCCCCCCAAAACTTATAGGAAATGTAAGGCTCCATTAAAATCCGAAATTGGTGATGTTCATAAGGATGAATCAAAGGATAAAGGGCTTCAGGAAGCAAATCCACCTATAAGTACTGGTATTAATGATGATGGGGTCGTGAATGTAGCTCCCTATTATGCTAAGACAACCTTGGACCAATCCCTATCTGACAAGTGCTTTAGTACACCTACAAAGGCAGAGGGAAAATTAACCAAAAATGAAGATATTGATGTTGTTAATTATGAAAACCCCTCTGAGCTATATACTCCTCGAAAACATGGTGACGATTCCATGCGTAAACTAGAACAATTAGCGTAGGTGTGTTGTGACAAAGGGGATTTTGAACCAAAAGGTCTTGTGTTTGTTCGAACAAGAAGAATTACTAGAAGTATGAACACTACACCTACAACCTCTATTCATACGGCCACTCAACAGAGTACTCAGCCAGTGATTGTCTATCTTGAGGATGATGTTCCATCATTGGTTCCCGAAACTACGCATATGGATGAACCTACTCTTATAGAGAATAATCGTGAAAAATTGACTAAAGACATTACAGACTCGGGTAAGTTCAAAGCTGCTCCATTGTGTATGGACGCTTATGGTTCGGGCCCCGAGCCATCTTTTATGAGCTTTCCATCACCTGGTTAAGATATAGATAATCTTGATTCTTCTCAGGCAGCTGGTTCGTGTCATGACAAGGAGGAAGAAACTCTCCAACAAGTCCTGGACATGCTATATGAGATTACAATTGCAGAATTGAAAAATGAACTAAAAGAGTGTCAAGCAAATGCCACCTTGAAAGAGGTGGAAAATAAGACATTCAGGGCAGAGTTATTAAACTGGATAAATAGATGGAAGGACATGAACATCAAGAAGAACCAATACAAGAAAGCAAAAAAATCAATGATAGATACAAACCAACACTTGCTCGAACAGGTAGAACAAAATAAGCTAGTAATCATCAGGCTTAAAGCCAAACTTTCTGAAGCCAGAAGAATGATCAATTTACAAACTAGAACCTGATGATTGTTTCTATTTTCAGTTATATGGTTTTATCTCTCTGTCAACAGGTAATAAAATCTTTTTAAATGCATGCCTACAAAATCGTAGATTTTGCAGGCACGCATATAATTTATTGTTTCTTTTATTATTTCTGTTAAAATTGGTTTTAATAAGATTCTTTTGTTTGTTTAAACAGCTGGGCATGTTATCACTATCCTTTGCAGATTCAGGACGTTTCAGATTATAGTTGGCAAACGTTGATGCCTCTTAAAGTCTGGAATTTCAAAATAGCCGCAAATATGACAGTTCTCTTAAAATCAGGAGATGATACAGGCTAGTTGTTTATTGACTATTTTTATCCTATAGTAATATTTGCGACAAGTGTCTTTTGAAGAGATTCGATGCACTTTCATAGGATTGGACCTCTTATGGTATTGAATACAACATTTATGAAAAACTGAATTCAGAGACCCGTAAGATTATATATAAACTAGTAATTTTTATGTAAAGGGGGATGAAGTGACTGAAGAAAAACATATTTGAAATATTATTTCAGTACTAGTTTTGTTCCTTACTGAGGTTTTATCTTCGGAGGTGGAATGTGACTGGAAATTCTCAGATTGATATCGTTGATCGGTATTATTTTGGATACTCTTTTTATATTTCAGTATATAATCTTCTACTTATAATATTGATGCAGTATACTTGGTTATGCTTGTATTCATTATGTCATATTACACTTTGTCAACACAATATTGTTATTTGAATTAGTACGTTATTATAGTTGAATTAATCAATGTTTTTATTGAAAATTCAAGATATAATGATATACATATTTATGTCTGCTTGATCTCATTTGTATTTCTGCGATGATTTCATTTTGAACATTATCTTTTATTCAAATATTTAATGTTGTTTATTAGTTGTTAATTAATTAAACATTTCAGAAGAATATGAAGTAATTGTTTATTTCAATTTCTCTGTCAAGGTAATTTATAGTAGAATGATTTAGAGTGTATGGTTTAAATATTTTCATTTAGATCTTACTCATTTATCGTTCTGTTCATCTTTATATTAATTGATAATTAATATAATATCCAAATTGCTCTCAGCTGGGATAGGATAGTTAGGATAGTTTTTGTTAGTATTATCTTAGTATAGATTACATTTAACAGTTGTTAAATAGAATTTGTGTAATTTTAGAATAATTTCAATAGTCTTTTATATTTAGAATATTAAATATAAAATCCTCAAAAATCGAAGACTTTCCTTAAGAAAGCAATTGTAGGATAACTTTAGGTAGTTGAAAACTAATTTTAGGGTTTATTTAGATAGAAATAACATTAGGATAGATTCTTACTCAATTTTAGTTTCTCCTTAAGAGAGAAATTCAGTTGGTAGCAGGACCATAACCTGCGAGATTTTGCTATCCCAAATAGATCGGGAGCTGTTTTAAGCTACTTGTGTGGGATTAATCTCCTTGTTGGCCTAGGTCAGAAAATCAGGCCAACAAATCCCCACATGTATGTTGGACCATTAAGGGATGAGATAAAAAGTAGAGTCCCCACTTTCCCTGAATCTAGTTAGTGTAGTTTTGTTTCACCAACACCTCCAGTTGTGAGTGACCCAATACTGCTTGTGAAATGTATAAATAAATCCCTCCTCTCCTCATTCATGCATTTGTTCATTTGAGGGTCTAGGAGTTGAGATATTTGAGCTATGATATATGCTCTTCTATTGCACTACCTTGGTAATCTACAAAATCAAAAGCTAAGTCTTCCTAACAAAAGATTCACCAAGACATTACAATACTTTATAATTGTATGAAAGAGTTATCAAGTTTTTACAATATTTTATAATTCAATGAAATATTCGTCAAGATTTTACAGTATATTATAGTTTAGTGAAATATTCACCAAAATTTTATAAGATTCTATAATAGAATGAAAGATTAGCCAAAAAATTATATATACATATTATATTATTGATAAAATAACTTTCAATTTTTCCTATATATTAGGGAGATTCACCCATTTATTATACATATAAATTTTGGGGGTGTTCTTAAAATTATCCCTAGTAGCATGGCCATTCCTCTTTATGAATTCCCTTCACATGATTTAGTCAGAGAAGGGAGAGTCCAGTGATCATTAAAATATGAGGCATGAAATGAAACCAAACTCGGCGTCGAGTGACGATAAAGTACCATTGAAAATGGGATCGATATACGAGATTGGTGTCGGAATACAAAAAGTTCCCATGAGAGAAGAATACATACCGAATCCAACATTTTCAGTTTCCTTCTATAAATTTTCAATTATAGGGACCCTAGATCCCAATGATCCCAATGATGTAGAGGAATTAATGGATCTAGTTAAATATAACTCATCGATTGTCACGATTTTTTCCTTCGTGAGTAAATCATATCATGTGAAAAACGTATGAGATGACCTATTTCATAGCATAATTCTGATTCCTTCCCAATAAAATATTATAGTCGAGGGGTGCATCAACCACCTCAGCCATAACTAACATGGATTCCCCCCCGAACTAGACTTAAAGAGAGGGTATAATTCCATGTGGTTGAAATGAAGGTACGTCTAATGCAGCCAACATTGTCATGGATAGAGACAACTGAGGAGAGATAAGGGACTTCCAACAATATAGGGACATCACTGATGTTGAAGCACATTTGTTAACAACAGTACATTTAATGGCGATTCTAATAAATTCCACATAGATTTGGAAATCCATGTGGTAATGCAAGAGAGATCGAACATCAATGGTGTCAAACATAATAACCCTAGGGCCACTTAAGTCAAGATATCCCAGGGAAGATAACAAGGCATTCCTTTGTGTGCGACACGTATAGAGTACCTCCAAAGATGACATGGCGCACAAAGTTTGGACCAGATCCTCAACAATGGAATAATTCTTAGTGGCTTTGGCATTAGGGTTATGGGTCAAACACTTAAGAAATCCTTTCATAATGTGAGGCATAGTGTCAGGATTATCGATCTACGAAGGGATCTCCAGAGTTGGAGGATCTTTCCCCGTATTAGGTTGTAGAGGATCGTAGTCACAAGAGTGGGTGGAAACATTAACTTTCGATAGGGCCATATTAATGCATCCATGGCCACCATCATTAGATGAATGGTTTTGACTCCCACCAAACCCATTTCTAGTGTTGGAAGCACTCGAAGCCATATTCTGATTATGAGGAAGCATAGTTGTTAACACACTTGGATTTGTGCTATAGGATTTGAGGCCTCATATATTCTAGGGTATACCTGAGTAAGGTGATCCTATCCATAGAGCTTACAAGGAAACTTCACCTTCCATTTTTGTTTCTTGTCCCCACCACCATTATTATCATTCTTGTGAGTATTCATATTTCCTTTCTTATTATTATTCCCACTGTTACGATTATTCTTCCCCTTCATATTATTCCCTCCATGTTGTTGGTTACATTTTGGGTCCATCGATTGCATAGAATGTACCTCTAATGAATGGGTGGGAGAAGACAAAGTAGTACCTTGTCCTGTTGCAGACTGGCTAATGGACAAATTATGTATCTGATTTTCCACCTGATCTATAGCCTTAGAAATTCAGATGCCCAATATTCCATCGACATGAGACCCTAGATTCTTCTTGGGGTCATGGTTAGATCGCAATACATCAAGATTAATTTCGTATAGAATCCCATATTGAGCATAGATCAAATCTAATTGTTGATATTTACTTTATGGCTTGTTCCTTAGTAGTTATTCTAGATGTTGAGACATCATTTGCAATATTTGGAAAAAGGGACTTAAAGAACCATTCCAATAGGAACTCTAATGGAATGTTAGCTTTAATCAACTGCTTTCGTTAATGCCACTCCTAAATATGATCTAAAATATGAGTGGCCTTGTCCTAACAGAATGTCAATAAAGTTTCATTACCTATTTCATAACGGACTAGAAACTAAAAGTGGTTGAGAAAAAACTAAGGCTAGGTCATTAAAGGTCGAGTGCATGCCCCTAGGTAACTCAAAATACCATATCACAATAGGGCCTATGAGGGTGCATTGAAATAGTTTCAAACAAATAGTATAGTTGTTCAAGGAATTGGACGAACACTAAAGGTGAAAGGTTGTAACATGATCACTTAGATCCTCACCATTCTTACCCTCAAACTTAGGAATGTGAGAGGGAAGCTTGGAGGGGACCAAGGTCCATTCCCGATCATGACACGCAAGATTGTTCATTAATTAGGATAGGTTTGGAAAATTCAAGGTAGACAGAAATGGGAGCCTTGGTTGCAATGTCTGGGACCATGCCCTTAGCAAATACTGGTTCTATGGATAATTTCTTGTATACATTGGATCAGAGACCATAGTCCATAGTGGGTTCTGATAAATACTGTGAAATTTACCAGTACGATAATAACCTGTACAAATTGATTCATTTAAGGGTGCACAGGAATATGAATGGTAGGAAACCCCTGGGAGGAGAAAGCAATACTACTAAAATTTCCCATATGATAGTATACATTACCCCCTGACAAGGGAGGAGGCATAAATGCCCCCCCTTCCCTTGACGAAGGAGATCCAGACGAGGGGGTCCCATATTAAAATATACATTCCCTCCCAAAGGAACAAACGAACTCGAAGGAGGATTTACCACAAGAAAAGAATTTGTCGGAACTAACATAGTAGATGATATGCATATGGATGGGATTGTAGGTTGTGGGGCCTGATCTTCCTCATTCAAAGATGTTATTTCAGTCGTGTTTGGATCCCAACACCTGATGGGTGGGGGGGGTTTCCACCCCACTATAGTCGGCAAGGGGGTCTATCTCCCCCCCCTCTGGCCAGGGTTCGAGGGAAGCGCCCTCGTAGAAAACATTTAGGAAAAAATTCCATGGAAAAAGTTGTAATTTCAGAGTCATGACTTGGTCAATAGTGGGTTATTTACGGGCCCATGGTTTTTGGTAGCCTGTGGTATTTTCCCATAGTATTCCCTTTATAAAAGGAAGGCATTGTAATACAATTGTGTATTGTATTGTAGCATTGTAAAAATGATCTTTGTGATTGTGAGAGAGAGACTTTGAGAGAGTGAAGAGGAAGTGCAATGGGGTTGCTGCTGGTTGTATCCCTTCATTTTGCTAGATGGAATAATAATAAAGGACTGAAAATTTCTGTTTGGATGTATCCCACCTTTAGTGAACCCCATTATATTTGTGTCTCTCTTGTAATGTGTTTAATTTTTGCATCTTGTTTAATTGTTTAATTGTTATTGCTCTATGATCCTATTTTTTTCTCACAATTGGTATCAGAACCAAAAGGTCTATTTGTTTAGTAAAATCATAGGAAATAACGGTTCCTGGTTCGAGTGGGAGAAATGGAAAAAGAAGGAAATTTTAGGGTCGATAAATTTAATGGCCAAAACTAACAGTTATGGAAGATGCAAATTGAGGACTATCTATGCCAAAAGGATCTATACCTACTGTTGGGGGGGGGGGGGCAAAACAATCAGCGATTTTGAAGGACGAATAATGGTAGGTTCATGACAAAAAGGCACTGGGAACAATACGGTTGTTCCTGGATTCATCGGTGGATTTCAATATTTCAAAAGAAAACACAATAGAGGGTGTGATGATCGAATTGGCTAAGCTCTATGAAAAACCATCAGCTTTCAACAAGGTGTTTTTAATGAAGCGTTTATTTAATATGAAGATGTCAGAATATGGATTTGTTACTGACAATCTAAATGAATTTAATACTTTTACTAGTTAGCTAAGTTCTATAAAAGTGAACTTTGAATATGAGGGTAGGGATCTTCTAATATTTTGCTCATTGCCAGAAATCTCGAACAACTTGGTCATGGTTGTAAGTAACTTTGTCCCTGGTTCAAGCACTTTGAAATTTTATGATGTTGTAGGTGTTATTTTTAGCAAGGAAATGTGAAGAAAAAGTAGAGGTGAGACATTAGGTAATGCATTGGCCATGTAGAGAAAAGGAAGACAAAGGGAGAGAGGAAGGAGCCCTAGTAATTGCACCAAGTCTAGAAAGGGCAGATATAAGTATAGATTTGGAAAGATAGAGTGTTGGAACTATGGTAAAGATAGTGTTGGAACTGTGGTAAGAGAGGACATCTAAAGAAATATTGTAGAGTTCCAGAAAAGAAAGGATACAGGTAGCAGGAGACTATTGAGGAAGAAAATGTAGCAGGTGATGTCTTACAAGATGATTTGATTCTTACATTAGATAATACAAGTGATTATTGGGTAGTTGTTGACGGGCGTAATTGACAAAGCTCGCAACGAGGGATACGACCTAGACCGGGATCCTTAGGGCAGGCTCCAAGCTGTTTGGGGTAGCCGTTCCCGACAGGTTTAAAGGCTCTGTTGGCCTGGAACACTAACTGTCTAACGGTTAAAACTAATGCTACTGATTGTCAGTGAAACCTATCTTTATTATTTACGAAAGTTGATTTAGGTTATATCCTACAGGATGTTAGGTTAACCGATCTAATCAACTTAAATCAATGAATTATAAATACAAGATACAAAAGCTGAAAAGATAAAATATAAACATAGTTAATATTGTACACAAACCTGCTATATACATCTTGTACAGTCATTTACAAAAGGGATAAACTGAATGTAATTCATAGAGACAGAATCTGATACGAATAGGTTTTCAAGTAATATAATCAGCAGGAAATAAGCAATATATAATTCTAATATCCTGATCAGGAGCAGTGAGAGAAATAAACCATGAGATCAATTAATGCTAATAAAATTACCGCATGGATACACAGAGGTAATATTTAAATAAGATAAACATTAACCAGGCCCATACAGTAATCAATTACAAATCATATAAGCAACAATATCGATTGCCAATTACATAAAATGATATATTAGCAAAATTGAAAGCATGAAAATCGATAATTACACGAGAAATGTATGTTTGTAAACTTCTACAGAGAATTTTAACAAACATAATAAAGTATGAAAAGGAAATAACAGGACTAACAGATACCAAGAACATATGCAAAGTGTTCAAACAGTAAACATATATAACAGTATCACCAGTTCAAAAGATTGGGGCTGCAGATGGATAGCTGTCCAGAGTCACAACAAAATCAAACCTAGTCTTGTCCTTTTCCCTTCCATTAACTATCGACCCCTTTTCCCTTCAATTTTCAACCCTTTTATACATGTTTTACAAAAGTAAACACCCATAAAAGCTCGAGATAAACTAGATCGAATTATCCAACTGATTTCTAATTAAAAATGACAAGTGTAACGTGTCATTTTTCCATATAAGCAAATCATCAATACGATCCATGGAAATCGAAGATTCCAGCAATAAACAACACCTAGAAAGCTGGTTATGCAGATTGTTCTGATTGATGCGAGATCGTGCAAAAATAAACAGTTGACAAAATACGGGCGCAAATAGCAAATTTAACACCTGCAACAAATCAAGTAATAATAAATTTAAAATATAAATACAAATCAAAATGATAAATAATAAATAACAAACAAGAAATAAACTAAATAAGTACCTGATCATCAAAATTGAAAATTAAAACCAACAACAAAGAAATCCAGTATAGTCACAAATTAACTGGTGCGTTAAAAACTTGAATATTGACCCCATTAGAATGACTCGGTGAAGGAGCCCTGAATTGCATGAGCGCGATCTGAGCGTTGAGCTAACGGACCTTTTCTTCACTCTTATCGTTTTCATCTTGAAATTTGAGAACTCTCCTTATGAGCTTGTTCTTATGATTCTTCAATTGTAAAAGCTGCTGACCACTTTTATCAACTTTTGCCCTTAACTCCACATTATCAGTTTTCATTACATCCCGACTTGCTACTATTTCATTCATCCTGTCTTCCATTCTACGAACCTTGTCTAAAAGACAACTAATTAACAGAGGATGAATGGTTTCCCCAGTTCCACGAACAATCGTTGGGGATGTTTTAACAGGTTTTTCTTGCAATATAGAATCAGTCATATGATCAACTAAAACTTCCTACACTTCTTTATCCACTGCTGGAGGATTGATATGATCAAGGGTATCATCAAATTGCGGCTCGACAACAGACAGAGAAGGACTTTCACGCATATCGTTGTCAATCACAGGGTGACCTTTACCAGCTAAATCAGCAATAGACTCAGGATGAACCAGATTGTCATTTACAGGCGAAGGAGCAATGGTTTCTTCATCATTAATCACAACCGTTTCCACTGGAACCTTATTAATCACGGGGTTTTTAACCATCTTAGCTTTCACCATACTCCTGGTCAGCCTTCTAACCAGCTTGGATTTGGGTAGATTTCCTCGACGATTCCCAATTTTATCACTACTGTTTGGCGGAGTAACAGGTAACAAAGTTGAAATCTTCTTCACACGCCTAGACTCTGGAGGGGTATGAGGAGTGTTCACTGGATTCTCAGTAGGTGCTTCGTAAAGTTCTGAACTCTTAAGATTAGGGTTTGACAGAGATTTGCGCAGAGACAAGAATGGAGCCGAAACTGCATTTCTATGTTTGCTACAGTCATCAGGACTGTCAAACATGCAATGACAAAAGGATGAAAAACTGTTTGCTCTATAAATTGCTCCCATGAGCGACCCGAATTCATCAATTCGTTCTCAATCAACATACGAACCATACCGTGATGAAAAATACTGTGGCTGACATGTTTAGGTCCCTTCTTTATGGAATTTGACATCTTAAATAAACTGTGCAGAAGGTAGTAAGGAAAATTAATAGGAAACCCTATAAAGACAGCCATCAGACGAAGATGATATATGTATGCCGAAGATAACCGGCCTTCACAGGTCAGATATCTATGAATTAGATCGAGGACGGGACGCCATTCTTTAAGGAAATACTTATGTGCCACCCCTGATCGAAAAGAAACCTCTTGAACCTGATTCTTTAACAATCGTCTCCATTCTGATATATCCATCCGCTGGTACTTGAACCACCTCTGCCCAGACAGAGACAAACCTGTTGCGGCTGCCATGGGTCTTTCATCAACCCGGAAGCAGAGATCACCAACCTCAGCTTGGCAATTAACCAGGGATAGAGCAAAGACTCTGGTAACTTCAGGGTTCGAGTCGGAAAACTTCTCGAAGAACGGCATCCACCCCACATTCCTGACCTTTTCCGAGAGTCCAGGGTTTGAGTTTAACAAGGTCATCTCGCAGGGTTCAACCTTGACGACAGGAGCCATCACAGGTTGATTACGAATGCGTAACCACACACAAAATATGTACCACCACTCAGCCAGAGACAGAAGACCATGTCGTGAGCACTTAGGACGAAGGCTAAGCAAAACCAGGCGAGAAAAAGAATTAGCCATACATGAGCACAGACTATACCTCTGCGGGCCTGGCATGAGCGAAAGCATCGGTGCTCGGAGTGGTAATCGATTGACAACCCAAATGACGGTCGAAAACTCTAAAACGGTGATAAAATCATGATTCAACCCTGACTTAAATGATAGGAAACCTTACATTGTACGTAAAACAGGTGTTTGATCAACAGGCGTCCACGACAAAAGATACGTACCAGGGCTTAAACATGATGGACAGGTCAAGTATCAGTGTCATGATAGCACACTGTCTTCGCGATATGTGAGTTAAGATACAGGCTGCGCCATAAATAAACCCGGAAATGACCATAATATATGCACTCATATCATAGATTCGACATATCTTGTAAAGGTGGCGGAGGTTATAATATAATCACAAACCATGCACTTGAACCTTGAAACACGACCATATGAAATTCAATCAAGATCGACAATGGCTCACAAACTTAGGATAAGGACCATGAGACATAAGTCTAGGCTTTGTCAGAGTTACAAACATCAGCCCTTTGACAACTATTGCTTAGACAACGCATGACAACCATAGTAATGAAAACCTTGCAAATCATCATGGTACCGAAATCAATAAAATGAATCTCTAATATTTTGGGATAATATACATGACTAGGGTTACAAAGTAGGAATATAAATCCTTAAGAGTCACGTTTTAATTTCCCTAGTATAAATCATCCAAAACAATAACTTCAATATGATAGTCTCATTAATCCAATAGAATTTGCAAAGGTTATTAGAAAAATTAAATTGCAACAAATCAGTAGCTTAATGGAAACCACCATATCAGTAGCTGAAAACTCATTAAACCTGTCCTTTTAAAATTTAAACATTTCATCAAACAAAATGGAATTTTGTTTGATGAAATAATGATTTTACATGGCTGTTGAGCAGGGGCACAACAGATGGCGACTTACTGGAGGAAACAGTTATCTCTGTTAATTTACCTGAAATCATGCAAGCAAAGAAATTAAATCCTTAATGTAAGCCATTGCATAGAGAACACCATTTTAGCAACTCAAACAGATTTCGAATATCTCACGGTTCTAAATATCACCAGAAGATTGCAGATTCATTTATTTGATACAAATCAGATTTCTAGCAAAAATCAGTCTGTAAAGAATAAAACAGTAAATGGTTCAGTCTTAAAAGATAAAACCTCAATACCACAAGCATAGCCCTGCTGCCAGCAGGTGTCCATAGCCTCGACAGGGTTACTTTAAAACCCACAGACTGCCAGTATCCCATCTGCTAGTGAAAAGTCTACAACTCTGGGCAAGATGAACTGTTACCATTATCTTATGTTTTCCTTTTTCTTTTATTAGTCATGAAGGCCATGATTCAGGCTTGATAACCCGGTAGTAATCATGTCAGTCACCAGTCTACACAACAGTAAAATGAACCAGCTCGTGATGAGACCTTTCACCCCTCAGAGTTTTATGTCTAAAGGTCATTGCCCAGGCTTGGTGACTGGAGACGACAATGCTACTGGATGTAAACTTATGATCCTAAACAGACCGGCTCATCACGAGACCTTTTGTCCTTCAGACAATTTTTTCAAATGTTCTAGTCCATCTCATCCAGAATGTAATTATTGTTAATCCCAAATGAGATTGTCTTAGCAGACAGGGAGGCAAGTCTGGTTTTCTTTACGAAAAAGGGATGGCGTAAGAGATTAAAATAGATGACTTTACCAAACACTGCCCTAATCCCTTTGGACAATTTTTTTCAGAAACTAATATAATTCATTAATATTAACATATTTTACAAGTTGCTGGTAATATTCTGAACAATGAAGATACCATTCTCTGTTCAAGAAGTAAAATAGAATGACAGTTTCTAGGAAAATAATGTCTTTGTGCATGACTTACAGATTAATGACAGAGCTTAAAATGAGGCATCGGTTCAAGATTTGATGAATTTACCCGGTTTGTAACACACCAACAAAACAACAAATCAATCAAAAGAAATAAAAAGCATCACGCAAACACACCACACAGGTATATACAGGATGATCCCTTGAGGGGGATCAACAAAAATATCTTTTGATTAGGTGACCATTTACTGGAAGGTTATCAATGTCACCTTCCAATGTTTGTAACCTGAAAGTACTAGGACCAAGTTTTTCTGTAATAATAAATGGCCCTAGCCACAGGCATTGGAACTTTGTGTGTTTTCCTTTATCTTCGTGTTCCTTATCCCATTTCAAGACTAAGTCACCTACTTCCAAATCCCGACTGTTCGACTTCCTGAGGTCAAACTAACGCTTCACGGTCTGCTGGTGTTTCTCAAACTTTTTCCTAGCCATTTCCCTATCTTCCTCCAACTTCTGCAAAGTATTAATTCGATGCTCCATAGCAGAACAAGGTATCTC
>LPNX010737528.1:133630-263374 GCA_001517045.1 Pseudotsuga menziesii
GTATGTGGCTGTCAAAATGTATTTATGTTGTAGTGAAGAGGTTGGTGTGATTGGGCCAACAATATCCAGACCCCATTGCTGAAATGGGACTTCAATGATAACCGGCTGGAGGGGTAATGCTGCCCTTTTCAGTCTGCCTCCTGCTCTTTGACACTCTTGGCACTTCCTGGCAAAAGAATATGCGTCTTTGAACAATGTGGGCCAGTAGTACACAACTTTAAGTATCTTATGAGCAGTAGTTTCTCCACTGAAATGTCCTCCAGCTGGTCCTGCATGTAGTTGAAATAACACATCATCAGCTTCATGTTTTTCTAGACAACGAAGGAGAACCCCTTCGAAATTCTTTCTAAACAAAATATTATCAATAAGCTGATAAGGTGTAGATTTTAGTCTTAAAGCTCTCTTATGACGTGGGTCTAAATGTTCAGGGGCGGTCCCATGCAATAAGAAGAACTTAATATCGTCATACCAAGAATCAGGAAGAGTAGAGATCGGAAAAACTTCCCTTTCAAATAAGGAAGGCTCGTTGAAGAAATGCAGATCTGATTCAGCACTGTCTGCAGAGCCAGCTGCTAGCTTGCAGAGACCTTGTCCCCTGACAATCTTTAAAGGTTTTATTTCCAGGTCATATTCCTGAAGTGCGGTGACCCAATGTGCTCGTTTTTCACCAAGATCCTTCTGTACCAAGAGATTTCTAACAGCAAAATATGGTACAACGACCTTGGTGTGGGACTTCAGTAAGTAAGGCCTGAAATGTTTAACAGATTTGAAAACAGCGAAAGCTTGCTTGTCCACTTCTGGGTAGTTTAATTCTGCACCGTTGAGACCAGAACTCGTAAAAGCAATAGGAGCTTCATTATTTTCCTAGTTTTTCTGTGTCAGAACAGCAGCATAAGAGGAATCAGAAGCAAACGTATATAAAATGAATGGTTTGGAAAAATCTGGGCTAGTGAGAGTGGGAGCTTCAGCAATAGCTTTTAAAATGTCGTGAAAAGATTGCTTCTCCTCAGTGTTCCATTTAAACTCAGCATCCTTTCTTATCATTTTCTGAAGCGGCCGAACAATTTCTGTAAACCCAGGAATAAATCTAGAAACAAAATTTATCTTTCCAAGAAACGAATGCATGGACTTGTTTGAGTGGGGCATCGAAATCCGTGAAATAGCACGAGTACGTTCTGGGTCAATATTAATGCCTTGTTTAGAAACAACAAAACCCAGCAACTTACCTTCTGTCACTGAAAAGATAGATTTCTTAGGATTTAAAGAAATCCCATACTTCCTGCAACGCTCAAAGACTCTCCTGAGATGAATTAAATGATCAGTCCTATTTTTTGAAAAGACGGTAACATCATCAAGATAAATAACGACAAACTTACCAATCAAACCTCTGAAGGCGATGTCCATTGCCCTCTGAAATGTTGCTCCGGCATTTATGAGACCAAATGGCATTTTCTTGTATGCATAGGTTCCCCAAGGCGTTCTAAAAGTTGTTTTCAACTGATCAGCTTTGGATACTAACACTTGGTTGTATCCTGAAAAACCATCTAGTAACGAAAACATTTCAGATCCGGAGACCTGTTGCAAGATTTTCTCCATTGTAGGAACAGGGTAATTGTCTTTATCCGAAACCTTATTCAGGTTTTGGAAGTCGACACACAACCTGATGTCACCATTTTTCTTCCTTACGGGTACAAGGTTTGCTACCCATTGTGCATGCCGAACAGGGAAAATTATCCTAGCGGCAAGGAGTTTATTTAGCTCCTTCTTTACAGCTGGCTCTAGGCTGGGGTGCATTTTCCTCAATTTTTGTTGAAAAGGCTTAGCCTCCGGTTTCATAGGAATGACATGTTGCATGATATTAGGATCGAATGTTTTCAGGTCATCATACGTCCATGAAAATATGTCTTTAAATTCTTTGAAGAGTTTAACGAAGGCTGTTTTTTCCTGGGTAGTACATGTGCTGCCCAGATTCACACATTGAGGATTTTGCTCAGTTCCTAGATTCACAATATCAGATTGCATGATGGAGCTATTAGTTTTACAATTCCTTGTAGCCTTAAATTTATCCCTTAAGTCATAGAATTTCTCAAGTTTGATTACTGACCTAGGAAGGGCACTAACATGATCGAGAGATTCCTGAATTGAGCAAGGCTTATGGATTACCGCAAAATTGTGTAGATATTCATCGTGAGTCATCTCGTCCAAAATCGCATCCTTGAAAGTGTCTTTAAAAGTCAGAAAATCGACTAATTGCTGGTCGTCATTGAAGACTCTCCAATTTGCTACGTTGTCAGGTATAGAAAGCCTGAACAACAATTCAACCGAGAAAGCATCAGTAAGGATTCCTTCAGATGGAATCAATCTTGAAGCAACATTAGCCAAAAGATCAGCTTCCTGATTCAGATAACAAGGGATGGAACTAATGTTAAATGCTTCAAATGCTAATAGTAAATTCCATACCTCAGCTTGATAATTTCTCAAGTGTCCAGCTATGCAGTGTATTGTATTACGTACCTGACGAACAATAATCTCAGAATCTCCTAAGACTACCAAGGCTTTGGCTCCCAAGTCAATCGCTTTCTTCAGCCCTTGAATGAGGGCTTCATATTCAGCGATGTTATTGGTGCAATTGAATTCTAATATGCAAGCAATGTAGTATCTTTTACCATAAGGATCAATCGGTAAGCATCCTGCACCAGCTCCTTCTTTTGACTTGGAACCGTCAAAGTAAAGAGACCAACAACCGTCATTGAGATCTAAATGTGGTGTATCTGAAACTGAAATTTCAGCTGAAACTTGTATAAAATGACAAATTTCAGACTGCTGATTTGACTCTGGAATTTTTGAAATTTCAGCCTAAAAGTTCCCAAAAAATGAATCAGCCATGTAGTTACCCAATATGGTATCAGCGAACAAAACTGGTTCATTTGAGTCATCAATTTCAGTGACGGTATGTTTCATATACCGTTCTCGATCGATTCTGATTTTATTCGGATGACCCTTATGAGGTATCCACAAGTGTGACCAGTCTGTCGTGAAATATCCATCGAGTTTTTGTGACCAATCCCTGCTAAGAAACAAACCATATGCTTCAGGGATGTCAGCAACAATAATATCGATGATAAAGTGAACTTGTGGATTGCAAGCTAACCTTATCAACACCTCTTTCAGTTTACCTATTACCTTTATGTTTGAACGATCAAGTTGTACAATACTAGTATCACAAGGCTGAGGGACAGCATTAAGTCTTTTACACACAGAGTAAGGCATTACATTTTTGGATGCCCCTGAGTCTATCATACAGTTATGTACTTTGCGATTAAATATTTCAAATGAAAGTAAAAAAGGTGGAGTTGAAGAATCAGATTTCTTGCCTATAGATGATGCGTTGACTGAAGATTTTTGTGAATCAACTTTATTGTTGACAGAGCTATTTTGATTGGGGGCAGTCCTACCAGTTTTACTTGGGCAGACCCCTTGTACCATTTTATCTCAAATCACAGGTATTTTTATGAGTTCATACAGAGAAATATTAGCTCTGCTCTTCTTTAAGTCCTCAATCAAGTCATATTCTAACTCAAGGGAGTGTGCAGATTTACTGTTTGCAGGCTGATTTTTGTTTTGGACAGCTGAACTATTATCTGTAACAGTTGTAGCAGGTTCAGTTGAAGGCTGGTCTTTTTTACTTCTGGTGTTGTACTGATGCTGATTTACATTGACAACAACCACATCTTCGTCATCAGTTAATTCTGAGGTATCCCAGAAATGACTGATGACATGGGGTGGTTTATCGTCATTGTCATCATCCGTTTTTTGGTTATCTTGAGAACTCTATCCAGAAGACTGAGTTTCATTTTCAGTAGATGTTTCTAGATCTGAAAATATTGATTTGAGGAAGCTATTGAGTTCCTCAACGTTGTTGGATTCAGAGGGTGGAGTTTGTTTCGCAGCTGAATTTTGAAAAGGTTTTCTGAAAAACTGTTTAGGTGGTTCTTTATTTGTGGTATTTTCAGAAGTACCCTTTTTTAAATCTATGATCTCATTAGACAGTTTTTTAATGACTCTTTGTAAACTGTCAAGATCTAAGGCATCTTGGCCCCTTTTGTCAGATCTTTTGGCAGGACTGTCAGTCTTCTTCCGAGAAGAAGATGCTGAATCGTTATCTACCCTGGGATTTGCTTTTGTGGCATTTGCATCCTTTTCAACTTTAATTGCTTCTTCAAAGTTTTCAGTTAGGGTAAGTTTGGCCTTTTGCCAAACAAACATGGATATCTTTCCCGGTAAGGCTGAAGTGTTAAATTCAACAGTAACGTCCTCAGTTGGCCTCGAGGTAGCGGGAATCCTGTTTCTTAAAGTTAGAAAACGCTGGTTAAAATCTTTAACCTTTTCTTTGGGGTCCATGCGAATTCTAGACAATTCCGAGACTAAAATAGCAGGAGTCTTGTCATCTCCAAACTTGTTTGTAAATGCAAGATCAAATTCGTTCCAACTAGTAATGGAACTAGCTGTAAGTGAAAAGTACCACGTCGATGCTTTTCCCTCAAACGTATAAGGGAAAAGCCGACAGACCACATCTTCATGTTCCACATACAAGAGTCGAACTGCCAACATAAACTTTTTTACATGATCTTCCGCTGGCTCTTTCAACTCAGGGTTGAACTTAGGCAGTAGCTTCTCAAGATGTTTAGGTAAAGGTGTTGAACACCAGGGACAGCCACAGCATCCTGGGCTAGCCATGGCATATTAGCATTGGGGTTCGGGGGATTTGCAGCTGCCATGTTTCTTGGAGTTGGAGGTGGTGAAGGTGGTGTTTGTAAAACACGAGGAGGTGAACGAGGTGGTGATGGAGGTCGACCAGACCCTCCGGAAGCAAGTGGTCCTGCAGAAGAAGAAGGCTGGTTGGTGCCTGTGGAAGATTGTTGTACGTGAGGATCGGGATGGGCACCTAAAGGATGTTCTTGTTCTCCCAGAACAGATTCAGGATGACGAGTACGAGGACGTGTAATCTGCGGAAGAGGTAACTCAGTGGGCTGGAACCCAGTGAGATTCGAATAATCTCTTGTCAGAATTCTACGAGATTCGTTGAAGGCTTGTTCGTACTGGTCTATTTCTTCAGGTAAGTGAATACCGGGAGAATTGAACTGAGAGATCAGATTTCGAACAGAGTCGCTCACTGGGGTTTCGTTTGCTCGTGATGAACGGTGAGAGCGTGGTTGTGCAGTAGGTTGTATTTGAGGGGTAATTGGATGATTAACTTTGTTTACGGGGTTGTTTTCATCAGCCATTGGCTTACGCTGGCCCTTCTTCTAGCGCCATTGTTGACGGGCGTAATTGACAAAGCCCGCAACGAGGGATACGACCCAGACCGGGATCCTTAGGGCAGGATCCAAGCTGTTTGGGGTAGCCGTTCCCGACAGGTTTAAAGGCTCTGTTGGCCTGGAACACTAACTATCTAACGGTTAAAACTAATGCTACTGATTGTCAGTGAAACCTATCTTTATTATTTACGAAAGTTGATTCAGGTTATATGCTACAGGATGTTAGGTTAACAGATCTAATCAACTTAAATCAATGAATTATAAATACAAGATACAAAAGCTGAAAAGATAAAATATAAACATAGTTAATATTGTACACAAACCTGCTATATACATCTTGTACAATCATTTACAAAAGGGATAAACTGAATGTAATTCATAGAGACAGAATCTGATACGAATAGGTTTTCAAGTAATATAATCAGCAGGAAATAAGCAATATATAATTCTAATATCCTGATCAGGAGCAGTGAGAGAAATAAACCATGAGATCAATTAATGCTAATAAAATTACCACATGGATACACAGAGGTAATATTTAAATAAGATAAACATTAACCAGGCCCATACAGTAATCAATTACAAATAATATAAGCAACAATATCGATTGCCAATTACATAAAATGATATATTAGCAAAATTGAAAGCATGAAAATCAATAATTACACGAGAAATGTATGTTTGTAAACTTCTACAGAGAATTTTAACAAACATAATAAAGTATGAAAAGGAAATAACAGGACTAACAGATACCAAGAACATATGCAAAGTGTTCAAACAGTAAACATATATAACAGTATCACCAGTTCAAAAGATTGGGGCTGCAGATGGATAGCTGTCTAGAGTCACAACAAAATCAAACCCAGTCTTGTCCTTTTCCCTTCCATTAACTATCAACCCCTTTTCCCTTCAATTTTCAACCCTTTTATACATGTTTTACAAAAGTAAACATCCCTAAAAGCTCGAGATAAACTAGATCGAATTATCCAACTGATTTCTAATTAAAAATGACAAGTGTAATGTGTCATTTTTCCATATAAGCAAATCATCAATACGATCCATGGAAATCGAAGATTCCAGCAATAAACAACACTTGGAAAGCTGGTTATGCAGATTGTTCTGATTGATGCGAGATCGTGCAAAAATAAACAGTTGACAAAATCCGGGCGCAAACAGCAAATTTAACACCTGCAACAAATCAAGTAATAATAAAATTAAAATATAAACACAAATCGAAATGATAAATAATAAATAACAAACAAGAAATAAACTAAATAAGTACCTGATCATCAAAATTGAAAATTAAAACCAACAACAAAGAAATCCAGTATAGTCACAAATTAACTGGTGCGTTAAAAACTTGAATATTGACCCCATTAGAATGACTCAGTGAAGGAGCCCTGAATTGCATCAGCGCGATCTGAGCGTTGAGCTCACGGACCTTTTCTTCACTCTTTTCGTTTTCATCTTGCAATTTGAGAACTCTCCTTATGAGCTTGTTCTTATGATTCTTCAATCGTAAAAGCTGCTGACCACTTTTATCAACTTTTGCCCTTAACTCCACATTATCCGTTTTCATTAAATCCCGACTTGCTACTATTTCATTCATCCTGTCTTCCATTCTACGAACCTTGTCTAAAAGACAACTAATGAACAGAGGATGAATGGTTTCCCCAGTTCCACAAACAATCGTTGGGGATGTTTTAACAGGTTTTTCTTGCAATATAGAATCAGTCATATGATCAACTAAAACTTCCTGCACTTCTTTATCCACTGCTGGAGGATTGATATGATCAAGGGTATCATCAAATTGCGGCTCGACAACAGACAGAGAAGGACTTTCACGCATATCGTTGTCAATCACAGGGTGACCTTTACCAGCTAAATTAGCAATAAACTCAGGATGAACCAGATTTTCATTTACAAGTGAAGGAGAAATGGTTTCTTCATCATTAATCAGAACCGTTTCCACTGGAACCTTATTACTCACGGGGGTTTTAACCATCTTAGCTTTTGCCATACTCCTGGTCATCCTTCTAACCAGCTTGGATTTGGGTAGATTTCCTCGACGATTCCCAATTTTATCACTACTGTTTGGCGGAGTAACAGGTAACAGAGTTGAAATCTTCTTCACACGCCTAGACTCTGGAGGGGTATGAGGAGTGTTCACTGCATTCTCAGTAGGTGCTTCGTAAAGTTCTGAACTCTTAAGATTAGGGTTTGACAGAGATTTGCGCGGAGACAAGAATGGAGCCGAACTACATTTCTATGTTTGCTACAGTCATCAGGACTGTCAAACATGCAATGACAAAAGGATGAAAAACTGTTTGACTCTATAAACTGCTCCCATGAGCGACCCGACTTCATCAATTCGTTCTCAATCAACATACGAACCAGACCATGATGAAAAATACTGTGGCTGACATGTTTAGGTCCCTTATTTGTGGCATTTGACATCTTAAATAAACTGTGCAGAAGGTAGTAAGGAAAATTAATAGGAAACCCTATAAATAAAGCCATCAGACGAAGATGATATACGTATGCCGAAGATAACCGGCCTTCACAGGTCAGATATCTATGAATTAGATCGAGGACGGGACGCCATTCTTTAAGGAAATACTTACGTGCCACCCCTGATCGAAAAGAAACATCCTGAACCGGATTCTTTAACAATCGTCTCCATTCTGATATATCCATCCGCTGGTACTTGAACCACCTCTGCCCAGACAGAGACAAACCTGTTGCGGCTGCCATGGATCTTTCATCAACCCGGAAGCAGAGATCACCAACCTCAGCTTGGTAATTAACCAAGGACAGAGCAAAGACTCTGGTAACTTCAGGGTTCGAGTCGGAAAACTTCTCGAAGAACGGCATCCACCCCACATTCCTGACCTTTTCTGAGAGTTCAGGGTTTGAGTTTAACAAGGTCATCTCGCAGGGTTCAACCCTGACGACAGGAGCCATCACAGGTTGATTACGAATGTGTAACCACACACAAAATATGTACCACCACTCAGCCAGAGACAAAATACCATGTCGTGAGCACTTAGGACGAAGGCTAAGCAAAACCAGGTGAGAAAAAGAATCAGCCATACATGAGCACAGACTATACCTCTGCGGGCCTGGCATGAGCGAAAGCATCGGCGCTTGGAGTGGTAATCGATTGACAACCCAAATGACGGTCGAAAACTCTAAAATGGTGATAACATCATGATTCAACCCTGATTTAAATGATAGGAAACCTTACATTGTACGTAAAACAGGTGTTTGATCAACATGCGTCCACGACAAAAGATACGTACCAGGGCTTAAACATGATGGACAGGTCAAGTATCAGTGTCATGATAGCACACTGTCTTTGCGATATGTGAGTTAAGATACAGGCTGCGCCATAAATCAACCCGGAAATGACCATAATATATGCACTCCTATCATAGATTCGACATATCTTGTAAAGGTGGCGGAGGTTATAATATAATCACAAACCATGCACTTGAACCTTGAAACACGACCATATGAAATTCAATCAAGATCGACAATGGCTCACAAACTTAGGATAAGGACCATGAGACATAAGTCTAGGCTTCTTCAGAGTTACAAACATCAGCCCTTTGACAACTATTGCTTAGACAACGCATGACAACCATAGTAATGAAAACCTTGCAAATCATCATGGTACCGAAATCAATAAAATGAATCTCTAATATTTTGGGATAATATACATGACTAGGGTTACAAAGTAGGAATAGAAATCCTTTAGAGTCACGTTTTAATTTCCCTAGTATAAATCATCAAAAACAATAACTTCAATATGATAGTCTCATTAATCCAATAGAATTTGCAAAGGTTATTAGAAAAATTAAATTGCAACAAATCAGTAGCTTAATGGAAACCACCATATCAGTAGCTGAAAACTCATTAAACCTGTCCTTTTAAAATTTAAACATTTCATCAAACAAAATGGAATTTTGTTTGATGAAATAATGATTTTACAAGGCTATTGAGTAGGGGCACAACAGTAGTAGATTCAGGGGATTCATGTGATGCTAAACCCCATAGGGAATTCTTTCATGATTATGTTCTAAGTGATTTTGGATATGTTTTAGTGGGGGATGATGAACCATGTAAAACTGTTGGAATGGGTAAGGTACGAGTTAAGTTAAATAATGGAAATGAATGGTTTTTAAAAGATGTAAGGAATATTCCTGCTATGAAAAGAAATATGATCTCAACATGGAAGTTGGGAGATAGTGGTTGTTTGTCTACATTTGGAAAAAAACATGGTGTAAGATCACTAAAGGAGCACTAGTCATAGAGAAAAGATACAGGATACACTAGAACAAAAACTGGATTTAGCGTCTCTTTTTGCATCCATTTTTGCGTCTAAACCATCTTTTAGTGTATTTTTCTTCATTTTTTGGACAAAATGGTGCAATTTCACAGGTTCGTTCTATTTTAGGCATTTTTTGCGTCCTTTTTCTAAATCTAGCGCAAATTGTGACGTAATTTGCACCGGATTTTGCACCTAGTTATGCGCCAGGTTTTGCATTAGGTTTTGAGCCTAGTTTTGCACCTAATTTTGCACCTAGTTTGTACATCTACTCTTGTTGCGCCCCCTTTTATGTCCATGTTTGCTTCAACTTTTACTTCCTTGTTTTCATCCACTTTTGCATCCTTTTTTACATCCACTTCTACTTCTTTTTTTGCATCCCTTCATGCGCCAAGTTTTGCATCAAATTTTACATCATGTTTTGAGTCTAGTTTTGCATCTTGTTTTGTTTCAACCAATTTTGCATCCATTTTTTCATCCCCTTTTGCACCCATATTTTCATCCCTTTTTGCATCCCATTTTGCATCCATGTTTACGTATTTTTTTGCATCTACTATTGCATCCACTTTTGTCGCGTTCCAATTCACACCCATTTTTGCACCTACTTTTACACCCACTTTTGCTTCAACTTTTGCATCCAAGTTTGCATCTTTTTTTGTATCCAATTTTACATCAGTTATTGCATCCATTTTTGCATCCACTTTTGCATCGGGTTTTGCGTTGGGTGTTACAACTACTTTTGCATCTACTTTTGTTGCATCCACTTTCACGTCAAATTTTGTATCCAATTTTACATCCATGGTTGTATCCAATTTTGCGCCACTTTTTTCATCATGTTTTGCTTCCATGTTTGCATCATTTTTTGCATCCACTTTTGCATCACCTTTTGCATCCATTTTTGGTGCACCCCATTATGCGCCCACTTTTGCGCCTACTTTTGTTGCATCCATGTTTGCATCCTTTTTTGCATCCATGTTTTTATCCACTTTTGCATCCGGTTTTACACCCAGATGTTGAACATAACAATGAGGATAATGATTATGATATTGAGGATGGTTATGATGATGATGATAATGTTGTTGATAATGAGGAGAACGATGACAATTATAATGATGAGGATAATGAAAATGATGACATTGGAAATGATTATGAAGGCAATGAAATGAATGATGATGATGGTGATGATGACAATGATAATGATGATGAATACAATGAGAATGATGATGTTTATCATCTTAAAAAAAGCTGTTATTTGTCATGCAAAAATTGTATGTGTCCTCCATGACCCTTTTCCACTAATCACATATTTTGGGTAGATGTTATTTCTTATTCCAAAGATAATGATGAATAATTGATGAAAATGCCAATAATCATGATGATGATGATGTCAAGGACAATGGTGATGATGATGATGTCAAGGACAGCAGTGATGATGATGACATGAATGTTGATTATGCCGATGATGATGACTATTGTGATAATCATGGTGACAATGAAAAAGATGATGATGATGATCATCATCATCATGATTTCCATCATCTTCATTATAAAAAACATCATCATTTTCATTGTCATCTAGTTCATCATCGTCATCATTTAAAGCATATGGGATATGTTTCCCATTTAAAGCATGCATAACAAGTGGGATACAGTTACAATTTTAATCATGCATAACTTATAACTATGATTGAGCACATTTTAATCTTGGATCTTGTAGTGAAACCGGGTTTATTTACCTCTACCAACACTTTCTTATAAGGATCATCATCATCATCATCATCATTTCTCATGTGTTATCAACCCAAATGGCACTTCTCCATCCGAGTGCTGACACTTCATATGTCGGCGCACAAAAGGACATTTATGGATTGAAGGTTGCCTAAAACACTATAGATGGGCATGACATGAGATGCATTCACTATCCACCTAGCTTGCCATTTTTACCTTTTTATATGTTGATTGTTGTACGCGACTCTTTCCATATCAACTAGCATACATGCGTGACTATCTCCACAGCATATCGCGTATTGTACATGGGTATTGTCATTGCAACCCGCGTACAGATCTGTACGCGGGTTTTCTTATAGCAACTCGTGTGTCATACACAGGTTTCCAGTATCAATACTCGTGTACACCTACATTCGACATTAAAAATAATAAACATGATTAATGGAGATTTGATAAGCCTTAAACATTAACTAGCTTAACTGTCTCAACCTCCTCAACCTTCGAAACTGCTCTATTTTCCTAAGTATAAATAGAGGCCTTGGGGAGGGAATTGATCAATAAGACTTGGAGAGCAAAGTTATGCTGGTGGTATATCTTCATAAGTCTTTGGAGCAGCAGAACTCAAAATCCTTTGGTTGCAGAGGAGTCCTTGTTTCAGGCGTTGGGTTGTACATTTATCTCATTCACTATTGTTAATAAAGAGAATCCTTATTCCAAATGCGTGTTGAATATCTTTCATGTATCATGGTTTGATGAATATTTATGATTAAGAACTCTATATATTGTTTATCTAACTTGTTATATATACATGTATAAGATTGTATTTGGAGGATTTGCTCTTTGCAGGTGAAGGAGGTGCATCCTTGAAAGCTTTGGAGTGGAGCAGAGCGGGAGAAGACAAAGCTTGGATCAACCGTCGTTAATCGGGTGAGTCCATTATATCTTCCTTTTCCCTTTTTGTACTTTAAAGTTGTTTGTCTTCAAGTTTTAAGGGTGTTTATTCCTAAACAATAGAACTGGTGACTCTGCTGGGGAGCCCAGACTGTTGTGAGTTTTTTTTTGTTTACCGTTGCCCAGTCTTTGCCTTCATTATGTGTGTGCTATTTCTGTCTTGGTTTATGCTCAGGGTAGTGTTTGAAGACCTTGAAAATTTTTCTTTTTATTATAAAATTTTGTACCTGTACACGGGTTTCTCTTGCATACAGTTGCGTACAGAGGCCTGCATATGCGGGTTGCTCTCTAGGACAGTCGCATACAATACGCAGATTGCCCTTATACACAGTCACGTACAAGCCTTAGCATTTGAATTTTTGGGTTAGGGTTTGCTTGTCCCTATCCCTTTATAAAATTTGTTTGCTAGTTGGTCTTCCTTATGAGCATTACACTGTCAGTTTGATTACCTTGTTGGCCACACCTTGTGCTTTCTTGTAAAGCCCTTGAGTTCTTTTTGTTTGGATTGTCTTCTGTTAGCAGCTTGAAGTGGATTTGCCTGTTTGGGTTATAGGTTCAAGTGTTGGTTGTTCGAATCGGTGATCAAGGTTCTGGACACTGTATTTCCCATTCTATCTTTAGATAGTGATTGGTTTGTCACTTGCCTTTCTGTGATCTCGCCTTTCTGTGATCTCGGTGATTTCTTGTCATTGTGCCCGCCCAAGCTAGGGTTCCAAGTCTTCCTTAGTTGGTTGATCCTTGGTCTTATTAATCTGTTTTACTTCACTTTGCTTACTTTATACAGTTAGTTTATCCAAGCATGCTCAATTTTTTGTGCATTTAGGTGCATAGTAGTCTTTAAGCATTTTAAAAGTGAAAAGAAAACATTTAGAAACTTTTGCATTTGATTTGCATATAGTAGTTTCGTTTTCAGTTTTAAAAATAATCTCAAAAATTACAAAAAATCATTAGAGGAAATTTCAACTCAAAATGGGCCTCCTAAAATGAATTAGTAAAATAATAGTTAAAATAATAAAATAATATTTATTAATTATGGAGGAAGAAAAGAAAAAAACTACTTTTTTGTTTGTATTTTTGACATATCTCCCCGTGTCTTTACTCAAATTTCGATTAGGAGAGCTCGTTGGATGCAGAATTAAATTTTGCATCCAACGAGTACCCACTTGGCATACTTTTGATGGACCCCGCTACCCCAAAAACAAGAAATACCTGAAAAAATGGAATGATCGAGAGAGCTCGTTGGATGCGGAATTAAATTCTGCATCCAACGAGTACCCACTCGGCATACTTTTGACGGACCCCGCTACCCCAAAAACAAGAAATACCTGAAAAAATGGAATGATGACATCATGATTCCATTTTTCAGGTATTTCTTGTTTTTGGGGTAGCGGGGTCCATCAAAAGTATGCCGAGTGGGTACACGTTGGATGCAGAATTTAATTCCGCATCCAACGAGCTCTCCCGATCAAAATTTGAGTAAAAACACGGGGAGATATGTCAAAAATACAAACAAAAAAAGTAGTTTTTTTTATGATACCTATCCCCAAATTTATATTAAAAAAGTGTTTAAGACCTATATGGTATTTCAAATTTAAAGCAATTTCATTGGCTAACACATAATGACATGGAATTTGAATAAAAGTTAAAAGGCCCATTTTGAGTTGAAATTTCCTCTAATGATAGTCGTAGTTTTCTTTTGCATTTATAAAAGAAAAAGAAAAACACATGTTTGCTTTATATGCATGTAGATTAGTTTCTTAGTCTAGATTGCATGGCATATTATTGTTTTTGAAAAAATAAAAAGAATTTGTTCTTTTGTGGCTTCTAAGTTTCTACTTGGAAAAGAAAGAGAATAGTTTTTTGCTTTTTGCATTTCATTTCTCTTTGTTTAGTCATTTTGTTTCAACTTGGAGTCAAAATACCACATAAGTTTCATGCCATTTACCCTTTGACTAAAAAAAAGCCCTTAAAATAAATGATATAATTTCAAAATTATTAGTAAGTTTTATTTTATAGGGTCATACACCACCTAGCTCAGGCTAGACTTGTGGATTAGGGAGTTTTAACTCTCCAGAAGTATTAAATTTCAGACGTAGTTGGCCAATCACTAGGTAAACCCTTTTGTATGTTGATTGTATCTAGGAAGCTCCTCTCAAACGGGAGTTAAGCACGAGGCCGCGTGGAGACTTGGACTGAGGAGATAACCGTCTAATTCATTGTCAAAGCATAGACCAAGGTTTTTGCGCATCTGGGGATTCTGTCTTAGACAGGGTTTCGGGCTTTGCTACCCTACCAATGCATACAAACCAGGCTTGTGACTATCCCCCTAGACTATCAATATAGTTAAGGTTTCCTTTAGTCTCTTTGACATCTAGGGTTCATACACAGGTACACCGGAAGGCTATTTCTGGTTGACCTTGGACGGGCTTCGAAGGTAACCCCAGTAGAAGGTGTGGGAGGGCGGTGGGTGATTCCTCCACTTGTGCCTAAGAACATCTACAGGGACGCCAAGTAACTATCTATCAGTTTTCTTTTGGAAAGCGTACCTTATACATGTTTGTCTGTTTGACTTTAGGAATTTTTTAGTGAGTGCTGTGTGGTTTGTCTATACTTAGTGTGCCTTTAGGTGTGTGCTTTGTAATTTTGGTTGCCTGTCAACCTCAGAATTTTCCTCCTAGTTTGAAACTATGGCTTAACACCCCTTGGAACACCAACCAAGAGATCCCCATGTTGGGAACTTCTTGTACTATTCCTCTCATGGGGAATGTTGGTGTTCCCTTGATGGCCACCCTAAATCTACCTGGATTCACCCTAGGGCTACTGGTGTGGTTGTTTTCCACTCCAACCATCCTGAATGCTCCTGATGCTTCTCAAGTAAGATCCTTATATCAAGGGCATCAAAAAACTGCTTCCCCTTCACCTATAATTGATTCTCCTCCTCCTTCTACCTCATGCGGTGAAAGTACTGATACTAGTAACCGACCGTCTAAAAGGAGGAAAAAAAGGAGGAATAGGAAGAAGGCACATAAGCAAGGGGGAACCCGTTCAACCTCTACAAGTCAAGTTGAACCTCACCACCCAGCCTCTGCAGTTCATGCTGGGGGCAATCCCCATGTTGGGAACTTCTTGTACTATTCCTCTCACGGGGAATGTTGGTGTTCCCTTGATGGCCACCCTAAATCTACCTGGATTCACCCTAGGGCTACTGGTGTGGTTTTTTTCCACTCCAACTATCCTGAATGCTCCTGATGATTCTCAAGTAAGCTCCTTATATCAAGGGCATCAAAAAACTGCTTCCCCTTCACCTGTAATTGATTCTCCTCCTTCTACCTCATGCGGTGAAAGTACTGATACTAGTAACCGACCGTCTAAAAGGAGGAAAAAAAAGAGGAATAAGAAGAAGGCACATAAGCAAGGGGGCACCCGTTCAACCTCTATAAGTCAAGTTGAACCTCACCACCCAACCTCTGTAGGTCATGTTGGATCTAAGCACTCAACCTCTGCAGGTCATGTTGGATCTAAGCACTCAACCTCTGCAAGTCAAGTTGATCTTCACCATCCAGCCTCTGAAGTTCATGCTGGGGGCACACACTCAACTGCTGCAAATCATGTTGATCCTAACCATTTAGCCTCTGTTGTTCATGCTGGTGGTGCTCGTCCAACCTCTGTAAGTCATGTTGGACGTAGTCTCTCAGCCTTTGCAAGTCATGCTGGGGGCAGTCTCTCAGCCTCTGTGGTTCATGCTAAAGACGATCTGTCAGCCACTGTGAGTCATGTTGACATTGTTGAAAAGACTACCCATTCAAAACACAAGCCCAAGTTTCCTTGTAAGCTTTGTGAGGGAGACCACCTTACTTATAAATGCCCTTCTATCGCGGAGGTGCGAAGAGTTTGGTTTCATGGTCATCCCGTTTTTGAACATCCTAAAGTCTCTCAACAACCAGCCTCTCTTAGTCAGGTTGGACCCAGTCACCTGACCTCTGTAGTTCATGCTGGGGGAAAACTCTCAGCCTCTGTAGGTCATGCTGAGAGAAAATAGTCATCCACTGCTAATCATGTTGACACCGTTGAGAAAACTGGTCGTTCGAAGTGAAAACTTAAGTTCCCTTGTAAGATATGCGAGGGAGATCATCTTACTCACCAGTGCCCTGCTATTGTAGAGGTGCGAAGAGTGCGGTCCGAGACTCAAGAATTTCCTTCTCCTAAACAACCTATAGTTTTTCAAAAACCTACTCAACCTTTGGTTGATCATGTGGTCGAACCAATCTCAGATTTGGTCGATCCCACTCTTCTTTCAGAGAGTGATCCTGATGTGATTGAACCAATGCCATCTTTGGTCAATCCCACTCTCCCTTTAGAGAGTGACTTTCACGAAACGGTTGAATTGATTCCATTGTCGATCAATCCCACTCTTCCTTTGGAGAGTGAAGTGTCTGCTAGTCACATTTTCTTCACTTCCAGTTCAGAACTTACTAAACAAGGGGGCACTGAACTCATTTCGGATCAACCCCCACCAAGCTCTCGGATTGCTTCCTTTGATTGGGATATCCTAGTTGAGCCGCACCTTCCTTCTGATGAACCTTTCCAGATAAAGGTCAAAGTTGAACAATACACTATTGCTCGTTGCATTGTTGATGAAGGAGCCTTAGTTAGTATCTTGTCTGCTTGTGCTTGGTGAGGCATGGGATCTCCCAGCCTTGTGTCGACTGCTAGTCAGTTACTAGCATTTGATAGAAGAATTAGTATAGCCTTGGGAATTCTTACTCAAAAACCTGTTACTTTGGGTGGGAAGACCATCTTAGTTGACTTCATGGTGATAGAAGACCCCTTGGACTTTAATATGCTCCTTGGACGTGATTATGTCTATGCCATGCAAGTTGTGGTGTCAACATTTTTTTGCGTGATGTACTTTAATCATGGCGAAGAAATTGTCACTATAGATCAGTTGGATTTTCTTGATCCGTCTCCTGACCCAACTAGAGACCAGGTCTTTCCTTTATTGGTTCCTAGTGTTTCTATAGACACTACCCCGCCATAGGTGAGCTATGTGGCCTCATGTCCTTTGCGTTCAATTGCTACTAAGAAGCAGCCTCTATTTTCATGCTTACCTTCTCGGGACATGGTCCTAGCAGTTGACTAGGTGAGTCATCCTATACAGACCATGGAGCTTGCTCTCCACTCTATTGATCCATTTGAAAGTTTAGACATGTGTCCTGTCTTGGATGATCTCCTTCCTTCGAATGAAGTCTTCCTAGAGTCTTTGATATAGTCTGGCCTTCTTTTGGATGTTGGTTCAGTTGTGGCTAAGTCTAACCCTAATTTGCTTAGTAAGCCTATTTTTCCCATGGATTGGTATTCTTTTGTTGGTCTTGTTGAATTTTTGGACTCTTCCTTCGAAGAGCAAGTCAATGATCCTGATGAGTTTGATTTTTCTTATGAATTTTTCAACTCCTGTGATACTGAGTTTGTTCCTGTAGACTCTATCTCCCTTGTTGATTTTTGCTCTCCTTCTGAGGTTGATCTTACTGATTATTAACCCTCGAGCCTTGGTGCTATATAATCTTCTTCACTTGATTCTACCTTGACTTTACCTTTTGTATAAGATAGCAAATTCACATGTGTTTCTTCCAAAGTGACCTACATCGGATATTTTCTTCTGAATATGATCCTCATGTTGTTGTTTCTTGGAGACAAGATTTTTAGTTGGAGTCACAACTGTTTACTAACCTCGCCTTGTTTTTCAAGCTGTAACTGCATTTTCATGTGCCCTGCTCGCGCTTTTGAGCCTGATGCCGGCTTCCACGCTTTTAGCTCGTTGTATAAGCCCTCATCTTTATTCTCATCATCGCTAAGTCTTGTATCATTTTGCCTTTACAAATTGACACCCCTTACCTTGAGGAGACATTCCCTAAGTGTCTTTATCTTGCTCGCTTTCCTTGCATTATGCATAGGTTTGTTCCTTGCGCTTGGAACTAGTTTCACCTTCCTATGACACTCGTCTCCTCACATTTAGAGCATTCTTTCTACTCTCCTTCGAGCTCGTTAAAAACAGTAAGGAGGCCGCGAGTTGACTTTTCCGGACTCGTTAAAACTTCAGGAGAAAGATATTGAGTTTCTTTAGGCCCAGGTCTAACTCCTTAAAATATACTTGACTACCGAGTAAACTTGTCCATTCAGGCTCGTTAAGAATATGTGAATGGGCAAGTAGGTTATCTCTTTCTCAGACCATGTGGAATAATACAAGAAAGGAACACTCTCTTTTCTTCGGAATTGAGAAGAGTATTCTCAGGCATAGGTTTATCTCTTTTCCGGACCTGAGGGACTAAACTTACGGAAAAGGAAACCCCGGTATGAGCTTAGTTTTCTCTTTTTTGTGCTCTGGACCAAAACATGAAAAATATTTTGAGTGTACTTTATGTATTTTTCATGCTCGTTAAACACTAAAGAACAAAGCATCGAGTTTATTGTAAGCCCCATTTCTCGTAATCAAATGGATCTTTCCCAATGATATTTCCTTCCTTCACACTCGTAAAACTTAGGCTATATGCTGCTTTTGAAGGAGCGTTGGGTAGGTGGTAATTTAACCTTTTTCGGACCTTCCCGACTAAGTACGAAAAAGGTGCGCCTTACTTCTTCGGAAGCTAAGAGAGTTCTTCTGTGGTTTGTTTTATACTTTTTCGGCCTCAGGAGACTAAATTGGACGAAAAAGGGACCCCCTGGAGTCTTCTTTGGAGTTTTCGGACTCTCTAAACTATGAAAACACTGGCTGAGCATGTACTAGTTCGGTCTCATTAAATCCACGAATCAGTGACACTATCAAGCAATATTCCCTCTTCTCTTCAAGCTTGTTAAAAAATGAAGAGAGATCCAAGTTGACTTTCCTGGACTCGTTAAAATTTAACAGGGAAGGTAAGGATGAAGTTTTCTCTTGTTTTCAGTTAGTGGCAGCATGTCATCCTTGAACATAGCACTCTCTATCTTTTTCGATACCCATGTCTCAGTGTTCACTTTCAGTTCAGCTATTACTTTGAGTTTATTACTTCTCCTCTTGTTTGTTCTACCTGGGGAATCTGATCATGTCTCCTACATGACAGATAAGTCTAGTTGTTCTATCTATAAAGTTAAAATCTGCCTTGGGCCATCTCTGTGTCATGCTCACTGTTCAAGGACTCAACTCAATGTCTGATCTATATCCTGATCCAATCATTGTCGTATCTGTTATCACTTGTGTTTCCCTTCCTTTACCTAGTTCCTAGTCACTCTTGTGATCTGTTGGAGGATCTATTGCCTTCCTTATCACAGTATGGTTCCGCTTCAACACTTCCTGATGACGAAGACTTATATTTTTGACGTTTGTACCTCTGGATTCACTTTCATCATTAGTGAATTCCTTTGCTTCAGTTGTCAAATATCACCTATTGATTGACAAACTGTTGAATCCTCTCCATGTTTGACTTCAACCTACATTTATTCACATGGCTTGGATTGTACTGGTTCTTTGGGATTGATTATGAAGACCTTAGTTCCCTTACTATGGACTAAGTTGTGCAAGACTATGTTCTACCTATGTACACAGCTTCCAGATCTTTGAAGACTCATCATGATTGTATATTGTGGCTTTGATCCATCTTTGTAATATACATGGTCTTGTACTCGTATTATATGATGTAATCAAACATTTGTAAAGGAGCTAGTGTTCCAGTATATTGAACATAGCATCCTCAGATATGACTTTGTATATGACATTATTATGTATTTGTTTCAGGTACTACCTCTGCTCCATTGGATTTCTGAGTTCTCCGAAGATTAAGATTATAATGTATTTCAGCCATCGCTTCCCTATGACCTCACACATTAGGGGGCATCTGTTATCAACCCAAATGGCACTTCTCCGTTCGAGTGCCGACACTTCATATGTCGGCACACAAAAGGACATTTATGGATTGAAGGTTGCCTAAAACAATATAGATGGACATGACATGAGATGCATTCACTATCCACCTAGCTTGCCATTTTTACCTTTTTATATGTTGATTGATGTACGCGACTCTTTCCATAGAAACTACAGTGCATACGTGACTATCTCCACAACATATCGCGTACTGTATGCGGGTATTGTCATTGCAACCCGCGTATAGATTTGTACGTGGGTTTCCTTATAGAAACTAGCGTGTCATACACAGGTTGCCAGTATCAATACTCGTGTATGCCTCCATTCAACATTAAAAATAATAAACATGATTAATGGATATTTGTTAAGCCTTAAACATTAACTATCTTAACTGTATCAACCTCCTCAACCTTCGAAACTGCTCTATTTTCCTGAGTATAAATAGAGGCCTTGGGGAGGGCATTGATTAATCATACTTAGAGAGCAAAGTTATGTTGGTGGTATATCTTCAGAATTATTTGGAGTAGCAAAACTCAGAATCCTTTGGTTGCAGAGGAGTCCTTGTTTCAGGCGTTGGGTTGTACACTTATCTCATTCACTATTGTTAATAAAGAGAATCCTTATTCCAGATGCGTGTTGAATATATTTCATGTATCATGGTTTGATGAATATTTATGATTAAGCACTCTATATATTGTTTATCTAACTTGTTATATATACATGTATAAGATTGTATTTGGAGGATTTGCTCTTTGCAGGTGAAGGAGGTGCATCCCTGAAAACTTTGGAGTGGATCAGAGTGGGAGAAGACAAAGCTTGGATCAACCATCGTTAATCAGGTGAGTCCATTATATATTCCTTTTTCCTTTCTGTACTTTAAAGCTGATTGTCTGCAAGGTTTAAGAGTACATTGGTAACCCCAGACCCTTGGTTATAAGGGTGTTTATTCCTGAACAACATCATGTCATTCTCGTTTTCATCGTAATTGTCATTGTCATCATTACTATCATCATCGTCATCATCACCATATAATCACATCATTTTCAACTTCATCGTCATTGCCATCATTTCAATCATCATTCATCTCATCATCATCATCATCATCATCATCATTGTCATTGTCATCATCAACAACAACATTGTCATCATCATTGTCATGTAATCACATAATTGTGAATGCCATTGTCATCAAATCAATTACATTTATTGTTTCCACTTTAGCACCCCAAATTAATTACATTTATGTTCTCCTTATGCTAGTCTATATAGGTGCAAAACTAGGTGGTTGATATCATCATGATGCTAAAATGGACACAAATTGCGTCCACTATGACATCCCAAATAAATTACATTTAAATTCTACTTGTGCTAGATTCATGTCTAGGTGAAAAAATAGGCACATTACATAAAGATCTTGCTAAAGTGGAAAAAAGATGATTTGATGAACAAAGGTGACAACAAAATCAAAATATGACGTTTCCTCGATATGGTATCTTACTTTTCATTTCCTATTATAGTTAATCAAAAGTATTTTGATTTGGAGGGTAGTTTTGAATCACATAATCTAATTGAAATCCCATTTGAACATCTATATGAATACTACATGGATTATATATATGTTTAAGTGAATCATATTTGTTTTAAAGGTGAGCTTATACATAAACTAATCAAAGGTTTTTGCTATAGTGTAGTTTACGTACATTTGTGTTAACCAATTCCTTCAACTGCACAAGTTATATTTGTATGTACATGCATATGACAACTTCTACAATATACATATATAACATTTTTTAATTCTCAATGAATAACTTCATATCACTTCTAACCATTATCAACCAATAGATGAAACTAACCACAATAACTATTATCCAACTAATTCTTGTTATTTTTGGCTACCAAGTCATATTAACTTATAAACATTTTAAGGACATTGCACTAGGTAACGAGTATAGAGACAATAATGAACACATTAATTTAGATTATGAGTTCTAAACATAGTAATTGAATGATTATTGTAGCCAAATAATAACGAAGCATTTTAAAATGGGACATAAAAACCATTATTATTTAAATATGAATTACATATCCGACTGTAAATTTAAAAGTCTTCATTCACATTATAATATGCATCTAGGTATTCCAATTTTTCCTTGTCAATGTTCATATGTTCTTACAAGTACCTAATATTATTCTTGCTAAACCATCCTACTAAAGTGGTATTGTAATCATCCTCATCTTCACTTTCATCATATTATGTATCAATAAAATTTGTTTCCAGATCACTTACATGAATGTCACCAGATCTATTTTCATCATTGCTTTTGATATCATCCATATTATCTTCCTCTATAATATCAGCTTCCTCCATGATAGCATCTTTTGAAGATGAACCTATGACCCTGCTTCTCCTTATTGCTAATGGAATATTTTCATCATTATATTCTTCACATTCTTCTACTAGATCTTCTTCAACTTGAACATCATCATGGATGCCAATTTGTTCTCCCTCAACTATATTTGGTTGGTCATCATTGGTTTTCTCAGTATTGATTGAAGCATCTTCGAAAACATGTATTAATCTTGGATCATAATGAATGAAAAATATCCATTTTGGATCCAAAATACCTTCAGAGAAAAATACCTGTGCATGAATTAGATCCATATATTAGACATATGTTATTACATTTTTATTGTTATCATTAAACACATTTTTTTGAGTTTTGCATCCTTCACTAAGATCCCACATGTTCAACCCCATAAAAATTTGTGCATCCTCTTTTCTATTTTCACGATTGAGATGTTAGAGGTTCTGTTCCCATGGAATATCCATTTTGTTATTTTTTTAGGTTTGGCCACTTTTTCTGAGAGGTCATAGGTCGAAATCAATTAACACACATTTGATGATTTTGATTTTGATTTTCCTTCCATATGCCACAGGTTGAAATCCGTTGATTATATATTTACATTTTTTTATTTCCTTCTCCCTTCATAGGTCACATATTCAATTCCATGGACACACACTTTACATTATTTATTGTCTTCCCCTCTTTGAATAAGAAGGCACTTTAATCGTAGATGACAATATATCCTCCATACTACGTCGTAAAGGACCTCTCTACTCTCCATTCAACCACCAAAACTTTACTAAGCAAATAAAGGGCATTAACACACTCCACCCATTTTAAGATATATTTCCCTTCAACTTTTAAAATTTCCACCTTTTATAAATATAAACTCTTGGAAATACATATTGACGACCTTTTGATCCTATTTAGAGGCCCATAATGTCCTTATTCTAGTATTTCACTAAATCTTGAATTCATTTGATTTCTTAATCACAACAATGATCATAGAGGTGAAAGAATGGTTTGTACAATACAAAAACAATGGAAACGGACCAGATGGATGCATCCAAAATCCCCTTCCAAGGTTACTTAACCATTAATAAATGTCAACAAAAGAGCTGAAAAGCCCTCTAATTGATATCCACATAAATTCTATTCAATACTTTATAAAAACTTCTACAAATTACTTTCACATGTTCTCCTCAAACCATGGAAAAGGAAACATGCCACCTCCAAATATGGCATGTGTTGTCAACAAGCATATCTAATATATGATCCATGATTATATAATCTCCATGTATGCTTAAGTTCAACAACCATTCCCATGTTTCACGTAAGGTAAAGGAAAACGATTCATCAATATAATATTACATTTCCTCCACATATACAGATCCATTAATATTATATTATATTTCCTCTACAAATACTTTCCATCCAACATATAATGAGATGGCATTCACAAATTGGCTCTGGGCAATGTATGCCTTGTAATTCTTTTTATGTCATTTCCACCATGCCAATTCTCTCGATCCAAGTATAACATATCCACTTTTAGTTTCAACTACTTATCATTAATACCTTGGAGGAGAAAATAATGTTCCATTTGGGTAATCCATCTGGTTGGGTTGGAGCCATTGAACTTGTTTAGTTCTATTTTTGACAATCTATGCAACATATAGTAATAATTGTCTTAAAAAGGTGGCCTTGTACAATGTTAACCTCTGTCCCTTATAGCATTTCTGATAAGACTATCTCTGTAATCTTAGAGGCCCATGCTTACAAGTTGTCAATTTTATAAACCTATTATTAAGAGAGTTGATTTTGTATACTTGTTTTTTCGACATTAAAGACATGGCACTACTACATTTTGAATGCAAAATATGACATTAATAATACACTATAATATGGGAAATTATTGTAAACTATTAAAAATTACATTTTTATTTGTTTGACCTTGATGGATGTGCATATTTAAATGCTTCTCTTACCAATGTTCAAAGAAATTATTTTTCTCCTTTGTAATGTTTTGGAAAGTTTTTTATTTCCCCAAAAAGAGAACGATTTTCCCTTTTACACCCGAAAATCTATAACATCCAAAAAAAATTCTTTCTCTCTCCTCGATGCTTTGCAATGTGTCCTCACCAAATTTAATTGGACTTGTTGGCGTCAAGGTTTTATGGGAATTATTTTGTAAGGGTTTGTAGCCTTGATTTCACTACAAGGTTTTATGGCCATGATGTTTCTTTGCAATTCATGAAACATGGTTTTATGTGGATGATTTTTCCTACAATCATTTCCCTGGACCCAAATTCAGTTAGATTTTTTTAAATCAAGGTCCTTAGACCCTCATACATTGTTGTTGTCTGTAGCGGGCATCCTCCATTAAGGTGCAAGATTCGAAGCATAATTCCTGATAACACGGGGTAAAGCGTTAGAGATTCTTCCTTTCCAGGGCAGGATAAAAATAAAGGGGCAAGGTTAGATGCTTATGTCCTGCTGTAGTGGGTTAATCGGAAAGAGCAGCAGTCGAAACAACAATCAAGTAAAGAACAGAAGGTAGTATAAAGGAAGGTAGTCGAACAAAGGAACGCAGTCTAAATACGGTAATGCATAGTTCATCAGATGGTTCTTTTTTTTCTTCTTCAAAGTATTAATTCATCCATGAGGTTATATTCTGCTATCCGCCCTCCTTAATCCTCTATATATATGGGAACCCTAGATAAGCATCCCAATTTCCTTGAATCTTTGGAATTCCCTCTACTTTAATGAGCACTTCTCACCCTATGAGTTTTTCAACTTGAATGTTGCCTCCTTACTCATTTTTGGATCATACCTTCAAATATGCTTTCATACTACCTGCTAGTGAATTCAAGCATGCTGGAATATCTCCTTAAAGTAGAAAATTAACTACATATAAAGTAGGTCCTCGGCTGCACCACCTGGTTATGCTAGATCAAAGGAAATATATATTCGGTTCCAGTTGTTTTAAGATGTAGCAGACATGGAGAAATATATCAAAGAGAGATGTCCATATAAGATAGATATTAAGGTAGTTTATAACATTTATTTAAGAAATACACAAGCTTCATGGCATGCATTTTATTATTCTTAGCAAATTGGTATGTCTTTTTGGCACAAGAATAATGTAGGGTTCTCTGTTTTCAAAGTTGATTCCAAGGATTTTGTTCTAAATTGGTTCATTGCTTTAGGTTAGGTTTCGAGCTATAGAAAGTCAAAACCAATGCTAATCACCAATGCCGATGCACTCTCTGTAATGGGACATTCAATTTGTCAAAGCTGAGGTCAAAGTATCCTTATGCATAAGTGGGTAGTATGTATGGAAGGGTTTGGTTCTGTTTACAATGCTCTGTTTCCAGGTCAATTACATCACATAATGTGTATTGTAGTGCATAATCACAGGATTTGGTTGTGGCTCAACTATATCTCCCCATTAAATATACATTCAAGCAATAAATCAATTCATACAGTTTCATTTCCACTACTCCGATTGCAATGGCTATCAACAATATTTTTCAATTTGCCAATATGTGCCGATATTTTCTTCTTAATCCTATAATTGCAAAATTTGGTTGTTGTACGAGGTTTCTTTGAAACCCTGCTTGAGAAATCAAACCCTATATTAGATATTAGTGTTTAAACCCAAGCGATGGATGCAAGCTTATGTTTTTTTGTGTTTAAACCCAAGCGATGGATGCAATTTTTTGTTTTTTAAGGTGGAAATTGCCTTCTGTCTAGCTCCAAGAGGATTACAACTGGCTCGAATTTGTTAGGCCCACAAGTGGCCTGTTTTTACCAATACAATGGCCCTTAAAAATATGAATCAGTAATTACAACTATTTTTCATTTGGCTAAGTCCATACTCTTATGTCATAATCACCCAGGACTTGCACCTGGAATTTAACCTGATGAGTAGATTGATATTCCACTGCTGAAATACAACAAAGTAGAAATGTCAAAAGCATCTATTAACAGAAAAAGAAAAATTGCAAGTGTTAGATGAGATACACAACTAAATTGAGAAACCATCAAATATCAATTGATGGCTCATCTCCGACTTCAAAATTATGGATCATTTTGAAAAGATCTGAAAATGTATCATTCAATTGGCATCTCGCAATCATTTCACTTCAATTTCACTTGAGAAATCGGTGCATCCTACATAATTAGCAGTAATCTTGGCAATGCTGAGAACCACCTTCAAAATACCTCTCTCTGCACTAGTTCTCTGGGAAGATGAGACCATCCACAAAAGCCAATCAAAATGATGGCATATAAGGTTGTGGCCTTAATATTCTATATGATGGCCACCGACAAATCATCATCATGAATGGTGTCATCCCTCTCAAAAGTGTGATCAAAATCACATGTGGACACCCATACAAAATGGGGGAAATAGAGAGTAAATCAAACATTCTCAAGATACTAAAACCATTCCATGTGTTATCAAATGAATTAGGGTGTTACTCAACATATGAATCTCATAGGAATAAGTGGTAAAGAGATTCATAGGAATAAGTGGTAAAGTGGTCAACAATGGTTCCAGCCATGCTTATATTTAGGTTAATTAAGCTTTAATATAATCCTCTATATATACGGGAACCCTAGATAAGCATCCCAATTTCCTTGAATCTTTGGAATTCCCTCTGCTTTAATGAGCACTTCTCACCCTATGACTTTTTCAACTTGAATGTTGCCTCACTAATTTTTGGACCAGACCTTGAAATATGCTTTCATACTGCCTACTAGTGCATTCAAGCATGTTGGAATATCTCCTTAAAGTAGAAAATTAACTACATATAAAGTAGGTCCCTGGCTGCACCTAGTTATGCTAGATCAAAGGCAATATATATTCGGTTCCAGTCATTTTAAGATGTAGTAGACATGGACAAATATATCAAAGAGAGATTTCCATGCTATCTACTTGACGATTTGCACTGGGGTCCACCTGATGCCGTCGAGTAAATAGCTTACTCCGTTACGGCTATTTGCGACTTATGCGTATTTACACTTCTATAATCCTTTCAAAGTGTGAAAGATGGATGACCATGGGCAGTATGGAAGGCAGTGTGTGAATTGCATCAGGAAGAGGCTTTGCAAAAGTCTGATAAAGAGCTGCCTTTATCCATTGATGGCACCTTGTTATAACTTTGCTGATGAAAAGAACATTGATGGCACCTTGTTATAACTTTGTTGATGAAAAGAAAAACTCTGTGTATTGCAAATGTAAAGGACTCTATGTATGTTATTTCATGGACATAAAAGAATATAATGGAATCGAGGCTTTCGATATCTCCTCTAATCACAGACCCACTGCTCAACGCTGCATACTGACTCCTCAGATCCTTCCGCACGCTGCATACTGACTGCAGAGAAACTGAGTTGAAAATTGCATATCACTTAGATCTATCATCTTCCCCTCCTTAAAGATCTACACTAGCAATCTATACAACAATATATTGCCTCTTCGTAGTTGTAGTGATTTAGAATACACATCAAATTATTGAATGTTATAAAGTTTACAATGTGAGGGAAAATATTTCGAATGAGAAAAGACTCTAAATCGCTCCCCAATTTTATTTATAGGAATATACACCAGTCTTATGATAATTATTTCACTTTCATGATGATTTTTTTCATATGATTAAAAACAATAAAAGTTATTCAATCTTATGATCGCCAATCCAAACTTTCATGTGATCAAGAATTGTGTAAACACTTAAAAATTCACTTGATAGTTTTGATAATTGAGTTCATGCAACGAATTTAAAAAATATAGAAGATAAAAAATCTTACTTCACAATGGGGTAGAGTTCATGCCATTGAGAAATTTTGGATTTGAACTTGTTAAACTCAACACCAGTCACAGTATGGCCACTAGTCTCTTATATGGATTCAGATGGCCATACTATCCTTAGCCATTGAGCTTTCACACTGGGAAGGATTATGAAAATGTAAATACTGGTATGTCGCAAATACTGGTAACAGAGTAAGTTATTTACTCAACGGCGTTTGGTGGACCCATGCAAATCGTCAGTTAGATAGTTTACTCCTAAGATAGATATTAAAGTCATTTATAACGTTTATGTAAGAAATACACAAGCTTCATGGCATGCATTTTATTATTCTTAGCAAATTGGTATGTCTTTTTGGCACAAGAATAATGCAGGGTTCACTATTTTCAGAGTCGATTCCAAGGATTCTGTTCTAGATTGGTTCACTGCTTTAGGTTAGGTTTCGAGCTATTGAAAGTCAAAACCAATGCTAATCACCAATACCAATGCACTCTCTGCAATGGGACATTCAATTTGTCAAAGATGAGTTCAAAGTATCCTTGTGCATAAGTGGATAGTATGTATGGAAGGGTTCGTTCTGTTTACAATGCTCTATTTCCAGGTCAATTACATCACATACTGTGTATTGTAATGCATAATCACAGGATTTGGTTGTGGCTCAACCATATCTTCCCATTAAATATACATTCAAGTAATAAATCCATTCATACAATTTCATTTCCACTGCACCGATTGTAATGGCTATCGGCAATGTTTTTCGATTTGCCAATATGTGTCGATATTTTCTTCTTAATCCTATAATTGCAAAATCTGGTTGTTTTACGAGGTTTTTCTGAAACCCTACACGTGAAATCAAACCTTATATCAGATATTAGTGTTTAAACCTAAGCGATGGATGCAAGCTTATGATTTTTTGTGTTTAAACCCAAGTGATGGATGCAATTTTTTGTTTTTTAAGGTGGAAATTGCCTTTTGTCTAACTCCAAGATTATTACAATTGGCCCGAATTTGTCAGGCCCACAAGTGGCCTATTTTTACCAATACGATGGCCCTTAAAAATCTGAATAAGTAATTACAACTATTTTTCATTTGGCTAAGTCCATACTCTTATGTCAAAATCACCCAGGACTTGCACCTGGAATTTAACCTGATGAGTAGACTGATATTCCACTACTGAAATACAACAAAGTAGAAATGTCAAAAGAATTTGTTAACATAAAAAAATAATTGCAAGTGTTAGATGAGATACACAACTAAATTGAGAAACCATCAAATATCAACCGATGGCTCATCTCTGACTTCAAAATTCTGGATCATTTTGAAAAGATCTGAAAAATGTATCAGTCAATTGACATCTCGCAATCATTTCACTTCAATTTCACTTAACAAATCGGTGCATCCTACATAATTAGTAGTAATCTTGGCAATGCTGAGAACCACTTTCAAAATACTTCTCTCTGCACTAGTTCTCCAGGAATATGAGGCCATCCACAGAAGCCAATCAAAATGAACATGGCTTCCTTTACAATGATGGCATATAAGGCTGTGGCCTTAATATTCTATATGATGGCCACCGACAAATCATCATCATGAATGATGTCATCCATCTCAAAAGTGTGATCAAAATCACATCTGGACACCCATACAAAATGGGGGAAATAGAGAGTAAATCAAACATTCTCAAGATACTAAAACCATTCCATGTGTCATCAAATGAATTAGGGTGTTACTCAACATATGAATCTCATAGGAATAAGTGGTAAAGTGGTCACCAATGGTTCCAGCCACACTTATATTTAGGCCAATGAAGCTTTAATATAATCCTCTATATATATGGGAACCCTATATAAGCATCCCAATTTCTTTGAATATTTGCAATTCCCTCTACTTTAATGAGCACTTCTCACCCTATGACTTTTTCAACTTGAATGTTGCCTCCTAACTCATTTTTGGATCAGACCTTCAAATATGCTTTCAAACTGCTTGCTAGTGCATTCAAGCATGCTAGAATATCTCCTTAAAGTAGAAAATTAACTACATATAAAGTAGGTCCCTGGTTGCACCTGGTTATGATAGATCAAAGGCAATATATATTCGGTTCCAGTCATTTTAAGATGTAGCAGACATGGAGAAATATATCAAAGAGAGATGTCCATATAAGATAGATATTAAAGTTGTTTATAATGTTTATGTAAGAAATAAACAAGCTTCATGGCATGCATTTTATTATTCTTAGCAAATTGGTATGTCTTTTTAGCACAAGAATAATGCAGGGTTCTCTATTTTCAGAGTTGATTCCAAGGATTCTGTTCTAGATTGGTTCACTCCTTTAGGTCAGGTTTCAAGCTGTTGAAATTCAAAACCAATGCTAATCACCAATGCCAATGCACTCTCTACAATGGAACATTCAATTTGTCAAAGCTAAGGTCAAAGTATCCTTGTGCATAAGTGGGTAGTATGTATGGAAGGGTTTGGTTCTGTTTACAATGCTCTGTTTCTAGGTCAATTACATCACATATTGTGTATTGTAATGCATAATCACAAGACTTGGTTGTGGCTCAAATATATCTCCCCATCAAATATACATTCAAGCAATAAATCCATTCATACAATTTCATTTCCACTGCGCCGATTGCATTGGCTATCGGCAATCTTTTTTGATTTGCCAATATGTGCCAATATTTTCTTCTTAATCCTATAATTGCAAAATCTGGTTGCTATACGAGGGTTTTCTAAAACCCTGCACGAGAAATCAAACCCTATATCAGATATTAGTGTTTAAACCCAAGCGATGGATGCAAGCTTATGTTTTTTTGTGTTTAAACCCAAGCAATGGATGCAATTTTTTGTTTTTTAAGGTGGAAATTTCCTTCTATCTAGCTCCAAGAGGATTACAATTGGCCTAAATTTGTCAGGCCCACAAGCGGGTGGTTTTTACCAATACGATGGCCCTTAAAAATCTGAATCAGTAATTACAACTATTTTTCATTTGGCTAAGTCCACACTCTTATGTCATAATCACCCAGGACTTGCACGTGGAATTTAACCTGATGAGTAGACTGATATTCCACTATTGAAATACAACAAAGTAGAAATGTCAAAAGAATCTATTAACAGAAGAAAAAAATTTGCAAGTGTTAGATGAGATACACAACTAAATTGAGAAACCATCAAATATCAATTGATGGCTCATCCCTGACTTCAAAATTCTGGATCATTTTGAAAAGATCTGAAAATGTATCAGTCAATTGACATCTCGTAATCATTTCAATTCAATTTCACTTGACAAATCGATGCATCCTACATAATTAGCAGTAATCTTGGAAATGCTGAGAACCACCTTCAAAATACCTCTCTCTGCACTAGTTCTTCGGGAAGATGAGACCATCCACAAAAGCCAATCAAAATGATGATGACTTCCTTTACAATGATGGCATATAAGGCTGCGTCCTTAATATTCTAAATTAGTAATCACGTATCTCTGGTAGTAAGTGTTTTACAAGGGAAGGGTAGCTGCACAGAAAATTGATTATAAAAATTTAGATAGATCCTGAAAAGTGCCTGGCTCTCACTGTAACTGTTCATATTTTGCACTTGAAGAATAATCCTAAAAATCCGTAGGTAGTGATAAAGCTAGAAACCTATCTAAACAACAACAATCTTCAAATCCTAGAATCTACAAACACATACCGTAGAAAAATAACAACATCAAGTACAAAGATCTCTGCAAATCCAATCAAAAACATCTTACCTCCACCTTTTTCGTGGTCCAACTCCAGGATTGCTTTTACACTGAGAATTACCTGCAGGGAATCTTCACTTTAATCCCAACAAGTATATATAAGCACTTTTCTCTGTTTCTACTCCGCGAAAAAATTAGTAGGTGTCTTAATAATGCAACGGAGGATATAAACTTATTTTGCCATAGCTGCCCGCAATGAAGGATATGTATCAGTTAATGGTGATACCAATTAGTATGCCCTAGTTGATTATGATGGATTGTAATTTTAAATATTTTTTTTTTCGTATACCCTCTCTAGTATTTTATGTAGCCCATGCACTTATTTCATTCATATATATATATAGACATGCTTGTGTTGTTTGTTGTACTTGTGAGCTTTTGTTGTAACTATAGTATACACTTGAACGCGTTTCATATATATACACACACATGCTTGTGTTGTTTACTGTACTTGTGAGCTTTTGATGTAACTATAGTATATACTTGAATTTGTTTCTTGATTGGTATTTAGAATGCATATAAGTTTATTGATTTTTAACTATTTTATGAATCATGATTTACATTCTAGGAAGTAACGGGAGCTGGCATCCTCTATGATCCTTGCAAGGGGAAAGGATGGGTGGTATGTGACTTCTATGAAGGTTAGAAGATAAATGTGCAAATGCAGAGCAAGCGATTTTATCAGCGTTGTCTCTCTTGCAGAGCCGTGAGTCTGTTCGCATGACTATGTATCTCTATTTTTGTATGCCTGCTTTTAGACATTTGGATTAATGAACTTGCATTTTGAAAGCATCTTCTTGCAGTGGATATTCCCATTTTGTTGTCATGTGAGTGGTCTTTAATATGCCCGGATTCGATTTTTTCTCTTCTATGTGGAAAAGTAGCTAATATTTCATTCAACTAGAAATAGTGCCTTAGTAATTAAATGGCATTATAAATGTGTAGAGTGATGCTTAATTGTCTTGCAAATATGCACTAAGATTGTTTGGAAGATGTGTTAAATGCCATTTCACTAGGGATTTGCGGCTCAAGGAAAGACCAGTTTTAAATTTTGGTGAATAGAGTAAATTATGGATGCTCTAAAGCACTTGAGGCTTAAAGTAAGGAATACTGTTATCAGGCAAATACCAAGACTTTCCAAGGTACACCTCTGATGGTGGGCACTTTCTCATTTGAGCTAGGAGTGTGGCTCAATTGTCGGATATTTATTCACGCTGTAGTTGCACAACACATTTGCGTGGTTTAAATAGTAAAAATTTATCTCGTCACTTCAACCACAAATTGTGAAATTTAACTCTCATTAGGAACAATCCAATGCATACCCCAGAATCTCCAAAGAAAAAACAAATTCTAGTTACTTGAGAATCTGAGATACCAAGTTTCCTGTCCCAAATTAGAAGCAATCTTTACAAAATATCGGTAAAGAGATTATAAGATGCGTTTTGATAAGACATGTTTTTGATAAAATTCAGTCTACCCCCAATGCTATTTTTGGATAGCAGGCACCTAATCACTGATGTAGATGTCTAGGAGAGATCATTGCTTCAATAGAGATGGGTTTTCTCTGGAGAAGTGGAAGGGTTTGATGAAATTAAAAGTAAAATTCCAAACAAGGGGGTAGTGTTCTATTTCTTTTAGTTGGATGATTGGGTATGAAATAAATGTTCATGATGTCATGGAACTCAAATAGACATGGAATCATATTTTATGTTTTTTTCTTCATGGGAAAGTCTTGCAACACTAACAACAATGTAGACATGATATGTAAATATGGGACTTATAGTCCTCAGGTCTCACCAACACGGATTTTCTGTAGAATTGAAATTTGGTCTCTACTCTTAGAATAATGCAGGGTTCTATGTTTTCAGAGTTGATTCCAAGGATTCTGTTCTAGATTGGTTCATTGCTTTAGGTCAGGTTTCGAGCTATTGAAATTCAAAACCAATGCTAATCACCAATGCCAATGCACTCTCTGCAATGGGTCATTCAATTTGTCAAAGATGAGGTCAAAGTCTCCTTGTGCATAAATGGGTAGTATGTATGGAAGGGTTCGGTTCTATTTACAATTCTCTATTTCCAGGTCAATTACATCACATAATGTGTATTGTAATGCATAATCATAGGATTTGGTTGTGGCTCAACTATATCTCCCCATTTAAAATACATTCAAGCAATAAATCCAACACAGATTTGGCTCAATCTTCATTCAAATTGATACCAACAACATTACCCCAAGTCCATCAAGGACCTTACATTTAGATAAGAAATGGGTTTTCTCCATCATTTGAACTGTATTATTGCTGTAGTCATATTGGACTCAGTAATAATTTCACAATTTCCTTTGAATTGAATTCCATTTGTTAGCACATGAAGAATGCATGATAATTCCATTTTGCTGCTGATAAAGTAGACCGTGTTCATTTCTCTGGGCTGCTCTTGGACTGTTAACTTGGGCATCATTCCTCTGGGGTTGATAAACCTTATTTGTGAATGTGCATACCCTCTCCTAACAGGCCATGAGTTAGGTATGATCTATTATAGCTAGGATGTGAATGTGTTGTCTCTATTCTATAGATAGTGGTTGATTTTGAAGCTGTAGTAGGTTCATATTTTGTAGATGGTAGGTATGATGGAGTTATATGTACTTCTTGGCATATTTAAGAAATATTCCCTAAGTTTATCTTTAGTTTGTAGCACTATTTAGTCTGTTGGATGTATCTAGATATTTTGGTGAGAGGTTGAATAAGTTTTCATTTTTATACTACAATATAATCTTAAATAGATGTGGAGGGATCCACTTACAATACATACATTTTCAACTAATGACCCAAAGGAAACTTCCAATGGACAATTCCAACAGTATTTGGATGTCTACAATCAAATATTATTGGTCTTGGCTAGCCACCCTACTCCTCAAAGTTTGTTTGCTGCAAAATGATTAAAAATGGCTTGCAAACAACTAGTAACTCTGACATTAAGCTTCCTTCTCTGTTGGTTGTCCAAATCCCTATAGTAGTCTGAGACTTGTTGTATTAATGGTTTTGTAACAACACTTTTCCTACTTTTAAGATAAATCTGTCTGGAGTTGTACAGACTTTTGATCCCTTTCTTTTACAACGCTCATGCTCATACAAAGTGCATCTAGAGGATGTTGGATGTTTCTTATGGATGTTGGATAGTTTGTTTTCTTTCTTTGCCTACAGATCTAGAATTAGATTAAATGCATAGAATAAAGAACACATGCATATTTGCATGGCTTAATACAAATAAATTTCATATAAGAGACGCTTATAATATGGAAGAGCATTACTTTCAATGATTTTAAGTTTTCTCCTAACTCATACACTTACGTACATCCATACATGCACACACAACAGTTTTGTTGTTGAGTTAGAATCTCAAAACACATGGAACTTTTATTTTTAAAGTCCATGACCTATTGATTCTTTATTCAAATAGTGTTGTGATTCTTTTCTATATTACACTATGTGGTCTTGTTGCCTTTGTATTGTTGTGGAACTCTGATTTTTCCAGCTATGTTTCAAGTATTCTAATTCTTGCAAAATTATATTCACTTATGGAACATTGGTTTTGGAAACTTAGGGTGATAGGTCTCAAATTGTGTTGACCACTTTGTTGTGTCTACGACCTTGCAATTTTGGAGGTTTTCTTCTTGTGTCCTTTCATCCCCACAACTTTTCTATTTCAGATTCTTGCAGTTCTGCAAGATGATGAACTTGCACAGTAAAATTCTATCATATTGACCTAGATTCGTCCTCCCCTATCTAAACCCATGTGATCCCCAAATGTAAAGTTGAATGTTGTATTATTTAATATTAAGTGAAAAAAATTGAACTATCTCCAAAACCCCCACCTCTGTTCATTCTCTAAGGTTCCATTATTAAAATTGTTGGTATTTAGAACCCCATAAATCAAATTAGTCTTCATCATCAGAAATATGGAACTCATGAATTGTTCATTAACGTGCCTGAGATAAATTTCAAATTGAGATTGTTTGGTGATAAACCCCTTTTGAAATTTTTAAGAGTTCAAGCAAACATTTGTTCTTTTCTATGTAAAGTTTCCTTTATTCATTCCTTCTCCATGTCTCTTCATTAATTTTTACTTTGAATCCCATTATTCTCTTTTTCGTTTTGTGTTGTTTTTGTTAGTTCTTATTTCACATTCTCTTTGTTAGCTATTATTAAATGGATTCATGAAGCTATGTTGTGTGGAGGTGCCCCCCTCTCCACCCCTGCTCCCAAAATTTGCAGGATTCATGAAGCTAAAGGATCCATGAAGCTATGTTGATGAAGTGATGGAATGCCCCTTCAGAATCTCTTGATGGAACAATCATTAGTAATATGAGAAACCCCTGAACTTCATCTACCTCCTTGTGGCCTTATCAATTGTGGAAACCGGTATGATCCTATTTCCTGTTGACATCTTACTAATTTTTAGATTATAAATAATGCACATACTATAAATCAACTTTGTTGGTGTTAATTGTTAAAATATTCATTATATCATATATGCTGCACATAGTAGACATCTTCTTTTAGTAACCATTCATGAGTTCTTCTCTTACCATCCCATTGCTGAACAAAATCACCTCATCAATGAATAACAACATGTATGTAGCAACACACACATCCTCAATTGGATTCTACAACTATTTCTTAAACACATCCATGATTCTTTGTCCATATCAAGTTTAGGTTATTAGTTATGCATGAATACATTATGTTATTCTCTAAGACTCTTTTGTGGAACACTTTAATAGATTGCGTAACTGTTTAGGATATTTTGTTGCCTAAGCATGGTATATTTTTGTGCTTATTAGTGTGGTTGAAAAAATAAATTGGATTTTAAGCATGAATGTATTTGGATCTTATTATCTTTTATTAGAATTACAAATGATGAAATCTATGTGTTAATATTTCTCCTCTTCCCGATTCTTAAAGGGTGCTAGCTCAATGGAAGAGCACCTGCTTTACAAGCAGGAGGTTGGTGGTTCGATTCCTCCATGCCCTAATGATACTAGAATGTATTTCTAAAGATAAAAAATGTAGTAGTGCAAGATGGATGCAATATTAGATGCAACACTAAATGCAAAACAAGATGTAAAAGTGGACGTCACACTAAACACAAAAGTGGATGCAAACTCAACCTTATGTCAAACACAAATATGGACACAAAAATGGATGTCATACTAAATGCAAAATTGGATGCAAAAAGAGACTCAACACTAGACACAATTAATGACTCAAAACTAGATGCAATACTAGGTCCAAAACTAGATGCAATAGTAGATGCAAAAGTGGACTCCTACCTAGACGTAAAATTGGACATTAAATTGAGCACAAAATATGTTGTATCGGTGGACATAAAACTAGGTGTAACACCAGGTGCAAAAATGGAAGGAACACTTGGCGCAAACAAAAACTTAAAATGAGACACAATATTGGATGCAAGATGGGACAAAACATTGGATGTAAAACTAGACATAATATTGAATGCAAGATGGGATGCAACATTGGACACAAAACTAGATGCAATATTAGATACAAACATGGGTGCAAAACTAGGTGCAACATTGGGCTCAAACATAGATGAAAAAAAAGACATCAACCAGGATGCAACACTAGGTGCAAACCTAGATGAAAAATACGATGTAAAACAATATGAAACATTAGGCACAAACATGGATACAAAAAAAGACGTAAAAAAAGATACAAAATTAGATGCAAATGGGGATGCAACATTATAAGCAAAATTGGATGCAAAACTAGATGCAACATTGGGATGAAAATTGGACGCAAAACTAGATGCAACGTTAGATGCAGAATTGGACACATAATTTTATGCAAAACATGGTACAAAATTGGGTGCAAGACTCGATGAAAAACTAGGAGCAATATAAGATGCAACATTGGATGCAAAACTGAGCATGAAACTAGGTGCAAACAAGGATGTAACAAAGGATGCAAAAAAAGCTGCAATAGAAGTTGCAAAATTGGGTGGAAATAAAGGCGTAACAAAAGATGCAAAAAATTGGGCGCAAAAATGGACGCAAAATGGATGTTAAAAAGGACGAAAAAAAGATGCAATAGACGACGTTTTACGAAAATGTACAACAACGTCAGGTTTAGCGCCAGATTGTTCACCACAATTGAGAAAAAATTACACTAAAATCTGGCACTAAATTCGACGCTAAATCTAGTTTTTGTTGTAGTGATATGTATGCTACATTTATGTCCTCATAATACTGACTATTCTATATTTGTAACTTCCATAGAAATAAGTGCAATGTTGTGGCATCATAGGATTAGCCACATGAGTGAAAAGGGGATGCAGATTCTCCACTCAAGGAAATGCTAGATATGAAGTAGGTAAGTTTGGAATTATGTTAGAACCATGTTTATGGAAAACATAAGAGAGTTAGATTTCTCAGGGTTGGGAAACAGAACAAGAGTGAAAAGTTAGAGCTTGTGCATACAGATGTATGGGGATCATCTCAGGTATGATCTCCTAGTGGCTCTCACTATTACATTACTTTTATTGATGATGCAACTAGAAAAACTTGGGTTTATTGCATTAGACATAAATCTGATGTGTTTGCTACTTTTAAGAAATGGAAATATTTGGTTGAGAATGAGACAGGAAAAAGTTGAAATGTCTCACATCTAATAATGGAGGTGAATACTGTAGTAAGGATTTTAATAGTTATTGTTAATACAATGGGATCTGTATAGAGAAGATAGCTCCAGGAACACCACAAGAAAATGGCGTGTTAGAAAGGATGAATAAAACGATCATGGAGTGTGTAAGGTGTATGAGATTGCATGTAGGGTTGCCCTTACAGTTTTCAGATGATTCTATAGATATTGTTGTTTATTTAATAAACAAAGGGATTTCAAGCACTTTGGATGGTGGGATTCTAGGGAGGCATGGACATGTGAAAATGTAAACTACTCATTTCTAAGAACTTTTGGTTGTGAATCATTTGTCCACGTTGATAAAGAAAATTGAACAAAGCTTGAGGCTAAATCCAAGAAATGTGCCTTTATTGGATGAAGGTTGATGATTTTGGATATCGCTTATGGGATTATGAAAATCACAAAATCATTAGGTGTACAGATGTAGTATTCAATGAAAAGGTTATGTACAAATATCAGTTGCACGAAAAGAAAGAGGAAAAGGAAAATGCATAGTACATTGTGCTTGACGAAATAAAAGAAAATAAAGTTCCAAAGGCACCAGAAAATCAAGAACAATAGAAGGTACCTCAAACTCCTACAAATCTAAGAATATCTACAAGGTTAAGTAGACCCCCTGAATGATTGTCTCCTTCACTGTATTATTTATTGATGATTGATTCTGGTGAACTAGAATGTTATGAAGAAGCAATGCAGATAGAAACTAAAAAGAAGTGGGAGTGAGCCAAGAATGAGGAGATGAACTCCTTTGTAAGAAACCAGACTTGGGATTTGGTTGAGTTTCCTGCAGAAAAAAGAGCATTGCAGAATAAATGCATTTATAGGTTGAAGGAAGAAGACGGAGGAAAGAAGCAGTATAAGGCCAAACTTGTTGTAAATGGGTTTGCACAAAACAAAGGTATAGACTTTGATGAAATATGTTCTTCTATTGTTAAAATGACTTCAATTAGGACTATTTTAAGTCTAGTGTCGATAGAAGATTTGCAACTCGAACCATTAGATGTAAAGACAACCTTTCTCCATGGGGATTTGGAGGAAGATATTTATATGTACCAACCATGATGGTATGAGTTCAAAGGGAGGGAGAATTTGGTTTACAGGTTGAAGAAGATCTTGTATGGCCTGAAGAAAGCTCCAAGGCAGTGGTATTCAAAATTTGATAATTTTATGATAGAACAAGGTTATGGTAAATGCCATTCTGTCCATATGTTTATTTCAATAGGATAGATAATGGAAGATATATTATCTTGTTATTGTATGTGGATGACATGCTTGTTGCAGGGTCTAACATTCAGGATATAAATGTGCTCAAAAGGAAACTAGCTAAATCATTTGCGATGAAGGATTTGGGTGGTGCAAAGAAAATCCTTGGTATGAGATTAACAAGAGACAATAAAATTCATAAATTAACATTGTCTCAAGGTGAGTACATAAAGAAGGTGTTGTCAAGGTTTAGAATGAAGAATGCAAAACCAGTTAGTACACCCTTGGCCACCCATTTCAAACTAAGTAAGGAGATGTGTCCCAAGACACAGGAAGAGATATAATACATGTCCAAGGTTCCCTATTCATCAACAATTGGAAGCTTGATGCATGTCATGGTGTGAAAAATAACATATATTGAACATGCAATGGGAGTTGTGAGCAGGTATATGAACAATGCAGGTAAAGAGAATTGGAAGGCAGTACATTGGATTCTCAGGTATTTGAGAGGTACCACTTCTCATGCATTATGTTTTGGAGTTTTAGACACTGTTGTGATAGGGATATGCTGATGCATCTATGGCAGGTGATAGAGGCATCAGGAGGAGCACCATAGGGTATGTTTTTACTGTAGGTGGAATAACAGTAAGTTGAATTTTGAAACTACAAAAGGTTGTTGCACTTTCAACAATGGAAGTAGAGTATGTTGTTGCTACATAGGCTAGTAAAGAGATGATTTGGTTGCAGAGGTTCATGGAGGAATTGGGTAAGAAACACGAGAATAGTATATTGTGTAGTGACATCCAGAGTTCCTTTCATCTTGTAAATAACTTAGCCTTTCATTTTAAGAATAAACATATACATCTCAATTACCATTTCATAATATCTGTTCTAGAAGATTAACTATTGAAATTGGAAAAGATACATACTAGCTAGAATCCTGCAGACATGTTGACAATGGTAGTAACTAGAGAGAAACTGAGTTCTTTCTCAATTTCAATTGGCCTTCGAGAATGGAGGTGAAGATAAAGAAATTTACAGGTCCAAGGTTTAGAGCATATTCCAACAAGTGAAACAAAGGTGGAGTTGTTGTGATTAGTCTCCAAGTGGGAGATTATTGGTTGTGGATCCTGATCTTCCTTATTCAGATATGTTATTTCAAATGTGTTTGGATCTCAATACCTGGCCAGGGGTGTGGGGTGGAATTTCCCCCCACTATAGTCGTCTTGGGGGTTTATGGGGTTCAGGGGCAGTGCCCCCATAGAGAAAATCTAGGAAAAAATGTCTTGTAAAATGTTGTAATTTCAGAGTCATGACTTCATCAATAATGGGTTATTTATGGGCCCATGGTTTTTGGAAGCCCGTAATATTTTCCCATGGTATTCCATTTATAAAAGGAAGACATCATATTAAGGTTTTGTATTATATTGCAACATTGTAAAAACGATCTCTTTGATTGTGAGAGAGTGAAGAGGAAGTGCAACGAGGTTGTTTTAGGTTGTATCCCTTCATTTTGTTGGACGAACTATTAATAAAGGATTGGAAATTTATGTGTGAACATAGCCCATATTGGGTGAACCATTTTATATTTGTGTCTCTCTTGTAATGTGTTTAGTATTTGCATATTGTTTAATTGTTACTGCTATGTGATCTTGTTTTTTCTAAAAGGGATATAGAAGGTAGAACCACCACCTGCCTCCTCACCCCCATCCATAAAAGGAGTAACAATGGTATTAGGAATAAATAAAAGGGGAGGCCATCCCCCAACATAAGGAGAAGAAGAAGGGATATTACTTTTACCGAATTGATACAAAGTACAAGGGGTTGGTATGCCACCAAGCCCAATACTAGGGTTACCATTCACTACAACAAATCTTGGAATTAGCATCCCTTTTTAGTGTAATTTATTTTTTACGTTGAGTGGTCAAACTAGACGCTAAATGGGACGAGTCATGGACAAAAGTTAAAGCGTCTCAAAAAATGTCTTTTTTTGCGTCCTAAATAGCATCCTTTATGACGTCCAAAATAATGTCTATTTTTTTGCTTCCAAACTAACATCCAACTTTACTTCCTAAACAATGTCGAGGTTTTATTCCTAAATAACGGCCTATTTTGCTTCATAGAGAGCGCCCACTTTTACTTCCTAAATGACATCCCCGTTAGCACCATATTTGCATCCAAATTAGCATCCATTTGTGCTACCACTTTAGCATCCCATTTTGCACCATGTTTTACTTCCAAATATGTGCCAATTTTCGCTTCCAAATTTTCACTGGAAATTAGCCACCAAAATTGTCATTTGGTCATTTATATGTGAATTTTGGTCATTTTTTGTTGTTTATCTCTCATTTTTTGGCCACTAATTTAGTTGTTTTTAGTCATTTATATGTGAATTTTGGTCATTTTATTTGGTTACTTATCTCTCATTTTTTGTCACTAATTTATTCATTTTTAACAGATCATTGCAATATCATTAGGGCATGGAGGAATCAAACCACCAACCTCCTGCTTGTAAGGAAGACACTCTTCCCTTGAGCTAGCACCCTTTAAGAATTTGAGAACCTAACTTATAGAGTCCTCTATAATAGTAAAAAATACCAATACATGCCTTTGAGTATCTAATCGCTGGAAAAGGAGGATAGATTGTATAAGTTCATAAGATATAATGAAGCAAGTTATGAAAACCATGCACATAGATATGGCTTCAAACATGTCACCAATAGGATTTGAACTTGGGCATTACCCTCGTCAAAATATTTTCCAATCTATAAGCTGGATTTGAAGTGCAAATCTCTAGATTTATGTGTTAGCATCATCGCTCACTATACATTAATATCACCAGTCATTTCAGTTTCATGTCCTGTGTTCCTTCTTTGGCTTGTGGTTGATATCTACGTGATGACTAGAATAATTGCAAGTATAGTTATTTTAGTAGCATATCCCTGTATTGGGATACCATACCACACTATTAATCTTCTCTTTCCTCCTATGATTACTTCCCATTGCTATAGATGCACAATATATAAATTCATGGCGCATGTCTCTAGTGAATTTAGGATATAAAGTCAGCACATATTCCCAGTGAAGTTAGGATGGAAAAATCATTTAGGACCAACTACAACATAAAACAACATGTCAAGAACATGATTTGGATAGTTAAAGGAAGAGGATACAGTATCATCCCTAGATATATGGGAAAAAGTCCAAAATAGAATGAAATATACATTGGAAACATATACACCATGCATAATGAACAATAATGAGAGGAAAATGTGTGTCTTCCAACCTTTGCCTTCATGAACAAACAAGTTTGGATGAATGATATCTTTAGAGTTAACGAGGAAAATGTCACCAATATAGAGATGATTTGTGGGAACATAGACACTACAAAGTTCTTCATCTCCACTCTCAACCTCCATATGACAAATGGATAAAAATAAGAACTTCCTTCAATAAAAATAGAAATAATAGTTAAATTATAATCATTTCAAAATACACTGCATGTTTAAAAATAAACATGCAGGTTTATTGCATTTTATGATGTCAATAGTCATCTACAAATAGATATCAATTTGCAAATATCCAATAGGCATTTCCATCTGTCACTCAATTTCAGTTTCTGTGTAGAATACTTGGCATTAAGTGAACTTCAAGGATATCTAGACTCTAGAGAATAAACAAGTACCCGAATGACAAGTGATGATGTGATAAAACCAAATGCATATTCCCCTACATGTGAATTATGAATAATTTCAACCTCTTTGAAGGCCCTTGTGTTTTGGTCTGCAAAGAATATGCTATGAATAAGCTTTGAAATAACTTTCTAACAAAGCAAAAAATTACCACCTTATCCACTATCAAAAACTTCGGCTCTTCAATTAGTATTGCATGCATGATGTATCCACAAGTTAATACCTTAACTTTTGTTGAATTTGACCAATTTATATCTCAATGAATGGAAATCTAGAAAACCCTTATATTTCAATATATGGAAAAGCTTCAAAAATTAAATCAAATATATTTTCTAAAATGTCAAATATGAATGAGAAAATAATATGGCCTGTTTTGGAGCCATGAATGCATACATCTCTTGAAATATGACTATAAATTTGAGGAAAATAACGAGTCTCTCCCTAAGTGTTAGTGAGGTGACCTTTTCCATACTTGATACTTTATTATACAATAAAACATGTTTCTAAAATGTAATTGTCCTAAAATCAATGAAAAATACCATATCACGCTTGCAATGATCAAAGTCAAAACAAAAACTTCTATGTGCACCCCTTAAAAGGGAGTTATATAGTCTAACAAGCCAATAATATTTTTTTTAAATCCAACGTATGATGTCTAATCTCAGTAATACCTGGAGAAATGGAAGCACTATTTTCTTTGAGGCTGAATAGATATGTTTTAAGAGAGGCATTTTCTTTAGGTTGAGTATATATTTTCTTTGTTGGTGTTGCCTTGGTGGATCCTCTAAATGGACAAGCCGATTGACGATAATATGGGGATATGTAGCTCATGCACCTAATTCTGAAACATTGTGAAAATATTTCCTAGAAAAGTCTAGTCCCTTGGATTTAGGATTAGTTACTAGATACATGTTGTATAACATGGGGAAAGGCACCCCTAGTTTCCCATTTTTCGAAAGGAAATGGCTCAAAATTTCCCCCCTTTACTCCCATTTAAGTTGATTTGCAGCCCTGTTAGGATCCATGTTTTGAAAATCGGTCAACTCGGACTCGACCAGTTCAGTACCGAACCAATCAACTCAATTGAACTTGGTTGAATCCTGAATTGAACTGACCAAGTTGTCTGTGTCAACGTGTGTGAGTTTGTGGACTAAAAAAACTCTTAATTTTGTTTTTTTTTAATATTTCTTAATTTAACCATAACCCTAAATGGTAATATTAAATATAATCTAATCCAATCGATCAAGTTGACCAAGTTGACCTTGAACCAAGCCAAGTCATCCTGCATATCAGATCAAGTGGCTAGTTTGATACCGAACCAGTCAACTCAACTGAAACTGGTCGAATCCTGACCTGAACCGGACAAGTTTTCTATGTCAACGCGTGTGAGTTCGTTGACTCAAAAAAAACTCTTAATTTTGTTTTTTTATATTTCTTAATCTAACCCCAATACTAAATGGTAATACTAAATAAAATCTAATCTACACTGTATTGTAGCATTTAATAATATTAAATTCTTCATGTACATGGAAACATGTATTCAAACTTCAATGAAGAGATGTTGCAAAAAGCATGTACACACCATACTACTGGTATAGGTTAACACACATTATATACTACTAATTTGGCATAAAAACACCATTTCACTATTACTTGTTTGATTCTAATAACTTGGAATTCCTTTTATAGGTATTAATTAAAACATAGTGGCTCTCTACACATACATGTTTACTATGGTTAGAAAGCGGAAATATACAAGACAAACTAATGATGTATAGAGCTAATTTCATAAATATGTGATAAAGTGGGATCATAAAGAAAACCATGACACGTTATATAGATCCATCACTCCAATGAGGATGGCCATTTTTTACAGCAATCACAATTACCTATAAATATTCATAAAAAATATAAAGATGAGGCTCAAACATTAGTAGATATAACTCCATTATATAGTGCATTGCTATAAAAAGACAAAAAATTTTAAATGCTAAATATCTTATTAGAACAGAGCATGGGCATAAACACTCACATAATTTCATTGTGCCACCATTGACAATGACACTTTCATCACCTGTCTTCATACTTGGAACTCCAATATTTTCAACCAAGACCTCCATACACCAAACAAGAAAGAAATAGGCAGATGTTGAGCTAGAAATTAGAACAATCAAAATCAGATGATTTCTTCGAGAGACCCACAAAATCATAAAATCAGAATTTTGTATCTCACTTAAAAAGAGTGCTAGGGTGTTTTCTTATTCCCCTTTACAATATGTTTTACAAACTTGAGATTTCATACCTTCCATTATTCCTCTACAGAATGCTCTTCATTACCAATTTAAGTACTTCCAAATTGACCCTGACATTTATGATTTTCTCATGGTAAAACATAACCTAAAAATTGATAAACAAAACAATAATTTAGCTAAGTACTAATGTTGCAGGTAACATACAAATGTAAAAAAAAAAGCATGAGCGGCTCACTTGAAATCATATCCATAAAGTTTCTCCATAACCTCAGGTGCCATCTTATGCAACATATAACCAATAATAAAATGGATATGATTATTTTGCAATACAAATAAACATTAATGTTCATTGACAATGACATCTTCAAAAAAATATGCATGTAACACAACATTCACAATTACATTTTACTAATGAAAAGGATAACAAATCCACAAATACAATTCAGAAGAGAAAGTTAAGAGCTTGAAACATGCACTAGCATGGGGTCCCCACTAAAGTAATCCTAGATCTTTGTCTATCACCAGTATCATACATGCAAGTAGAGACACAAAAATATCTTAACTTAATTGCACTGCTTTCATCAACTAAAATATTCCCAGCCTGTAGGAGAATGAATACACAAGCTAAAACTTCAACAATATGAAAAAGGATGTCATTTAAAAAGCACAGAAAATAAAAAACCATATAAGAAGTTAGAACATACGCTATTCATAAATTTTATCCTATAATAAGTCTGATGCATGCACGAGTGCATAACACTTCTAAATTATAATACATTAAATGAAGAAAATGTTGTTTTCTATACTCTTCCTAATTGGTGATAGTTATTATTTTGTCATATTCGAAATTTAGGAAGATAGGGGACTAGAAATCGTGATGTTAGCGCCTAGGGAAACATACTTTCAAAACAACTCAAAACTCTTAACGTAATGCATACTTGAGAAGATTCACTACTACTATGATGAACTGTGAAAATATGTATTCTCAAATACTTTCATGTGCCAGTGTTTTAGAGAGATTTTGTAAAGGCTATCGAGACTCAAGATTATGTCTTGTGCTAAGGATGAGGCTAGCTTATGTCTCAAAGGACAATGTTATTCAGAATTATAAAGAACATATCAGTGATCACAAGGGCCAACTATATTACCTAAAATGAGAAACAGGAAATGAAACGGAAAACATGGTCAAACCCAGCAACTAGGACTCTAAAGTCTCAGGAAATGAAATAAAAAACAAGGTCAAACCCATCAACAAGGAGTCTAAAGTTTTCGGGATAAGAAATGATTTAGGTATTTGCCCCTACATGCATGATAAATTAAATTTTAACTATCATCATGGAAACAAATGACAAATCATTAAGTGGAAACTAAATATATATGGACATTGGAAACATAGATTGAAGTTAATTTTAAGAGACATTGCCCTTCATTCCATTTAGAATTTGACAATTTGTATATCAAGAATGTCAAAGATAATAAATCCTTGGTTAATACTTCCATGGAATTTGGTATTGTCATGATTTGAATGCCTGACTTGTTTTCCAAGGACTGATCTGAATAAACAGAGTTAAAAATTTGAGAGGAAATCATCTAAAGGATTAGAGATCAAAACTTGAGATGCAAATGAAGGATAAGCAAAAAGAGTGTTGCATAGAGATGATTGTCTACCTCTTCCTGTCTCACTTTCCTCTTGTGATCGATGCTCTTGCAAGAATCTTTTCTCTTATGGGATGCAATTGCCTTTTTCAGACTTGATTTCACTTAGTCTTCTTGACATTTTTGAGCTTATGATCCACTTCCAGTCAGTGCTCAATGCTTATATTTTTTCTCCAGCATGCTTAAGTGGCTTATGATTTTTAAAGTGAGAGATATTTTTTATTGTGCCTTCTCATTTATATATCTTATGAATCTTCCAAGATTCCTATGTGAAGTATTTTCCCCATTATAAATTTGCCTCACCACTACTACCACTTATTTCTCCGGCTGGCCTTGCTCTTATGCCTGCAAGGTAAACAAGAGCCTATCCCCTCAGTGTAAACTCATCTTCCTACCCCACGTGTCCCAAATCTTGAGCAAAGTGTAGATAAGTGAAACGAAGGTAATACCTTATTCTAAGAAAGATCTTGTTTTTGATAGCCTAATAGTTTGATATTTAATTAATTGGGGAAGGACAGTAGTTTTTCCCCTTTAGGTAGAGTTCACCCATCGGGAAAGAAGCAACAGATCGAGCAATAGTAGTTACAGGTTCAAATGAGACATAAAAAGTCAAGGCGTAGAAAGCAGTTGACCACTCGACAATGGGAAAGACATGAGCAACAGTTGATATTGTTTATTCAGTTGTTTCAACAACTTATTTTAACTATGATTCAACAGAAGTAGATTTTACACCTTTTGGAAATTGATGAACATTTTAATAAAAAAACATATTCATTAGAAATTTTCTTGTTGAATGACGAACATGCAGTAATAAAAGCAAGAATTGGAAAAGGAAACCTCACCATCACGATTGAGGCCGGTAGATATCATCATCATATCCTGTAGTCATCACCACACCTCTATTTTTTGTTCATCCAAAGACTTGCTAGCGAAAAGGTATGTCTGTATGGCTACGGTCATCTCTCTCAGATTCATCGTTTAACAAAAAATGCAAACTGAATGACCGACAAAAAAATACAGAAAGGAAACAAATGAGGACTAAATGTTCCAAACAAAAACACAGAAACTGCACGAACAGTCACAACACAAATCCATAGATACAAATGAAAGAAACAATACATAACAAATGAAAGAAACAACACAGATCCACATATACAAATGAAAGAAAAAACACAAAGCCACATATACAAATGAAAGAAACAATACATAACAAACCCTTTTGAAGCATTTTCTTCGATTAGTTTTATGAATGGATTTGTTATTAATTTTCTCTCTAAATGATACACCCCTTGAGAGAAAAGTTGCAAGAAGAGACCCAGGATACTTCCTAGATCAATGAGACCACAAACCTTCTCTTTATCTTAGGCTAAGAGACCCGACCTCACAAAGTTTTTTAGGATTTTCCATTCCTAGTCCCCACACAGGTCTCATCTCATTTCTACATTTTGACCCCTCTTCAAACATCTATTTGTCATCGCCAATTTATTTCTAGAGGCATTGAGTGTTAGGATAGTCTTTGCGATCCATCCCAATCCCTTTTGAATATTTCACAATACGAACCTCTTAGCCTTGGACTCTACCCCAAGGACAATGTCAAACAATGTATTAGTGTGGTGTAGTAGTGTGGCGATTGAAGATCATAAAATGTGACTCATAATCATAACAAACCCTGCATCTCTTATCTGCCATCTAATAGTCCCTTGAAACAATAAACTCTTTAGACATCTGGGGAATCCATGACATTGCCCTTTTAAATACACCATACATGGTGGATTATGTCTTTCTCATCTATGATGAAATCCTAATGTCATGATGAAACTAGGCGAAGGTAAGCTAGGATAGACCCTGTTCTTGGTTTTTTATAAACCCATGAGACTCGACAAAATGTCTATCGATCTGAATTTGGATCGTTGGAACTTGAATTGGCTAAGGTTCTTAAACATGTCCCTTAACGGGTAGACTCGACAAAATTTCTATCGATATGAATCTGGACCGTTGGCACTTGAATTGGATAAGGTTATTAAACAGGTCCCTTAATGGGTTATGAGTCAAAGAAATCGAAGTTGAAACAAATATGGCCTTACCCGAGACAGATATATATCAAGATGCATACCATGTATACTATGTTTATTAGAGTGATCCTATGGGAGGGTATTACCTTTACCAATTAGTTGTGTGTTCTCAACAGTTCACCCATAACCACTAACATCATCTCACCCAACACCCTATCTAGTTAAAATAAATACTTAGAAGGATCTAGAGCAGAGACAAAGAAAAGGCAAAGAAAAAAGTAGGTGTAGATGATCCACAACAACCATTTTTCCCAAATGTGTATCCATACACAAGAAATCCAAAGTCTGTAGCAACCATTCTAGTTTTGAATCCTGATGAATCACACATTTGCTTCCCCTAAAACCCTGGTATTGAGTCTCTATGTGACAAAACATCGGATTCTTCCCCAATTTTGTACAAGCCCTATCTAATCAGGATCTTGAGTTCTAAAAACCTACTCAAAGATGAAAAATTTGTTCTATCTGAAATAAGCTTAATGCACCTTGCAGCCTCCTGCAATGGACAACACCAAGAACTATGTTTTCCTGCTCATGGTTGGAATTTCATTTCATATTTTTCCTTTCCAAATTTTTTTTTTTGAATTTCATTTCATATTTTTTCCTTCCAACTAAAGTTTTTTGGAATTCCATTTCATCTTTTTCCCTTCCAACTAAATAATTTTTTTATTTATATATTATGTTTTGAAATTTTTTCTCATCATCCGGACAACTTTTTATGAAACAATAACCCTTTAACAATGATGTTATAACTATAAATTGCCTCAAAAAGGTGCAAAATAATGTCGAAGAAAAAAAGTAGTACATTAATTTTGATTAATAAATTTTAATGTTGATTTTAATGAAAAAATAGCTTCAACTTATGCAATGTTGACATTTTCTTTTTGCAATTATGTTAATTTAACATAATTCTTACATCATTTCTAGTTAAAATAATATGTATAATAAAGTAAAACACATTTTATTTCTTAAATATTGATATTGTGAAATTTTGGTAAAGACATAATTAGATCCTATGATTGAAAATATCCTTGATCATTAGAAATAACATTTTTTGTGCAATGACATACACATTTTGGTGGTTTATTTTCTAGATATAACACAACCCTCAAGGGAAAGTTCCCTAAACCACAAAATTCATCAATAGCACTTGCTTCCAAGTTTTTTTCCTCCTTAGGGACTCTCTATCTCCCTTTTATCATTTCCTCATCTAACATTTTATCTTCCTTTAAAATAATTGTCTTTGCAATGCCTTGGGACTAATTTTTTTAATGGTGTTGTACTCTAATAAAGGTACCTTCCCAATGACCGTTCACAATAAGTTAGTCACCCTTAATAATTTGGCAATGTCTAATATGCATGGATGTTTTTGTTATGTACACACAATATCATAAAACAAACTACATCTCGATGTCTAATTTGTCATAAATTTAAGGGAGGGCTCACATCCTAAACTTTTACACTATGATCAATCAATTTTAGATAATAAAAAAATTCTTCTTTGGACCTCTTAAAATTAGTCTTCCCTCATCATGTGCTTATTGTACTTTACAACTTATTACATATCTAAATTTATTTGAATGAAAATTGCTATAACTTTGTCTTTTATGCACAAGTGAGGTGATTAAGCTTGTATTAACATGGAGGTTCAAATTCGTGAGTAGCTTAAAGAGGTGAGGATTTATTGGATAAAGTTGCACAAATTGTGATGGAAACCTTAGCATGTTATAGTCTCTTTTATAGAACCAATACACACAAGTATTTAGCTTAAAATATTAATTGACCCTAACTTTTAACTCATATGCATTCTTGTGTCATGACGAATTTGAAGCAAACAAAACTCAAAGGTAAACCTTCCATTACAATAAACTAAACTCCAATTTTCAGTGAAGTAGAATTCAATTTTTATAAAAAACATTTATTTACGAAAGGTCCAACCCAAAGGACTTCACTTTTATTAGGTTTTCCTATTAAAAAATCTCAAAATAAGATTCTTCTTTTAAATAATATTCCAAATAAAAAATCTATTATTCTTTGAAAATACTTTGTGATAGATATAATTATTTCAAAGAAATATTTTGTTACACAAATTTCTTTAAATTTTTTTTTAATAACACCAACAACCATTATATTTAGATTTAATATTAAACTTGTTAATTACTAACAATAACAAAAGGTTTTTCACATACATTATCTTATTCTAATTTCTAAATAAAAATTCACACAAATCTAATATACTATGATTTTCAAAATTTCTCCTTTTTTTTATAATTAAATTTAAACAAATATTTTTTTTGAAGCTTTTATAAAATATCAATTCTTATATCAAATAATTACTCTTACTTTCACTAATTTATCAATCCAGAAAACCAAGACATCTAGTATAATTTAATTTTATAGTATATTGGTAATTGTATAAATGATCTTAAAACTGGATAATGTAGCTTGGGTGGTTGGGAGGAATGAATGTTACTCTCCCTACCCAGGTTCTACTCTTGTAAGTGACATGATGCTCTTGTGAAGCCCTTTGTAATAAATGTGTGAATGATGAGCTGGCCATACCTTGATTCAGTTTGAATATCAGGTGTTGGGATTTTCCATAGAGTAGCCCTCTTTCAAATGGTGAACCACATTTAAAAAAAATATTAATTCATATGCATATAATTTAGACAAGTTTCAATATTAATTCTTATTTATATGTACATTATTTAATTAAAAAATACATTTTTTGAAATTTTACATATTTTGATATTACTTCATATGCACGTTAATTCAGTAAAAAAGAAAACATGTGTTCAATTGAAAATTGAAGTTTAGAATTGATTCAATCATTTATTAATTGTTTCATAAAAAATAAGCAATCAACATTAAAATAGATGACCATTATAAATTAATTTATATGAGTTTTGCAAATTTAAAACAAATGTGAGAAATTGTGATAGAGTAATAGATTTAACTTGTTTTCAACATGGATAAAGATGAACATTTTTATATGCTTGAAAATAATTTTTTCAAAAAGTGAAATTAATCATCATATTAATTTTCAACATGTTGCGTGAATGATGTAATTGAAATTGTAAATTTTAATTTTCAATTAAAATATGTGTTTCTGTTAAGGAGTTTAATTTCCAATTAAAAAATAATAATAGACCCATTTACCCATGTTTTATGTTGATCATGTACTCTAAAAATCGAGGGTAGAACAAAAAAGCCTACTAACAATGACATAGACAACTCAAAAGTAATAAGCGTCAACATTATGCATCTCACGTACATTAAGTAATAAACTTAGTAAACAAAGAAAAGATGGAACCTAGAATCCTTTCCATAGGTTAATGTTAGGTCACATGTAATGTGGCATACCAAAATTTTCAAGGTTAACATGTTGCATCAATGGTGTGATTGAAATTGTGTCATTTTATTGCAAAGGAATTGAGTTAAAAGGACGTATAAATATAATATGTCATTTGTCTATAAAGGTGATTCATTAAAAAACACATTGTAATTGAGATTGTACTATGATGTTCTCCCCTTCATTTGTCAAAAAGAGGTTTAATAAGGTTGTTTTTGCAAAGTATGGATTGTTTGGGATTAATGGAATCGAAACAGGTTCTATCCAAAAGAGTATCAGAGCAATGTAATGCAATGTAAACATTTTTATATATGAATATACTTCATAGTTTTTTGCTACGTTGAACCAAGCATATTTGGAAAACAACAAATGAATGTATTTTTGTTAGAAATCTCACCTTCTTCTTCATCTCTAGGAAATGGTGCCTAACATGATTCCCCTTCTTTCAATATCAATATCTTGAGGCCCTGATGGATTATTTGATTTGTGTAAGGAACAAATTCCTTGGCTTCTATAGGTTGAGAATCTGCCTCCATGTCTGTCAACTGCATGTTGCAATCTGCATGTCAGGGGTATAATTGCTCGACTATAATGATCTAGTTACACAAGTTTAGAACTATCCATAAGAGGAAAAGGCCAATGCAAAGGTGATATTTAGGGTTTCTAGTTTTTTATGGTTCTGTTGATGGTGGAGCAGAGGAATTTGTTATAGATGGGGTTTTGTATATGCAGATGAGGTGCCATGATATTCCCTCACACAAAAATGTGAATTCTATGGAGATTGATAGGATTATAATGAGGTTGTCTCTACACTTGAGTGAGGACAATGATAAGACCATCGTTGCCACTGTAATCGGTACTTGGACGTTTCATTGGCTCCACTATGGTCTCAAGGAACCTAAAATTTGGTACCAAAATCAAACCATTATTTCACAGGATTTAGGTTTCGTGACCAATTCATGGGTTTTGTAGGCAATTCCAAATTTAAGAATTCAGTTTCACACTCAAGTCTAAAAATGAAAATAAGACTTATGCTTTGTTTTTGTTTTTTTTTAATATGTTAATTTAGTTATTTATGTAATCTTATGTTTTGATTTTTAATATGTTTTTTTAGCTATTTATGTAATATCTTTAAATAAAATTATCACAATCACAATTTATTTTTAGGATATTTATACCATGATATATTAGATTTAATCGAAATTAAAATAACTTTATATTGTGTTAGTGTTTTAAATTTTTAATGTTGTTAATATAAAATTTATAATAATAATTTAATTTTTAAATTATGATCTAACTAAATATTGAATTTATTTTTAGGATATTTATACCATGATATATTAGATTTAATCGAAATTAAAATAACTTTATATTGTGTTAGTGTTTTAAATTTTTAATGTTGTTAATTTAAAATTTCTAATATTAATTTAATTTTTAAATTATGATCTAACTAAATATTGAATGACCATAACTAAAATGTGAATTGCTCTGTGTATTTTTTTGTGATATAAAGAATCATTATCTAATGCACAAATTTATAAAAATAAACATAATAATTAAACATATTCATTAACATTGAATTATTCTCCTATAATATAGATTAATGGAGCGGAATATGTGCACACCCCTAAAGTGAGTAAATGCATATAATTTTTGTGAAGTTCCTCTCAGTGAGGAGATGTGGTTTGAGGGGTACTATCATGTCAATCATATAAATTCTCCACCTTCCCTTATGATCAAGTTTTGGTTGAAACGAGATGTTTCCGCATGACCATGTTGTTAACCACTTGGTATCGCTGGGTGCTTCGCATAAAAATAAACATTGGGAAAAATCCTAATCCTCAATAGATTAAAATCCTCAAGATGCCTAAGAGGATGTCTAAGGTCTCAATCCACTCAATACCAACCAAATATCATAGGGAAGATCAAGGATTAGGCTCTTCCACATGATTAAAGCCTCGATTTCACTATCTTACATAAGCAATTCCAAGAAGTATGGGCCCTCCAACAAAAACAAGAAGGTTGGGGCATATGTTGTCTCCAATATCTATGCGTGGGAGGGTTATTTGTTTCCTCCACTAGCCTTCATTTGATTTGGAAGCAATCCCACAATGCGTCTCCTTATGAAATGGACTAATAAGAGGAAGAAATGGTTATCACGACCACTAATGAAAGCTCAAATGAAATATTGGAGCAAGGGAATTTTCAATATTGGCTAATGTAGCATAAACCTAGCTAAACCTCCCATTATGCAATGAACACTTTGAGAGGAAAATTGGGCATCATGATGCCAAGGAAACTCAAGAATGGTGAATGGAAGCAAGAGGATTCTCAAAATTTGGCATAGCATTAGAAACATAACCTTAGCAATGTAACATCAACACAAGAAATATTATGGAAATAAAAGGAGGAGGACTTCATTACATATTTTCATGGAGGTAGAATGGAGGGAAGTGGAGCTTTGGATAAAATCTCAACCCATGCCTCACCCATGTGTTCACATTCAACACAAGGATAGCCTTATGATTGCAATTCAATGAGGAGGTTTGTATGGTATGGGGTTTTCTTCACCAACCAAGCTCTCGAGAAACCCTTCCATTCAATGAGATGTAGACTTACATAAATCACATGATTACATGCAACACGACTATCGAAGGAATATCACATGGTCATGTGCTTAATAAGGATGAATTTATGTGATTTAATTAATGGTCAAATTGAGGGTTGACATAGATTTTCATATGTAATTGTCCCAACCTCGATGGTTTTGAGTTTAATGGGTGTATTTAGTGTTGATATATAATGTATTCAATGAAATTTCGTTAGGTGTTCTAAGTAAATAAAAGTAATGTGATAACAAATTAGGTGAGACATAGCACAACATAAAGCATATAAAGATATCAAGTGAAGGGTTGTGACTTCTCTAAGTTGTCTTACATGCCATTTAACAAGCCTTAAGAGTCAAGGTGGATGCCTATTGACATGCTTGGGAAACATATTGTTGCAACAAAACAAACTCATTACATTCCACTTGAAGTCCTTTTACGCACAATATTGAATTATTCTATTTACTATTATGAGTTGCTTGTGTTGGTACACTTTGTAGTGTAGGGCCTTAGTTATCACATAATCCCTTCATAGGAAAATTTTAACCTACAAGAGGAATATGGTGGCCATATCAAGATTTGTAACACTAAGGATGGTTGTTATGAACCAAGATTTAAATTAAGGGTCTAAGTCTTTACCAATTCGAATCAGATGCCATTAGGGTTTATCAAATGTTGTTGGGGACACTCAAATGCCATTAGAGAAATTTAGGTGACATTAAGGTAATTTACCCCTCATTAGGATTAATCAAGATCCAAAAGTGCCATGATTACGATCATTTAGGTGCCACTATGATAAATCAAGATCCAAAAGTACTATCACATGAATCATAATCCATTGGCATTGACATTGACATTGACCATTGGCATTGATATATCAAACATTATGTATGACATTTTTCGCTCAAAATTCCTAGCTCTAAACCTAGAGAAATTCCTAGCGCGGTTCCTTTCGAAATTTATGGCATTATTCTAGGCGTTATACCTGGCTCTATACCTGACGCTATGTTGGATGCTTTCTAGGCACAATTCCTAGCTATATACTTGGTGTTATGTTGGATGTTTTTCTTGCCAAAATTCATGGCGCAATTCCTGTCGCTAACCTTGGATCAATATATAGTGTTATGATATTCAGGATGTTTTTTTGGAGGCTATTGTGGACGTTATATGGGATGCTTTTTTGGATGCTAATTGGGGTGTTAATTGGGATACTAATTGGGATGATAATTGTGATACTAATTGGTACGCTAATTGGGACGTTAATTAAAATGATAATTATCATCCAAAATAACGTCAACTTTTAAAAAGGGACGCTAATTGGGATGCCCATTAGGACACTAATTGGGACGTTAATTGGGATGCTAATTAGAGTCCAAAATAGCGCCAGATTTTAAAAAGGGACATAAATAACTCCATTAAAAGTGCCATCTCGTGGAAAAGCGTCTACTTTGTTAAAAAAAATGATGATAAATACACTAAAAGTGATAGTGGACGCTAAAAAGGAAGCTGAAAGAGACGCTAATCACATGGTTTTGTTGTACTGATTGTAAACTAGTACGTAGGATGGTATACTTTATGATGTATTATTCATGCTAAAAGTAAAGGGATTAGAGGATAAGGGGATTAACTTAGCATCAGTTCCTGATAATCCTAAAGAAAAGTTGGACAAACGATCAAATGATCAAGTGTAATACAAAATATTTGTTTTAATAGGATTAGGTGAGATAGCAACTTGAGAACCAATGAACACAAGGGTCTCTGAGACCCATGAGGTGTCAGAGGAGGGAATCATATGGACTCCCCATGCCACTACTAATGAAGGGGTAGAAGGGATCTCTGACGTATTGAAAGTAAAGCTCACTGTGAGAATTCTTTGAAGCTCTGAATGGGATATATAAGAACCACCTTTTATTAACTCTAAGCCTCTTATGGAGAGGCTACAAAGGATCACCAAGTGGTAAAAATTCTAAACGACAAGAACGGTGAATGGTCAGAACTTGATCCATGATGACTCCAGAAAAAGTCGCAAAACAGTATCAATCCCTAAGGAAAACTAACAAGAAATAAGCACACTCTTAGAAAAGATAATACAAATGCACACAAACAAATGAGATGGCTAAGTGGCCTCCCAAACTATAGAAGGCATGCCTCACCCAAGAGGGGACTTAGACTCCACTAATACAAATAGAGGTAACCAAATCAATTGTAAGGTCCCTCAAACTTCACAATGCAAGTTTGTGTTCTATGTGACCCCTATATCACTCGAGACACTAACAAAATAACCCCTACAAGTAACCTATGTGGATACCTTGGATAAGAAACTAAGGTCACCACATATTACCACTTCTTGGGTAGGCAGTCATAGGCCAAGTCCACCATATGGGAAAAATAGCTAACCCCAAAGGTAAAAAAGAACTTAGGTGCTTCAAGAACCTCTAGATATGAATAGACCCCAGATATAGCTTTGATGCTAAGAAGGTATTAGAGGGCTTTCCCTGCTACCCCATGTTTGATTCGCATTCAAGAGGATATTCCCGAGAACACCAATTATATTATGGATTTCACCACTCACTGGATAGATTCCTAATGTTAAGTTTTGTAGTCTTAGAGAACTTTACTCAAAAAATCCTATTCCAAGACTCTAAAACCTACACTTGTTTGTGCACCCTACAAAATAAAATATTTCTAATCAATTTTAAAATTAAGCCTTAATTTTAATTGATTATTTCTTACTCAAAGGAATATGGTCGTGCAACTAGTGGTATTTATGACTCATAAAAAAGAAACAAGCACACATAAAAACATTTCTAAGTACTAGACTTGTTTTCCAAATGAAATTAGTATGATATTAACTGAAAATGCACAAGTATGGTCTCTTTCACTTCAATGTAAATGAAATATTCTAAATAACACTGAGACTAATGAAAGCAAAAGTGCAAATTCTCCAAGCAAAAGTGCAACTCCAAGCAAAAGTGTAACTCCCAAGTAAAAGTGGAAATGCTCAAGTAAACATGAAAAATGAAAATATTTTTGTATTTTTAATAAAGTGGAAATATTAAAATGCAAGATTGGGCCATAAACCTCTCATATTTTGCAGCAAGTATAAGAAGACCAACCAAGCAAGACACTAAGAAGTCATGAGTCAAACACACAAAAAGGACTACTAATGAAAATATAAAAAGAAACTAATTTACCTAAAAACTAAGAAATAATGGATCTTCTAGTCACCATAAACAAAACTAATAGACAACACAAAGAACCAAGAAGACTAAAAAACACTAAGAACTCACCCAACAAGAATCCCATTTAAGAAACAAGATAAAACTAAGATGTATGCAAATGTCATCCAAACAACATCGTGTGTATGAAGGTCAAACATAGATAACCAACGTATGTACACAAGCAGGATACACCCAAAATGTTTATGGGGAGAAAAATGGAAAGAAAATTAGAGTGAAGCCAAACCACTCAGGAAAATAGCATAATGTTGACTGTCAAGCTACCGGTGACACGGAAACTTGAGATAACAGAGAGAAATAAAATAGAAAAATAACCCAAAAAACACTAAAAAGGAGACCATCCCCAGTGGAGTCACCAATTTTGTTACGGGAAAAATATTCCTATGTCTTGGGGTAGAACCATAATAGGCAGAGTGACATAAGAAATCAACTTAATTCCCAAATATTCTATATAACATGAAATTCCAACAATAAAAGGATGAGACCCTTACCTCAACCAGATTTTCAAAGAAGACTATCATTGAGCTCTCACTCTGATTCTCTTCAACTACAACTTGTCCTCAACAAACAAGGCATGCAAGAATATAAAATGTATATAAATTGTTAGCTTATAATATAGCATAGTCCTTGAACATATGAAGAAAATATACCTAATGACAATAATATATTTGTAACATGAATTGGGCGAGAAAAGAGTAATTCTATTAATTTAATAAACAAAAGTACATAGTGAAAACCTTCTATCAAAAACTCATTGGAACCGAGAAACCAAGTTCCTCCACCTAGGCTCCACCACTTCAATCCTCCATACAATGGAAAGCTCACAAGTTTAAGGAGTAATTGGGTTCCTCCTTCACAAGATATGGATGAGATTGGGAGATGGGCATAAGATAGCTTCAATATTACAAGTACAAAGGGATACAGACTCAAGGCATGGAAATGGGGGGAAATTTCTCTAGAGTTTACTTGTTATCAAACTTATCCTCCCAAAATGCTTCACAATGGCTCAATATATAGCCCTCAAAAGATATGGAGGGTCAAATTGGAGTTTTTTCCAGTATATGGAAGGACAAGAATCATAACAATCATGGCTTGGAAAGGAAAACTTGAAATAATTTTAATTTTGAGTATGCAACCCGATGTGTGCGGGTTGTAGTGATGTAAGATTCATATATGCGTGTTGTGCTAATGGCCCATGTACATCAACAAAATTATGATTTCTAGGATTTTAACTGAGCAAGAGGGGTATGATGAGTCTCCAGAGGGACAAGGTAAACCATGAAGGCATGTTGCATATGATGTGGCAAATCATATTGTACTACCAAAATACTCACAACTTTTCATGTTTCTTGTTTGAAGAAGGTTATGGGGTAGAATTGTCGAGGTCAAACTACACTATAAAAAATCGATGAAAAAGGCTCCATCTGGATTCAATGGAAAGAAATTTTTTCCACCCAAGAGTGTCACCTCCATTAATGCAATATCTAAAAATTCCTAATCTAGTGGAAGGATATGAATTTACAATATCTACTTGGGAATTTGTAGCTATTTCTACATCTCCATCCTTGATGACGATATTCTTTCAAAGAGGAAGGGCACATTATTGACCTACCTTAACTGTTTGGGTACACAGGGTACTCTCAAAAGACCAAACACCTTGAGCAACCGCTTCACACAAATCACAGATCAACACATCGATTTTTGTCACGTGGCTAAACCCTCGAGAGGAAAACAGTCCATGGCCCCAGCCAAATAGCTACTTGGAGCAATTTATTATGCAAAAGAAAGAAAGTTACATATAAGCTTCTCATAATTGATCAACTAGCCAAAGACCCTCCATGCTCTTTAAATAAAGATCATAGACCAATCGGGTGTTAAGCCGCAGATCAATGGTAGGTATGATCTAAGAAAAGTTGAACCATCAGATCACTTTATGTCTAGAGCATATCGTGACTGTCGGATTAGAATATTTACAAATGCATACTAATGCATACTAAAGAAACACTTTTTACCTTACAGATATATTACACAAGTGGATCTTAACTAACTCCTAAGTGTCTAAATATCCTAACATCCCCCCTTAAGAACAACTTGGGATAGGATTGAATGATTTACAAAAGTGACACTATTAAGAGAAGGAAGGAGGCATCAGATCCTATCTCCCCTTAAGGACACATTCCTAAACTCCTAACATAGATTGAAGTTTAGAAAACTTCGCTACTGTAAGAGACTTGGTGAAAATGTCTGCAACTTGATCATCTGTAGGGAAATATAGCATTTCAAGAACACGATCATGAACAAGATTTCTGATGAAGTGCATGTGTATCTCAATGTGTTTGCTGCGTTGATGTAGAACTGGATATTTTGCAAGCTTGATGGCACTTTGATTGTTGCACCAAAGTGGAGTAGGTTGCTGCTGCTTGAATCCAAACTCTGAAAGGATCTATTGAAGCCATAAATATTCATGAATAGAATTAACTTCGGCTCGATATTCTGTTTCTGCTGAAGAAAGAGCAAGAGCTTGTTGTTTCTTATAAGCCCAAGTGACAGGTCCAGATCCCAGACTGAAAACATAACCTGCAGTAGACTTTCAATCATCAGGATCGTTGGCCCAATTTGAATCAATGAAACCAACCAACAAAGGTTTCCCCCCTGTACTGTAATAAATCTCAAACTGAATTGTACCTCAAATATATCGAAATATTGGTTTTGTTGCTTTCTAGTGAATTTCATGAGGAGTTTGCATATAACAGGCAACACGACCAACAACAAAGGAAAGGTCAGGACGGGAATGAGTCAAGTATAAAAGACTACCAACAAGCTGACGATACAAGGTGGTATCTACTTTAGGGGAAGTACAAGTGGCAGAAAGTTTGACTCCATAATGGAAGGGAGAAGGGGGGTTGGTTTACAATCTTCCATGTGAAAGCAACGAAGAAGGTCACAAGCATACTTAGACTGGAAAAGAAAGATTCCTTCTTTGGTTTTCAAAACTTGGAGACCAAGAAAATAATGCAAATGTCCTAAGTCAAACGTTTCAAAATTTTGCTTAAGACTGGATTTCACATGGGTTATAAGTTTAGGGTCACTACCAGTAAGGATAAGATCGTCAACATAAAGAACAAGTATGATGAGATGGTTTCCTACTTTATTAGTATAGACATTGGGGTTAGAATGGCATCTAGAAAAACCAGTGTCAAGGAGAAAGCTATCCATTTTGTCATACCAAGCTCTAGGAGCTTGCTTAAGGCCATCTAAGGATTTCTTAAGGAGACAGACAAGGCTAGAGTTATCCTGAACATATCTAGGAGGTTGTTCCATATAAATTTCCTCCTATAAATCACCATGTAAAAAGGCAAACTTGACATCCATTTGATGGAATTCCCAGTTATGTAAGGCTGCAAGGGAAAGAAGAAGGTGGATGGAATTCATTTTTGCAATAGGAGCAAAGGTTTCATTGTAGTCAATCCCTTCAACTTGGGAAAAACCTTTAGCAACTAACCTTGCCTTAAGTCTTTCAACACTTCCATCTGATGCATACTTAGTTCTGTAGACCCATTTACATCTGACAAGTTTTCTTCCTTTTGGAAGAGGAACAAGATCCCAAGTATCCTTCACCATTAAGGAACGATATTCTTCATCCATAGCTGCATCCCAATCTGGATTTCCTGAAGCTTTTGCAAAAGTTTCTGGATCATGATTCTCGGAAACTTGAGCCAAAAGAGAAGAGGCTCTCTGAAATTGAGAACGTGTTCAACGTTGATCTCTAGGATCACTGGCAAGATCACTAGCTGCGTCACATGTTGAACAGACCCATCGAGGAAGCATTGTTTCTGGTGCAATTGGAGGAACATGAGAAGGCGGAGGTGGATTTTCAACCTCACTGTTATCATCAGAAATCAGAGTTGGAAACCTGTCAAGGAAGTTGGAAGAAGAAGAAGAAGAAGGCACAATCGCCAAATCAGGATCGCAGGCCAAAGATGGCACACCTGCCAATTCAGGCTCATAGGAAAAGAGATTTTCATCAAATTTAACATCTCTTCTAATTATTATATCATGAGAATGTGGCTGAAGAATTCTATAACCTTTTACATCTTCAAAATATCCAACAAATATGAACTTTTCACTTTTAGGATGCAATGTTTTCTATTTTTCATCCGGAATGTGAGCCCATGCTTCACAACCAAACACATGAAAGTGACTTACATCTGGTTTAATTTTACTCCATGCTTATTCTAGTGTTATACCTTGTAAAACTTTAGTGGGTGTGTGATTAACTATGTAATTTGCACAATTTATGGCCTCAGCCCAATATTGAAGACTTAGTCCCTTAAATTGGATCATACAATTAGCCATTTCTTTTAAAGTGTGGTTCTTTCATTCAGCTACACCATTTTGTTGTGGTGTATATGGAACAGTGTGTTGTTGTTGGATTCCTTATTCAGTGCAGAAAGTAGTGAACTTGTAGTTAACATATTCTCCTCCATTGTCATATATTAACTTAATAATTTGATGACCAGATTGTTTTTCAACAAGGGCCTTGTAGGCCAAGAACATGTTAAATACTCCGCTCTTAAGTTTTAGGAAGTAAACCCAAGTGCATCTGGAGTAGTCATCAATGAAAGTTAAGAAATATTTGAAACCAGAAAAAGAAGCAGATGGAAGAGGGCCACACAAGTCACTATGCACAAGCTCCAAGGGAACCGAGTCATGCCAAGAGGCACATTTGTCAAAACTGTCCTGATGATGTTTTTCGAGTACACAACCGGAACAAACACCATCCTTCCAAGATACCATCGGAAGAGCAGTCACCATATTGTCTTTACATAGTTGTTGCAATGAGCGATAATTTAAGTTACCAAATCACTCATGCCAAAGTTTGCTCAAGTTATCACTATGAGCAACAAAAACTGAAGGAAAAGGTGATGACCCAAAGTTGTTAAATTTGTACAACTTGGTAATATCATCAATAGTTCCAGTAGAAAGGACATTTTGAGGATTTTTAAAATCCTTGATTACAACTTGGTGAGGTGTAAATGTCACAGTTTTACCTTCACCTGAATGAGTAATTTGATAGACTGATAACAAATTGCATTAAATTTTTGGAACACATAATACATCACTGAAATGACCATTTTCCATTAGAACTGTTCTAGATCCTACAACACTTAGAGATCTATCATCACCAACAAATATTTGTTTGGTGTTACATTCATGCATAGTAGAAAATATGGCTTGATCCTTAGCCATATGATAAGATGCTCCAGAATCAATGAGCCATTCATTTGAAGTAGAAGAAGAAGATGTAGTATAAAAGTAACCAGAAGCACAAAGTGCATGTCCATGAGAGGTAGATTCTGAAGACGAATCTATGATGATGTGGTGCTTCTTCATTGTTGCTTCCAAGGCTGCCATCTTCTTGAAACACTTAGATTCATCATGATTATCTTTCCCACAAAAATTGCAATCACGCTCAGTCTTATTTCCTTTTGGCTTGGATCCTTTGTCATTTTTTAAAGAAGGAGTTGACTAAGAGGGTTTGGGACCTTTGTTGTTTGGCTTACTATTGCGAAAATTCTGTTTCTTGGGAGGCTTGGACTTTTCTTTCTGTTGGGACAATAAGGCTTTCCCATATGTATCTGCATTGTTAATTATTCCAAGATAAATGGGCTTATCTTGCTCTCTAATTAAGGAATCACAAAAGGATTCAATACTATGCTCTTGATAGCTAGATGCAATCAAGGATTCTTTCATGGAGTAGAATGTAGATACAAAAACAGAATATGCAGGTCCAAGTTTGGAAAGAATATGATAAATACATTGTTTGTCTTCTTTCTTAATCTTGCATTCTTTACATAAGAGTCTAAGAGTTTTATACTTAGATAAATAGTCTTGAATGCTTGAAAAATCACTTGGATTCAAAGAAATCAACTCATTCTCAAGTTGATGACCTCGAATTTCATTATGTTTACCAAACACAGATTCCAACTTTTCCCAAGCTTTACCATGTTCATCAATTCCAGAGATGTGGAATCACAAATCAGTAGAGATTGACATCCCAATCAATCCATGAGCTTCATCACATCTATTTGCCCATTTATTTTTCTTATCATCATCGGTGGGTTATGTTTCTTCCCCTAAGGTAATTCTAAAAAGTCCCCTACTTCATAGAACATCCTCCATACGAGATTTCCATGAGAAATAGTTAAAACTTATAAGTATAATATCACAAGGGGTATCCATACTGTAAAATAATGGCTAAAAGAATAGAAACTAACTACCTGGATGCAAAGAGCTCTAAAAATTAGGATGTTTAAAAAAAACGGCATTGAAAACTGATTCTAGATGATAAAGTTATGCTTGATCAAACAAAATGTTGAAGATGTCCACAATAGTGACGTGACAGATTTAACTTGACCAACAAAAAAAAGAAACCCCTTCTTCCCAAGATGAACTTTTAAATAGTGTGGCAATAAATTAAAAGACTTAACTAACTCACTTTTTATTTTATTTTATTTAAGTGAGATGCACTTTTACAATAAGTAACTTGAAAATAGAAATTGCATGCACTAAAAAGTAACTAGATAAGACTTGAACTCAAGACTTATCAAGGAATAAAACAACTTTAAACCAAGTGAATTAAGTTTAAAAGGTATGTAAAAGAATGGAAAGAAGAAGGGAGCCTTTTTTTTTACTCTTCTCTCTCGTTTTCCGTGCTTGCCTTTGTTTCCTGCAAATCACAAAAAAACGAAAAAAAATAAAATAAAAAAATCCACACTATGGGTGGGGTTAGATCTTGGTTAGCTTACCCGAAAAGTATACGTTTTCAAGTTCTCTCTTTGTTTTTTATTTGCCACAGTCACACAAAGTGCACAGCAAAGAGCATACGTAGCCGAGAATACAAGAAAAAAAAACTTTTCCTTACTGTTTTTTATTCACCGCAATCGTGTAAGGTGCACGAAAAAGAGCATGCACAGCCAGGGAAGGCAACAGTCTGAGACTAAAACAGTACAGATATAATAATAAAACTGATAAAATATGAGAGATTTAAAAAAAAAAAAAAAATCCGTCACTGTAACATTATACCTTCAGATTTGCCGAAATGGGTGTTTCCGTCACTGTAACATTATAGCTATTCCATTTCGTCTAGAGCACCGTTTCATTAATACAAGATTTATTTCTCATATTTTATTTATTTCTCTTTTGTATTTTTTATTAAACATTGATATTCTATCACATCTCTTGTTTTACTTTTTAATTGTGAGATTAAAAACATTGAAAATATCATTGTTGTGGATTAAAATTTTCTTTAGAATTTTTTTATTTAATAAAACACTAAAATAATTGTTTGTCCATTGGATTGCTTAGAATCTCAAATGCCAAGTAAATTGAGTTAAAGATACAAGTCTTGCAATGAACTCTGACTAGAGTGTATATGGAACAAACTTCATTTCCATCGAGGATACGTCTTGGAAAAACAAGCAGGATATAATCCCTTCATAGTACACATCAATACTATTAGAAATATATAAAAAGTTTATTAATGAATCAGCATCTTAGTGTTATGTGTGTATAATGATTGTGATAGGTTAAGAGTTATTATAATAGGTGAACTAATTGCAATAATGTGGGGTTTATATAACAAGTACTTTAAGGATGACAATGATAATACCAAAAACCTTATAATATTATGTATTTCATATTTTTTTATAAATAAAAGTTATGATTTTTCGAAAGAAAAATATATATTTAATATTAAAATGTATTGAAGTTAGTTTATTTACCAATGTGATATTTGTAAATCCCTTAATGCTTTAGTGTAAGTCATGAATATTGTATAGCACAAAGTGAAGTAATTGATATAAAGTGTTTTGTCATGCAAATAATGACCCAATATTATTTAAGTTTATTATGAAAAAATATAATTTCTTAAGTTAAGGTGGTTTGCAAGGTTGGGAATATATTTGATCATCGTCATTGTTCATGGTTTTACACTTGTTATCTTGATATTTTATGTCATTCTTCTCACTACCCATTTTCTCTCCCAATCCATTATACACATCTTGTTCATAGTCTTACATTTGTTTCCTCTATCTCTAATGTCATTTTCCTCACTACCCATTTTCTCTCCCAATTCATTACACACATCTTGAGGCTAATGGACTTTTTCTAGGTACTTCATTCATTTAGGTAACCCCTTGGCCTCCCAAGATTCATCTACCAACACCACTATACAACACACCAACATCCTCAAGTAAGTGTAAGTTATATACGCTCTCTTTCCATTTCATACTTACTTTTTATAAATTAAGTATTTTCTACATGATTGAGTGGTTGATAGGAGCATTACCTCTTTTATCAATTGATCTCATACTTTCATGTCATTTTTCACTTTATTTATCTTTCTCTACCAGCATGATCTTCCGATTGATTTTAACTTTATTTCCTCATTGCTTCTAGTTTCATGCTTACATGTTATTTCCGTGCATACATGCATATGCCTACATGTGGTTTATACATAACTCAGTCATATCCATTTATATGGGAAAGTGGGTAATGATGTTTGATAGACTTCACTTTGTCACATAGGAATATGTTGGTGCATTGTGGTTTATTGCCTCTACCAAATAAGAAACATCCAAATAAATCCCTCTTCTTAGTGTGCCCTCTTATATGGCATGTAGAAATAATAGATCAATGCTATGTGCAATGATGCTAAAAAGAAGCACAGGAAATAGATCTTGCTACTAAGAATTCTCACAAGCATACACAGGAAAATAAGAGAGAAGAAAAGAGACTGAATCACATGAATGAAGAGATGAATATTGGTGTGTATCCTTCCATTGAATAATTATGAATAATAGAGTACATAAATAGTACATCCCTCATGGGGAAGTCGAATTGTATGGAAACAACTCATAAAGCTCAAAAAGGTTGACTTACCAAAATATAGCAAACCCCCATAGGTGGATAAAGCACTTGCTAAATCTATCAAGTACCTCACGAGTTGGCAAAATCATGAGTGAGTTGTCAAGGAGATGGAAGTAACATGCTAATCCTAGAAAATGGAGAAAAACTAATGGAGGATGGGTTGGAAACAAAAGCACCCAGTTTCCTAGTTGACTAGCTTTTATCTTATCCATAGAAAAGCAGGATAAAGCAGAAAAAGAAGAAAAAGCAGAAAACGCAGAAAAAAACAGAATCTACTATAAGGTCCTACATACTAATTCTAGATGAACCCAGAATCAGAAATAACTCATTCCTAGGATATAGATGGCATGCATTGACTTTAAGGTGCCACCTAATTAAGCTAGTGGGTGAATAATTAATCAAATAATGATTAATTATTTTATCCTAAGTTGTGACTGGGTTTAATATATTCTAACATGGCATTGGTGATTCTTATCTTTTTATATTAATTTGAAACTTTGCAATTGTTGCTAAAAGGCCCTTATTTTCTTTATGTTATCATATTTCATTTTCTTAACTACATAAGATGCCTTATAGACTCATGTCAAGTTAGAGACCTTGTGCCTCACTGGATCACTACTCTTTCCATTAATGAAAATGAAATGCATGGAATTTTCACATCAAACCCTATATACACATACACCCTAGGATCCCACAAAGGATTGCTATGTTCATAGTGGAGCAACCACCAATATTGAATCTTCCCAATTTGAGTGATATTTCTGTATATTGGTGATTTTGGGACCTCAACCTAGTATTAGCGTCTTATTTTATTAGTATTTGGTATACAACTGGTTTTTAACCTTGTTCTTTCCCATGGAAATTATTCCCTTATTACCCCTTAGTTAATCATATTTTGGTTACATACCCTGCCATTTGGACCTCCTCTAGTCACCTTTGTTAATTTTGTGTAACCTTTCATTTATTACAACCCCAAGTATCCCTATAAATGGTTAGAAATACACATTGGGACCACATACCCCCCCAATCTTTAGATGAAATATTCTTTCTATTGGTCAATTTTGATCTCACTTTTCTTACTCTTTTAGGACCCTTATTATTGCATCTAGTTATGCTTTTATCGCATCCTATTTGCAATTATTTTGTTGCCTTATTTATTTACTTATGGAACAAAGACCTATTTCCCTGCATAATGGGCATGTTTATATTTTGATACTTAAAGTTTCAATGTAAACTCCTATAGATTGATTGTAAAGAAGAGACTTGTGTGGTCCTAATTCATGGATAAAATTTGATCACTCCCTAAGAATTCTTAGTTGTTTATAAACAAGCTCTTCCTCCTCCACCACCTTCTTCTTCCCCTCCCTCTTCCTCTATCTGTCTCTCTTTAACCAACTTACCTTGAAGGAGAAGTTGGTTAGAGAAACACAGTCCACAACCATGTTTTTACCTTTAATATTTTGTGTTTTTGTTTGCAATGATCAACCAAGCTTCAACAAATGAGCCTAGTGGCATTCAACAACACCTTCTCCATTACAACAACACTGCCATGTTGTTTCTGACTTTAGTATGTAACAACTATAGCAATGTTGACACAATTATAGCATATATAATTTGCTTATGTGTACCATCACATCTATTTTGACAACAGAAAGATGAATCAATTTATCAGGTTGCAATGGTCATCATCTCATTATTTATACTATCACAGAGGGCTTTGGTTATTCCTACATGACTAGAATGTTAGAAATAATGTTTTTTTCATGTTAGATAATGTTTATCTCTACCCAGTTTGGTGTTTGCTCGGTGTGTGGTTCAGATATTATCTCAACTTCTCTTAGCTATATTTGGAATAAGTTAAATCAGATAACAACTCTCTCCCCTCTATATATTGGATTCATTATGTATTGTAAATATATAGTCTTTTAAAATAGAATTGTGTGTTATGAGTTACAATGCCTACTCTCTCCAATTCTATTTTGGTATCTAAGCATGACTCCCTTACCGGAGTGGTTAGGATTATGAGATAGAGGAGCATTGTTGCAGTTGAGTGGAATAAAGTGCCATGTTGTTTGTTATCGCTATGGAATAAATTCATTGCTAAGGAAAGGATCAGTTGGAGCCATAGTCATTGTGAAAAAGTTTGTCAGTAGCTAGAGTAATAGAAGCTCAGGTCGTGAGGACCTATGTGAGTCACCAGAGGGAAGAGGGAGTCGTTGTTGGTGCAATTGATCACTGGAACCCCTGATCAATTGTGTGGGAGGTGTTACATGGATGTGTAAAGAGAATCATCTCCATTTTAGTTGTTGGGTAGTATGCATGTAGTGTGGGAATTGTTTGGGGCAGTGAACATTGAGAGACCTGTTCAGAGAGGGTTGCCATTGGTTTATTGTTGTATGAAGAGGTTGCGGAGAAAATCACCCAGGATCATGTTGAATTGGACTGTTTAATTATTGTATGCGATTGTTTGCTATCTACACAGCTTACAAAGATTGTCGATATCCCTTTTGTTGTGTGTGTCAGATCTATACAAAGCCATTATTGTCTAAAGTCTTGAAGTCATTGATTTGAGAACGTGAGCTATCCAATAGAGAGAAACGATGTGTTAAAGGATTAGCTACATTTGGACACCATGATTTAAAGCCATATTTGCTTGTCCATTATATTTTGCATAAGAGAGAGTGCAAACTCTACTCGTGCACATAAGAAAGAGACAAAGGCAAGTTCTTTGATGTGATATGATAGAGGGTATATGGCCACTATGTATTAAATCACATCACGTCTATTTTCAGCCATCAGGTGGGAGACCTATGGTTCGATGTTCTTGTGCATGGAGTGGATAAGAAATTATCGACACACTCAACAAGTGGTGTGGCAACTGGAATTGAAAGAAATGTAGTAGTGGGGAAACCCAACCTCCAAGTCCTCACATTGCTTCACAGTGATAGCAAGAATGATGATTGTTTTTTGTAACCTTTAATTCTTGTCTCAAATTTTAATTTGGTTGGATGCTTGTTTAGTCCAATTGTGTGGAGTTTTCTTCATGATATGAAAGGTTTATATTTGTCTCCTCCAATAATGAAATGATGATATTCATATGTGATTGGTTTGTAATTTTATTGGGCCTTTAGTAAAGCACTTGGAATGCTTGTTGTACCAGAATTGTTGTAAGGGGTGCATGATCAATTGTATCCAACATCCCAAAGTTTTTGGTCCAATGTTGTAAAGCTTAGCCATAGGCAAGTTTATTTCCCAGGTTTGTTGTAAGACCCATCCCTAGCGTTCATGCATATGTGTTGTGGTGCGGAAATGCACAGTGTTATCCCTCTTATACAAAGAGAAAATGTGGATGAAGTTGTGGAATTAACCACTCTGAGAGGTACATGGGTGATATATGTACCCGTATCCTAGCTTGATGTGAAATTGAATAAGTGAGAGTCTCTGATTCAAGGGGAAAGTTGAGATGGAAGAATCTTAACGTATGACATACCAAATTATGATTAAGGGATAACTTAATTTATTGATGAACCACGTAAGTGAGAAGCATTTATACATAAATAGTGAGTACAACGGTTGGAACCCATGTATCTCAGTAGATGAATTGTTTATTATATGGAAATCAATAATATATTTTATGTAGAGAAAGGCACAAGAAAAGTTTGTGAATAAATCCCAAAGTTATGAAAGCCTCAACCAGTGCATATGAAGGCCAAGATTACTCTACAATAATATTAGAGATAAACATTAAGCGGGGCTATTAGCGATAATGATTATCTCGTGTTAGATGAGTTGTTGGATAGTTAATATGGGAGAGATGACCTCTCAGCCCAGTTTGGTGTGTGGTTGAGATATTATGTGTCATGTCCCCGACCCTCCGACCGGTGAAGAGGACGCGATGAACACCACAAGCATACGGGAAAATAGCCCCATGAACATAAACAGTCAACAATGCTGAAATTAAAAGCTTAGCATGATACATAATAGGAATGCTAAGATGCATAAGCCATCATACAAGGATGCATAATTCATCAATCATACAGCAGAAGCAACATATACATTCCAGCATTCACATGTTCATCATAATTCATAAAAAAATAGATATATTTGCAGAGATGAAACAATCAGAAGTACTTATCTTTTTGATGAAGAATTCACCCCGCAACCAGCTACGTCGCTGCAACGTTCCACCCAACCATAGGCTAGCGTGCTCATCAATCTCTCAGCAACACTACCACCCTCGAGCTGGGCATGATTCCTCAAGGAATAAGGGTCAATGCAGGCTTACACATAGCCATGGTTCACAAAGCAGCAAACCAACACAGTTGGGATTCACCAGGTCATCAAGGAGCTAGGAAAGGCTAATGCTAAGCTGACGGCCACAACACTAGCCTTCTCAAGCATACCCAGCCTCTAATCCTACTCACAACAGTCCAAAGACCACCCACTGCATACCGCAGCAACACAATCCCTTCACAGCCCTGTGAAGAAAGCAAGACAACCGGTTGACAATCCCAACCCAACGGTGAACACAACTCCAGCCACAAGACAACTCAGAGTTGTTCTTGGCCCTAGCGTGGCCAAAACAACTCAACAACAGCCCAAACTAGGGTACTTCAACATCCCAAACTCACAAGGAAAGACGGCAACAATCCACATCCCACAATGGATAATAAACAACACTCCCAGCATAGCCATGGGAAACTCAGCCAATGGATGTGGCAATCAACAGCCACAACTCACAATGATAATGATAGCAGCTATACACAGTCCCAAGAAGGGAAGAAGACGCAGCCAATAGATGGGGAAATCAACAGCCGTCCCACATCCAAGAGCCCACAGCACATGCTGAAAACTATGGAGACCTGTGCGCAAAGGAAAAGACACAGTCCAAAGCAAAAAAAGGAAACACACATACACAGTCCGAAATGGAAGAATGACGGACTCTCAACAGCACTCAGAAATCGTGGGAAGAACCACAGCAACCCAAATCGTGGGTGAAACCAATAGCAAGCAGAAATCGTGGATTAAAGCCACGGCTATCACACATACCAGCAGAAATCATGCCCTTGAGGCCGTTTCACCTACTCACTACATGCACAAACTAAGAAGAGCCGCGACTGGTGCGCGAGGAGGAACTGAATGCCTCTCTACGTGAGGATCCCAGCCTGTGCACATGAATCAATCGACCAACGTGAGGAACGAATAGAACATGGAGAGAATGGCGGTGGAGGTGAAGACCAGGCGCGCGTGACGAAGAACAGAAGTGGTGGAAAGAGTGGAGACCAGGCGTCAGAGTGAATTGACCATGCATGAGGAAAAATGATGGCTTCTGCCGCTGGGAATGTGTACCATTTGAATTGACAGCAGCCTGCCAAACTGACGTCTCCCCATGCCCACGTTTCCTCAAGCAATAACTGCCCCAACTAACAAAATCAAGACATTAAAATAGTTGGGTGAGACAAGGGAAGATGGAAAATCAAAACAAGGTGGCAACATATGGGTCTTCCCCCCCATAGACCAAGGTTTGACATCCCCCACCCCCTTATCCTTTGGAATCATGCCCTTTTCATTTTTAACGTTGCACTGCCGTAGCTGGTTGTGGTTTATTTTATTTGATGTGCATATTTACATGATGCCATACCATAATGTGCCTGATAGCACGATATACCATCGGCAACTACCCCTATTGCCGAAACATACACAACCAAATCAATGGTGGGGATTTTGCCTTTAGCTCCTCACCACGATTAATTACAATATATACATCATGCAAACGGGGTCAAAACCGGGGTGCGACATTCCCCTCCCCCTTGGAATAACACCGTCCTCGGGGTTCCAATACATAGGAATACATATACAGTACATATACAATTGCACATCAAAATTTCAAAATTTTACAGATCTGTCCCACGTTCAATTATTCACTTTGGACGCTCAAGACCAAGCTCCTCGGCTTCCATGAACTTCTCCTACTGGTTCTCAGCTCTCAGCTTATCCCTAAGCCTAGGAACTTTGCGGCTATTGCCCTCATCATGTTCCCTCATTAGGCAGTCCCAGCGTAAATGATGTCCTCTGCATTCCCAGCATTTCACTGGCTGCTTCATCTTTACCTACTCAATTTCCTTTGAGTCTTCATGCCTGGACCGTTTCTTATCGGGTCGCTTGGACGAATGTCCCATCGCTGATCCACCTTCCTTTCTTTTTCCGATTACTCCCAGAAGGCTTTTCAACTCCATTTTCAAACCAATAGAGTCTTGCAAAATTTGGTGGTTCATTTCATTCTGCCTTTTCTGTATCTTGAGCATCTCCCCAAGATTCTCTTGGGTCTTGGCAATCATTTGAAGGAGACTTCCAGCTAAGTCCAACAACTTTTGATCTGCTGCCATGATCAATGTGCACCACCTGGTTTCACTTTTCTCACCTGTGAAATGCACCATTGAAATTCTGTCAGACCAAGCATAGTATAGTCATTAAAATCAGTTAGTTAATTACCCAATCGGCATGACAGTCCAAGCCTTATCAAAGACTTTCATATTTTTCATACCTTCCCAACAGGCACACGAGCTCATTCATGTCCATTCTTGGGAAGGGAATTAACTATTCTAGCATTCACAATTTACCTTAAGCAAATACACACATTCCATTTCAGTCATACATGCATTCAACAATCTTTTGTTTTCACGATGCATAAATATATATGTATATATAATCGAAAGGCAAGAGAGAGCAGCAAGAATTTTTCCCCTCTTTGTTTTGTTCCATCCTGGAACCCACACCACTGTGGTGGCTTTTCATGCTCTCAGCCTCTTTCACTTCACCGTGAATGCTGGACCAATCCCTCTTGGTCATGACACTTAGTGTCTTCAGTCTATTCCAGACCTCTAAACCATGGGGTCTCTCCACATGGTTTGTCTCGGCTGCTAGGAACCTCACGGTCTCACTAACGCCTTTCTCATTACCGCTCATTCCGAGCTTTCCAAGATAGTCACATGTCCACATGCACCTCTAGGATGCTCTCATAGTCCTCGCTTCCAGCGATACCTATATCCAAACATTGAATAGATTCACATGTTTAGTTCATTCTTATCAGTTTTATTTCTAGAACAAGATCTTAAAACATCACAACCAAATCATATACACACGTATATTTATGAGAAAAATAATCCAATACTTATCTGTATTGTGTGTTTCCTCGTTCGTCCACAGGATCCTGCTTTGCTTTGCAAGCCTTGGGATAGCCTATGGACTTAGATGTTAGGTCAGCACGCAGGTACTTCACAACATCCTTTTATATATATATATCAAGCACAATCAAGCCAACCTACAGTTGGGTTTATCAGGCTGCTGCCAATCAAGCCAATACACTTGTATCAACAATCAATCATCAGCCAAGCCAACACCGTTGGGTTTATCAGGCCATCAACAATAACACATACACTTATATCAACAATAACCCTTACTCCGCAACCCCTCACAACAACCATTTACCTTTTACCTTTTACCTTTACCTTTTACCTTTACCTTTTCCTTTAGGGTGCAACACCCAACTGCATCTATTTAGCCTGTCAACACAAGCAACACAAGCAATACACGCAAACTCATCAGCGTTATTGCTCTAAAACTGTAATCACATTTCATATCATTCACTATCAAGTATTGAGACACCAGGAGTGCGTCCACTCCCTAGAGTGTAATCAATATTGAAAACCCTTTCATGATCTGACATCGGAAAAGTGTGCACTCTTTTTCGGTGTGTGCCATGTAGGCCCTAACCATACTCAAGCAATCAGTCATCATGGAAATAAAATCAAAATATGTTCTGCATATGGAATTAAACACGCATATTCTTAGCAAGGGTTACAAAACACTTATCCATTTGCCGACGCAGTATGCCTTTGTTAAGGAGGAATGGGGGCTCCTTCTCTGAGTTAATAGTCCCTCGGTTTGCCATCCCAAATCCTTTTCACATTTCATATTCACACATGTCTTACCGACACAATTTATACCATCTCACTCATGTTACTACCAAACATGCAGTTCAGATGAGACATTTCCAAAATGTCCAATGGCGTTTCACCCGAAACCCATTTCCAAAATAAGGGAAAACCATCCCATGAAGTTTGGCTCTTGCAGGCCATCACACATGATCTTCTTGCAGTGTGTATCCTTGACACATTCATTGAATAGCCAAACAGTCATTCATTATCTGATAATACAATCCAATTGATTGTTCCATAACCAAGCAATGACATTGGTAATCAAATTCAATAGGAAATTGCAATTCTGTCTACTACAGAAATTAATTTGCTCAATTGTGGGTTTCTTATAAGCAGCACTACTATGCCCATTATAATTTTATGCTTACTAGCATAACATGAATACCCACTTACCATGCGTCCTCCTGACACAATCTTACACAAGCCAACAGTGATTAGTAGTCGTCAACAATTTCTTAAATCCGAAATTCACAATTCAAATTTAATAACTCATTATGCATGCGGACTATTCCCACAAAATTTGGCTCTTTCACATGGTATATTCTGGCATTGGTCAGGGTCTTACCTCTCACTGCCATGCTCGAAATAATCTACCTGAAACCTGAGCTTCAATCAACCAAACACAATCTTGTGCAAACCAATAGTGACTAATAGTTGTCAGCAATTCCTTAAATCCGATATTCACAATTCGAATTTGACAACCTATTATGCATACCAACTATTTTTACAACCATGAGACTTTTCTCATACATGGTATATTTTGGCATTGGTCAGGGTCTTACCTCTCACTGCCATGCTCGAAGTAATCTACCTGAAACATGAACTTCAATCAACCAAACACTTGGTAAGTCTGGATGCATATAACCTTTTCATTGCTACAACCATCACTGAAGCATTTTTAGAATTTATAAAATTCAAATACTTCTAGCTGTTAGTCACATCAATGTATACCAAAACTCATTTGCTTCACGCAATCATCATCCTACTATCATTTGCAAGGTATCTTCACATCATTCATGGAATTAAATGAAAGGTTTAGATACTCCTTACTTCACAAGTGTATCATTTGTACCACCTTGCTCTTCCATAGAGCATTTCTGGCAGCCAATTGATCATGACTATCCTGCATTCATAACAACCTTTGAAATGGTTCCTGAATTGTCATCAATTCATCATTTCAGTCATTAGTCATTCATAATATCACATGCACTCATCTCAATGCATTCATGCAATACATCATAACATTTGCACCTTTACTTACTTTCCTTGGGCTACTAAGCTCGATCAATATATACAGGAATGACACCTTTCTATATTCAAATATCCACATGGTACGAGGCCTCTTACCTTTACCACTTCATGGAATTTGTCATAATCAAACTCTCACCTGCATGGGTCTTACTTACACCCTTGACATGACCAATTTGGTTGGTCCTTTGCAGGAGATTGCGGAATTTGCTCACCAACTTTTATCCTGGACTTGTTGCTTCATCCCTTTCTCCATAGGGTTGCTAGTCACATTCATCAGCATCAGCAACATATTCATCTGGGTCCATGTCCTCGTTGGTTTTTTCACTAATGCCAACATCAAAGCAATGATTATCATTAGTGGTTCATACCAACATATCCTCATACATTTCAAGCATAAAACTTAGGAAATGTAGTTATAATCAACAAGATAGGGTTTTAAGGAAACCTCCCTTTTCAAGTCTTTCATTCTTGCATGGGATTCCTCTTCCACACAACAGCTGATTAGCCTTCATAGTCCTTGCTACCTATGGGCATGCAATTGTCCAGATTTGGCCATTTGACAGCAGCGGCTGTCATTAGCACTTTGTTGCTCCATGCTTAGATTCTGGTGACTTACCCTTGTTCCCTACTGGATAAGCTTTCCAACACCTATCCACATGCTTCATTCCGACCTCGGGTGTGAAAACCACACCACTTCTAAGAATGAAGACTTTCACCAATCTTTGCATTTTTACACACCACTGCCAACTTCAGCCACCTGTAAATCCACAGAAGATAGCTGAAAATCCCACTGGAAAACAGTCGAAATCTGCTGGAAAATCCCATTTGAAAACCTCAAATTTTTCCTCTACATAATCAGCTCTCATTCCAACTAATCTTTCAATGTATCGGCTGTCAAAACAACTACTCCTTCCGCCATTTCGGATCTCCAAATAGCTAACTTCTCCGTTGTTTATCGGCGGCCAAAAACACTATCCATCGGGTGGATAGTTCCTTAGACATCTGCAACGTCAGGTAGTACAACAACTAAATCTTTCTGATGCTAAACAACTCATTGGCGATTGAAACAACTAAATCTTTCCGACGTGTCGGGCCGATATTCCTTTGGCTTCCGACGCGTCGGCAGTCCAATCTTTTAAAGTTTCCGACGGTTTCCACACTTAGTCGATTTTCAAAATTTTCCTTTTTCTTCTTTCTTGTCGCCACATTGGATGCTCAAATAGCTATTCTCTTCTGACATTTCGGTGATCTTTAGAACATCTCTGCCGAAACTGCGGCTCCGACTTCAACTTTTCCCTCTGAAACCTCTCTTTTTTCTTCCGCTACATCGGCAGCTTCATCTTCTAATTTATTCTGATGCTTGCTGTCGCATCGGCTACCCAAACGGCTAACTTTTTTCCGACGGTATTCATACTTAAACGAATTTTCAAAATTTCGTCTTTCTACTTTCTTTCGTCGACGGCATCGGAAGTCCAAACCACTAACTGAGCCGATGTATCGGCTGCTCAAACCGCTAACGTCTTCCGATGACCACAAGACTTAGAAATTTTTTTGAAATTTTCCTACTGTCGGCTTACTTCACCCAACGGCATCAGTTCTCAATGCCTTTTCTTTTCCGCCACTGCGGCTTCCACATCCACTAACTTCATCCGATGACCTCAAGACTTAGAAAAATTTTCGGAATTTTCCTTCAGCCTTCCCTTTCGCCGCTTGATCGGCTCCATCATCCTTCTTTTCGTCGGCGAAACAACTTCATCAGCAGCCGCAACGGTGGCCCAACATCCTTGATCTCCTTCCGATCAGCGGCCAAATCTACTGTGGCAGGACCCGATCGACATCGACGAGATTTTCACATCGGTAGGCTAGTGACTTTGTCTTCCGCAACGGCGGCACACAAGACGCTAGCTTCTTCCGATGGCAGTCTTTCCTCATCGGCAGGCTAGTGGTTTTGGCTTCCGCAACGGCGGGTGCTCAACCAATTTCTACTTCCGATTGGCCGATGATATTCTATACTTAGAAAATTTTTCGACTTGATTTTCTTGCGGCGTCGGCAGTCGGAGGTCTTTCTCGTCGGAAACCTAGTCATTTCTCCATCCGTAACGGCGGACAGACGAACAACTAATTTCTTCCGATAGCCGACGATTTCAACACTTAGCCAAAATTTTCAAACTTCTTCATGGCATCGGCGGTTGGATAACTTTACCCGTCGGACGCGTAGTTGCTTTGCCATCCGCATCGGCGGATGCTCGAACAGCTAATTTCTTCCGACGGACATCGAACACTTAGAAAATTTTTTGAACTTTGAATTGTTTTTTTTCTAGTCATTCAATTCTGATCTCTGCTGGGCAGAAGGAAATTCTGCTTCTGTCACTGCATCTTGGTGGTCCATTCAGGCCCATGCTGCAACATGAGCTCTGATACCACGCTGTCACGTCCCCGACCCTCCAACTGGCGAAGAGGACGTGACGAACACCACAAGCATACGGGAAAACAACCCCATGAACATAAACAGTCAACAATGCTGAAATTAAAAGCTTAGCATGATACATAACAGGAATGATAAGATGCATAAGCCATCATACAAGGATGCATAATTCATCAATCATACAGCGGAAGCAACATATACATTCCAGCATTCACATGTTCATCATAATTCATAAAACAATAGATATATTTGCAGAGATGAAACAATCAGAAGTACTTATCTTTTTTATGAAGAATTCACCCCGCAACTAGCTACGTCACTGCAACGTTCCACCCAACCATAGGCCAGTGTGCTCATCAATCTCTCAGCAACACTGCCACCCCCGAGCTGGGCATGATTCCTCAAGGAATAAGGATCAATGCAGGCTTACACATACCCATGGTTCACAAAGCAGCAAACCAACACAGTTGGGATTCACTAGGTTATCAAGGAGCTAGGAAAGGCTAATGCTAAGCTGATTGCCACAACACCAGCCTTCTCAAGCATACCCAGCCTCTAATCCTACTCACAACAGTGCGAAGACCACCCATTGCATACCGCAGCAACACAATCCCTTCACAGCCCTGTGAAGAAAGCAAGACAACCGGTTGACAATCCCAACCCAACGGTGAACACGACTCCAGCCACAAGACAACTCAGAGTTGTTCTTGGCCCTAGTGTGGCCAAAACAACTCAATAACAGCCAAACCAGGGTACTTCAACAACCCAAACTCACAAGGAAAGACGGAAACAATCCACAGCCCACAATGGATAATAAATAGCACTCCCAGCATAGCCATGGGAAACTCATCCAACGGATGTGGCAATCAACAGCCACAACTCACAATGATAACGATAGCAGCTATACACAGTCCCAAGCAGGGAAGAAGACGCAGCCAACAGATGGGGAAATCAACAGCCGTCCCACATCCAAGAGCCCACAGCACACACTGAAAACTATGGTGACCTGTGCGCAAAGGAAAAGACACAGTCCAAAGTGGAAAAAGGAAACACACATGCACAGTCCAAAATGGATGAATGACGGACTCTCAACAGCACTCAGAAATCATGGGAAGAACCACAGCAACCCAAATCGTGGGTGAAACCAATAGCAAGCAGAAATCGTGGATTAAAGCCACGGCTATCACACATACCAACAGAAATCGTGCCCTTGAGGTCGTTTCACCTGCTCGCTGCATGCACAAAACAAGAAGATCCGTGACTGGTGCGCAAGGAGGAACTGAATGCCTCTCTATGTGAGGATCCCAGCCTATGCATGTGAATCAACCGAACAACGTGAGGAACGAACAAAACATGGAGAGAATGGCGGTGGAGGTGAAGACCAGGCACGTGTGAGGAAGAACAGAAGTGGTGGAAAGAGTGGAGACCAGGCGTCAGAGTGAACTGACCATGCGTGAGGAAAAACGATGGCTTCTGCCGCTGGGCATGTGTACCGTTTGAACTGACAGCAGCCTGCCAAACTGACGTCTCCCCATGCCCACGTTTCCTCAAGCAATAACTGCCCCAACTAACAAAATCAAGACATTAAAATGGTTGGGTGAGATAAGGGAAGATGGCAAATCAAAACAAGGTGGCAACATATGGGTCTTCCCCCCCATAGACTAAGGTTTGACATCCCCCACCCCCTTATCCTTTGGAATCATGCCGTTTTCATTTTTAACATTGCACTGTTGTAGCTGGTTGTGGGTTATTTTATTTGATGTGCGTATTTACATGATGCCATACCATAATTTTTCTGATAGCACGATATACCATTGGCAACTACCCCTATTGCCGAAACATACACAACCAAATCGATGGTGGGGCTTTTGCCTTTAGCTCCTCACCATGATTAATTACANGACATTATGTCAACCTCTCTTTGATATATTTGGAATAAGTTAGATCTCATAATAACTCTCTCGGCTCTATATATTGGGGTTGTCATGTATTGTAAATATATAGTGTATTGGAATAGAATTGTGTGTTATGTGTTACAATGTCTACTCTCTCCAATTCTATTTTAGAAATCATGTGGGATTTGGTTGTGCAAGTTAGAAATCTGTCATCTACATTTGATGGCTTTTATCATACTCAGATTTAGATTGAAATTGAGATATTGATGGATAAAAAAAAAAGGAAAAAAATGTGACTAGACATATATATGATCGAGGGTATTAGGCCAAGATATACATAGAAACATGATGTAGAAATAGAAACTCTGATGCTATGAAGAAATCGAGCCTTGATGCTGAGAAGAGGCACAGTATGTAGATCTAGCTACAAGATCATTCTCACAAGCATGCACAAGGAAAATAGAGAGACGAATAATGAGAATGAATACAAGAAAAGTGATCCAATATCTTTCCAAGTATTATTGATCAAATGAATTGATTGAGATATTGCTAAAATAGTAATACATCCTTATAAAAGAAAATTGAGTTGCTAGAAGACAACTCATGCTAGCTCATAAAGAACACTTACTAAAATATGATATACCCCTATAGCTGACTAAAGCACTTTCCAAATCTATCAAGGACCTCACGAATTATCTAAACCAAGAGTGATGGAAAAACATACTAATCATGGAATATGGATATAAAATCGCGTAGGATGGTTTGGTAACAAAAGATAGTAGTTACCTAGTTGACTAGCTTTAACTTATCCACTGAAAGGCGGGAATAAAGAAGGATAAAGACATAATCTGCAGGAAGGTGTAGTTACTAAATATGGAAGTCAATAAAGTGGGAAGGATCCAACCAGAATTAGGATACAGGTGCTCATGGGGTATATATGGCAAGTGTTGACCAAATGGTGCAAGTGGATGCCAACTATCTAGGCTAGTGGATAGGAAATTAATAAAAAATGATTAAATATTTTTATCCTAAGTATGGAGTGGGTTTATATTATTCCAACACCCCCCTTTAAGTCTGACTTTATGATGGAGTTATCTGAAATAATCTGAAATATAGATGTATATAGGGCCCAACAACAAGGATATGGTCACCCTTTACAATTTATCTTGTCCAAAAAAATGAGGAAAGAGGCAAAACCACACAGGGAAAATCCTCCCTTAAGAAAGGACATGAAAGGAAAACCAAAAATCTTGAACTATTGTTGATGTTTCTCCAAACTAAATGATTATGTATGAAGGAATCTTCTTCTTGGGAAGAATATAAATATGCTCACCTCGATTAGGAACGCTTGCAAGATGGAAACTGGGACCATGTAGAAAAACTGAGATCCAATCATGTGTAAGCATGGCCGAAATTTCTTGAGAGTTGTAATTAGCTCCAATATTATGTGATGAATTGAACTTCAAACCAATCGAGATGAAATCAGCTCCAGATAGGTGAATTAAGTGTCCAAGAGAATGTATAAGGTATCCAACTTCATTTACACTGAGAGGACGTGTACAAGTGATCATGTATGAAACATGAGAAGGATTTAGATCAGGGAGTGCGAATGTTGAGACTCCATAGGTTGGTATAGCTTCTAAGGTATACAAAAGAACATAGACTAGCACATCAGTAGACTCTTCTAGAGCATAAACTGAAACAGAATCCTAAGTGGTAGAAGTATGAAAGGAGGAAAGAAAGAGATCATTGAAATATTTAAGGAGGATTTAAGTATTGATGCCAAGAACAAAGGAGGAGATGCATAAGCACATGAGATCAAGTATGGTGAGTGATATGACACAAATAAGACTTGATCTAGCCAGGAAAACATCTAGGAAGTCACTGAGTTATGCAACATCAAGGAGAGAGGTATGCACAGGGTGTAAAATATCTGGCATATGCGTCTTATAATCTATGATAGAAGACATAGAGAACACTGAATGTGGGCATTATTGAGAAACCCTCTCCTGAGATATGTGGGCATTATTGAGAAATAGGGGATGGATATTTTGTTGGATGGTTCATTTCAAAAGGGGGGGGTGCTTATGCCACCTGGGAGGGTTGGTAAATGCACTAAACAAGATTCAATTCAAGGAGGACTAACTATGAAGCTATATCCTCTAAAGAGTATAAGTGCTCAGAAAGGTGCTTACAAATTTGAACCTGAGGCAGTAGAAAAAAAAGGATGTAAATGTTACAATTTATTCCAATATTAGGGCTCTTAGAGTTAACAAATCCCTCATTGGGGTTAAAAAATGATTGTTTTGACCCTTAATATCTATGTAGTTGGGGGATGCTCCAAAAAACTATCCCTCAGTTACTAGGATTTTTTCTTCATATAATCTAGTTATTGTTTTTGTACAAGAGACTATGGTTTTGGGTGATAAGGCACGTTTTATTTTTTCCCAAATTATACCAATATCGGAGATGGAATCTACTGAATCTTCTTTTTTATCAGGTGGCATGCTTTCTGCTTACAACTCTAGAAGGGGTAGATTCACACCATTCCACACTTCAACATGCATACTATTGTCAAGGAATTTCATGGGGTTTGATTTGGAGTTAAATTTATTAAATTGGTATGGACCATATGCAGATAGGGAAAGTTTTTGGAACAATCCAAGATGGACAGTATTTCCAGCCTCCCATCTCTCATTTTAGGGGGTGATCTAAATTATACATTGGGTGCTTTGGAGGTATGGGGAGACAAGGATAGACTAGAACCACTAGGGGACTATTTTAATGATTTTTTTTCTAGTATATGGACCTGGTTGAGATTGGGTAGTCACCTGATACATATGACATGGAGAAAGAAAATAATGGGAAGGGAGGCAATATCTAAGAGATTATATTGTTTCTTGATATTAGAGAACTTGGTTGAGGCCTTGGAAAGGTGCATGACGTGGGTTGAATATGAGTCCATTTCAGATCATTCTCATGTACTTTTGGAATTTGATCCACCCAAGAGGAAAGTATTCTACCCTTTCAAATTCAATCACTCGTGGCCGCAAGAAAAAATATTTCAAAGATATGGTGTGTATAAAATGCCACAAACATGAGCTTGAATCATTAGGGATAGATAATGAAATATTTGGTTCAGAAGCTACGTTCTCTTAAAGGAATGGTGATTCAATGGGAGAAAGACTAAAAAATGGCTATGCAACAGATATTGTTGATTGTGAAAGGGAGATTAAAACAATATATCAACATTACATCAATGATTGTTTTCTTGCAAATGTCCAATTCAGTTTGTCAGAACTTGAAGCTTCTAGGAACAATATTTTAAACATGGTGGAGGAGAAATGGAGGCTAAAAAGTCATGCGATATGGCTCCAACAAGGTGATAAAAATACAAAATATTCCATAATTTTGCAAATGATAGAATAGCACATAATTTCATTTGGGAGATCAAAAGGGGTGATGGACCTATGGTGACTGACTCACAAGAGATTGAAGCTGAAGCAATTACTCACTTCCACCAACTATTGTCAGATATTATCACTACATCAATTGTGGATTAGATGAATGTTGTTCGGAAATTTCCTAGCTTCTTTTCAGCACAAGAAGAATCTCTAGCATATTTTCTGGTTACCTTACGGGAGATTGAGTAAGTTTTGAAGGGATTTTCAAAATAAAAACTCCAGGCCCAGATGGGTGGACGATCGAACACATTTTGGAATTCTTTGATATTATGGGGCAAGGCATCCTCAATGCTATGGAGGAATCAAGATTAATAGGTAAGGTCTATGATGGCATAAATTCCGCATATATATCATTGATTCCCAAGGTTAACAAACCAAAGAATTTCACTGATTTTAAACCTATATAACTATGCAATTTGATTTACATGGTGATAGCAAAGATAGTTGCAGAAAAAATCAAGTCGATATTATCCAGAGAGAAATTCGTTTTTTTAGAGAACAGACAAATTCTTGATGCAGTTGGAGTAGCCCAAATGATTTTTCACAGCATTAAAGCTAAAAATTTATAGGCTATGGTCCTAAAGTTAGATTTGGTTAAAGCATACGACCGGGTAGATTGGGGCTTCCTCAGACTAATATTACTACAAATTGGCCTCGATTTGGATTTGAAAAACTGGAGCATGACATATCTTCCATCTGTCAATTATGTAGTGCTCATTAATGGTACTCCAACAAACTTCTTCAGAGGGACCAACTGTGTAAGACAAGGATTTCCATTATCACCTTTGTTATTCCTCTTGATTATAGAGGTTTTTTCGCAAACTAATTGAATACTGTAGAGATAGGGGTGAGATTAAAGGGATTAGCATTTCAACAATCATTAGGATCACCCATCTATTGTTCGTAGATGATGTTATGATATTTGGACAAGGATCCATGGAAGAATGGCGCAGATATAAATACATTTTGGACAATTTATGTCATGCATATGACATGCTCATTAGTGCCACTAAATCCATTATTCTACATCAGGAGATTATAGACCAAGATCTAAACAACTTCAAAAATTTCCTTATGGATTTAAATCCATAGAGACATGCACTAAATATCTAGGTTTTTTCACTTAAACTAAACAATTACACAACAAATGATTGGTACTGGTTGGTTAAGATATTTGAGGTTTGGATTTATCATTGGCGTCTAAAGTGGTTATTGGTGGGTGGCAGACTTACATTGATTAATTCTATTCTAACTAAACTCTTGGTTTAGTGGACTTCTTTGTGTAAGGTTCCAAAATCTATTCTACATGCTATCAACTGTAGAGTCTTTAATTTTTTATGGTCAGGATCTAGAAGCAAATCTATGTTTCGTTTGGTCATATGGGACTATATTTCCAGGCCATAGGAACTAACGGGGTTGGGGTTAAAAAAAAATTAATTAATTTGCAAAGGTGCTTGAGGAAAAAAGTTTATGGTGTGCCCTTTTTGTGGATAGCATGTGGCATAGAGTGATCATGGCTAAATATTTTAAATATTTAAGTACATAACAATGGATTAGGATACCTAAAAAAATACCAAAGGTGTATCCAACACTTGGAGTAACCTCACAACAACTTTCAGTATTATGGGACAATGGCTTGCATGGATTCTAGGGAATAGTAAATCAATTCGGGTGGGATTGGATCCTATTGTTGGAGGACCAATATGTCATAAATTTAAGCAGATCTTCTCCATACTTTACATTCTCAAGGGAGACATAAGTTGGAACAATTCGTGGAGGTTGTAGATAATGGTTCAAAAGAAACTAGAGGGATGGACTCATCTCATCTTGGTTTGATAGGTAATAGCATCGTTTAATGGTTGCAATATACGAGAGGTCTAATGAGATGAGGTGTAAGAATAACTACAATAGAGGAACAATTAGCCTGGAAATGGAAGAAGAGGACATGAGATATCATAGCTAAAGAGGCATGCAATGCTCAATGGCATGATCTACAGGTGGAAACATCTTGGTGGCATACTGCCATATGGAAATGGCATGCTGCATTAAATTGTAAAATCTTTTTTTGGTTAGATTTAAACAATACCATTTTTACATGGGACAATCTGATTCAGAGGGGTTTATATGAACCATGGATATGTTTGTTATGCAATCATGGAGAGAAAAAATCGTTCCACCTTCTCATGTCCTTCTCATATACACAGAAGGTGTGGAGCACATTAAAACAAGTTATGTCTCTCGATGGTGAATGAATGATAGATTTTTTGGGCAGGTGCATGGAGAATTGGTAATCCAAGAATGTAAAGATGGTGGACTTGTCGGTGATGGTTTGTTGGGAGGTTTGGAAGAAATGTAAACGGTATGCATTTGAGGGAATCAAGTGTTGAAATATTGTAACTTCAAAGAATATTCTAAATGTATTTTACTGATGTAACCCAAGAGAGATGTTATTATTCCTCCGATGGGGTGTTACTATTGTATTTTCTCATCATGGAGTCATGAGGTAAAGCCTCCACTTGTGTTGGGTCTTAAGTACCGTAATAAATAATATAATATACTATTTTTTATTATTCCTAGGTGAAGTCGGCCCAGACAATTTATTGGGGCCGATTTGTCTAGTGCAAAAGTCAAATTGACACATATGTATAAATAGAGGAGTTGTGGTTCTTATTTGAACACATACTCACTCACTTTTGTAGCGCATAGGAGAGAGAGAGAGAGAGAGAGAAAACACAAGGAGTAGAACGCATGTTTTTGGGGTTGTATTTTATACATCTTATACAGAGGAATTTTTTCTGGGTTTTCTTTCCCATGAGGGTTTCCCAAGATAAATATTTGTGTTCTTTTGTGTGGTTGTGCTTGTTTATATTTTAGTGATATTTTTGCTTATGGTTATGTTGTTATGATTATAAATGGTATAAGATCTAATATAACCATCAAAAATTAACATGGTATCAGATCCACCCTGAAAGAAGTCATTGTGAAGCCGAAATAGTGCTATAGTAGCAGCTATTGAGGATTAGGGTTTCATGCTTGAAAACCCTAAAATACTAAAACTAGTAGTTTTGGTATATTCTCTATATCTCGATATTGGAGAAGGATCAGGAGCCAAAAAATTCATAGGACAAATATAAATTCCTTATGTACCCTATTTAGAAGTTTCAGACTCATATTCACTATATTTGTGGAGATATGATTACTCCAAGTAAGGGTTCTAGCCTCTCCCAGGATTTAGCCCTAAACATGACACCTAGGGAGAATTGCTATATCTTGGGCTACAAATTTCCAAATGAAATTTCGCAAGATGTTCCAGATAGGACACTGACTTCAATTTCTATGGTAAAAGTTTCATACCCCAAAAGTTAAACAATGACACATGGAAGTTTGTACAAGTTCTCTATGCTGAACAGTCCTGAAATAAGTCACCTTGGGAAAATGTGCATAAGTCCCAATTGGTAAAACCAATTATGCTCTAACCTATAGTGATGGAAATAGGACATATGAGGATACCTCAGTATCAATTTTCATACATAGAGGAGTAGTAGTTTCAGAGATACCATAGAAACAATATCAAGAATTTCTACAGAAGAAATTTGAAGAAAACTAGGGCATCAGATATTTTGTTGTTCTGATCACAGTTTTGGGAAAATGAGTATGTTGCTCAGATTGCCTTGAGGAGGTGCATATTTCTATCCAATAATATTTTAAAGCTACCTAATTTGAAAAATTAGGGTTTCTCAGTCAAACCCTAGTTCCACCGGAAACAACATTCCAAAAAGATTTCAAGCAAGCATGAGATTGGAGCAATCTCACTGGTCAAAGAATAAGTTGCAGATCCAGAAGGAGATGAAGACAAAACAAAGATAAGTATTTGAATTGTCTTTACTATATATGTTTTGTATTATGCATGATATAATGGTTTCATGATGCATAAGAATTTGTCCTTATGCATATGTCCTATGAAATGGTTCTAACCATGCAACTAGTGCATTTCACTTGTAGGAAAGGTCATGTACAACCAGCTACAAGAAAAGGAGGATGAGACTTTTTCTGAAGAAAAATTGATGAAAATTAAATATTCGCTCCAATAAAAATGAACCTGAAGCTCCCAGGGTCAGAGACACTGTGACGAAAGAAAGAGCTTCAGTCAGCGGTAGATCCACCTCGAGAGATGAAGACCATCTTGAGCATGAGAGATATTCCAAGATGAAGAAAAGTATGACGGGACTTCCAAACCAAATTAAGAGGCCTCATACACACTCTAGTTGCATGACACAGTTGGGTGACATCATTAATGCTAACTCTTCTAGCTATGGAAGAAGCTATGATCAAAGAGTAACAATTGATCATAGGGAATGATGTCTATGATATGGTTCCAAAACCTGAAGGGAAGTCTATAGTGTCTTCCATATGGATATATAAGAACAAGTATGCAAATCAAGGTTCATGGTTTGTCTTAGAAAGAATATACTATGGCATGGCATACTCTATTGACCAGACACACTTCTCCAGTGAAGTAGAAGTATATATCAAACCACCTATGCAGAATAGGTTTTGTATGAGCTCAGAAGGCACCCATAGATAAGCACATCCAGGAGCTTGACAGACCACCTAGAGTGATGAATATATTAACCTTTGATACAAGGTTGAAGATGCAAACCTATAGAAGACAACAAGCTCATAGATGGGTGCAAGATGAACTTTTCGACAAAGTTCAAGATGAAGGGATCTTGGTATCTAGTAACCTCAGATGGATACATAGTAGAATAGGATGCTACCTATCACTCCAATACATAATGAAAAGGGAGGATGATGCTCCGATTCAGGGGGAGTGACTACAGAATATCTCTGAGTTCGACATGGTACGACAAGATGGACAACTTCCAGATGAACCAAGACTTTACCAAGAGTAAAGTGGGTTCCAACCTTCAAGGTTGAATGCAGAAGACTGAGATATGTCAATGACCTGATAGAATGAACTCATGGTAGAAGCAATGATGGAAGAATACCAGAATGATGTTTGGGATACAATACCCAAACCAGAAAGCAAGAGTGTGGTATCTTCCAAGTGGGTCTACAAGATAAAACATGTTGCTGATGGAAGGAATGATTTGTGGTTAAAGGATTCTCTCAGAGAGAGGGAATTGATTATGAAGAGACACTTGCTCCAGGAAGCAAGGTGCACTTCCATCAAAACTATCATGGCACTTGATTCCATGATGAAGTGGGATATACACCATACGGATGTAAAGGCGAGCCTTCCTTAATGGTGTGATTGAGGAAGAGGTTTGCAATCAATAGCCACAAGTATTTGAAGTCGAAAACAGAGTGGCTCATGTATGTAAGTTGAAAAAGACTTTGTATGGACTGAAGTAAACTCCTAGAGCTTGGTATGGAAGAATAGATAGCTTCTTGGCAAGCATGGGCTCTATCAAGAGTAAAGTTGATCCTAACCTTTACCTTAAGGTTATGAATGATGAACATGTCATACTATTGTTGTATGAGGATGATCTATTTCTGACGAGAAATGAGAAACAAATCACAAAGAACAAGAAGAAACTAACTGAAGAATTCAATATGAAATATTTTGTATTGATGCATTATTTCCTCAGGCTGGAAGTGTGGAAGAGCTCAGAAGGAATCTTTTTGAACCAGGGAAAGAATGCTCTGTAAATCTAAAAGAAGATTTGATATGTTGGATTGTAAATCCATGGCCACACCCATGGATACAAACATGAAGTTGTTGTTTGATGAGACATCACATGTAGTGGAGATGACTCAGTACAGACAGATTATTGAGCTGTTGATGTACCTGACGAACAAAAGGTCAAATATATGTTTTGTTGTGAACACCTTGATTCAATATCTAGTTAAACCTAGATGGGTTCACCTGATAGTTGCAAAGCATGTGATGAGGTACCTAAAAGGTATGATAGACTTGGGACTTTACTGTGGTAGAGATCATGACTACAGATTACATGGATATACAGATTCAGCTTGGGCAGGAAGTCCCACAGACAGGAAGAACACCTCAGATGGATGTTATGGTCTGGGATCCACCATGATCTCATGGTTTAGTCCAGTGTTTCTCTTAGTACAGCTGAAGCAAAGTACATTGCAACTTGCTCCGCTATTTGGGAAGCCACATGGATTCGGAAAGATGATGTCAGGACTATTCGACATGGAGTTGGATACCACAATGATTCTTTGTGACAACTAGAGTTGCATAAAGATGACAAAGAATCTTGTGGGATATGGTACTGAAGGGAGATATAAAACTACAGTATGTGAGTATCAATGAGAAAGTTGTTGATGTGGTGACCAATCTTCCATGAAAATCTTGTTGTAGTTTGAAAATACTTTCCTTGCAAGGAGGAACAATGATGTTGATACTGAATACTTTCCTCACAAGAAGGAACAGTGATGTTGATACCGAAGAATTTCCTCGCAAGGAGGAAAAGTGATGATGATATAGATCCTTCCTCGCATGGAGGAACGATGAAGATATGGACCCTTCTCGGAAAGGAGAAATAGGTCGAAGATATTAGGCTTTCTTCAGAAAGGAAGAACAAGTCAAAGATATGGACTTTCTTCAAAAAGGAAGAACAAGTCAAAGATATGGACTTTCTTCAGAAAGGAAGAACGAGTTGAAGATATGGACTTTCTTCAAAAAGGAAGAACAAGTCGAAGATGTGGACTTCCTTCAGAAAGGAGGAACGAGTCGAAGATATGGACTATCCTCGAAAAGGAAGAACAGTTTGAGACTATGAACCCTCCTCAGATAAAGGGGGATCAGGTTGATAATATGGATCCTCCCAGGAAATGGGGATTGATGATGAGGCTGACATCAATGATGGGATGACAATGATGTTAGCTTTTTATCATTTAAGCTAGCATTAAGTTAGGATCTTAACTGAGAGAATAACAACCACAACAATCAAACACATAAGACAACGAACACATAGATTTTCCTCGGGGAAACCATAAAGGAGAAAACCCCGCAACTTCCTTAGAGATAGAATCAGCACCAAATAGAAAATCCCCAAAAACAGTAAGATGATATCCCGACATTAGTAGCCTCTTTCTCTTTATCCCCAACAACTTCTTCTTCCTCAGCTATGCGCTACAACTAAGTGTGAGTGAGTGTGTGATAAATAGAGAGGCTCACTCTCTATTTATACTAATTCCTGACTTGACAATGACTCACTAGGTCTGACTTCTCTAGGAGAGTCTAATAACCCCAGTGCCCCGGAACTGCGGGGACTTTAACCCTTGAACAATAGGAGGGTTACCCAAAATGACTTGACATGACTTGTTTACATTATAGAACCTCCTGATAGGAACATCGGGGTACAAGACATAAGATATACAAATGAATACATTCCGAAGTTACAAATACATCAACACTCCCTCTTAACTAGGAAGGTATTCTTTCGACACAATTTTCAGCACTGGTCTTCTTCTCTGTATCGACTGGATCATCTCGTCATATTCATCTTCAAGTTGTCTTCATCTTCAAGTCTTCTTCATCTTCAAGTCATCATTGTATTCAAGTCTTCTTCATCTTCAAGTCACCTTCGTCTTAAAGTCTTCTTCTAAGTCATCTCCTTCTTCAAGTCGTATTCATCACGGGATCTGGATCATCACGACTGCTGGATCATCATCATTGTATCATCATCAAATATGGAATGTCACTTGATCTAGATCATCGTCAAGTCTGGATCATCATCACATCTGGATTATCACTTGATATGGATCATCATAAATTTTGGATCATCATCATCGGTGCTATCTCAGAATGGTGCTATCTCTCGATTCTTCTCATCACAGGAAGTTATATAGAGCCAACCCTTCTTCATGTAGGTCTTTAGCACTTATATCTGAACCTAATTCAGAATGGCCCACCCAACTCTTACATCTGACCTCATCTTGTCAGAAAGGCACGCCCAACACTCACATCTGACCTCATCTTATTAGAAAGGCCCAGCACTCACATCTGACCATGTGTAAACACATCACACCAAAATGGCTCAGCACTTATATCCGACCATGTGCGAACACACCACATCGGAAGGGCTTAGCACTTACATCCGATCATGTTCGAAAACACCACATCAGAAGGGCTCAGCACTTACATTCAACCATGTTTGAAAACAATGCATCGAAAGGGCTCTGCACTTACATTTGACCATGTTCGAAAACCTCTCATCGAAAGGGCTCTCCGTCCCAGACTGAGGATTCCCGGTAACTGACTAGGTGACTCCATTCTCCCAAAGAATGGAATCAGCCCTTATATCTGATCAAGTGGGAACACATCCCTCAATCACATCAGAATGGCCATGCACTCACATCTGATCATGTAAGACTACATCCCACAGTCATATCAAAATGGCCCTCAGTCCCAAACTGAGTATTCGTGGTAACTGACCAGGTGCCTCCATTCCAAGAATGGCATTCAACACTTATATCTAATCATGTAGAAACAAATCCTACATTCACATCAGAATGGCTCAGCACTCACATCTGACATGGAAGGAACCAAATCCTCTCACCATGACAGAATGGCTCATCCCTTACATCTGCCCATGGAAGGAACCTAATCCTCTCACCATGTCAGAATGGCTCTAGGTATCATCATTTCCCTTTGGAGGGAACCTCGATCTAGAGAACACCAAGCTTCTCCCTGAAGTACTCAAACTTCACTCTGGCTAATGGCTTTGTCAACACATCAGCTATCTGTTCGTCCATCGCAACATACTAGAGCTTCACTACTCCTTTCTACACCATATCCCTTATATAGTGATACTTGATCTTGATATGCTTTGACTTGTCATCGAACATTGGGTTCTCTGACAACTTCACACAACTTTGGTTGTCGCAATATATACAAGTAGCATCCAACTAGAGATCAAATAAATCAGACAGTAGCTTTCTCAGCGACATTGCCTCGCAACTAGATGAACAAGCTGTGACATATTCTGCTTCAGCTATACTCAGTGCCACACAGGACTACTTCCTTCTAAACCAAGAGATCACACCTGATTCCATACTGAAGCAGCATCCTGAAGTGCTCTTCTTATCAATGGCACTACCTGCCAAATCTAAATCAACATAACCCACTAGGTTAATCTTCTGATTTTCCTCATACTTGATCCCATAATCAACTGTACCCTTCAGGTACCTCAGAATATGCTTTGCAGCAATCAAGTGAACATGTCTCGGATCTATCAGGAACTAGCTCAAGGTGTTCACAGCAAAGCAAATATCTGGTCTTGTGTTCGTCAGGTACATCAAGGACCCAATCATCTAATGATACATCGCAGCATCAACCACTTCTGATGAAGCATCACTCAATAGCTTCAGGTTTGATGCCATAGGTGTGGTTATGGCCTTGCAGTCCATCATCCCGAATCTCTTCAGAATCTCTACTGCATACTTCCCTTGTCCAAGGAAGATTCCATCTGCATTCTGCCACACCTCCATGCCTAGGAAATAGTGCATCATACCCAAGTCTTTCATTTCAAACTCAGCAGCAAGTTTCTCTTCGTATCAGCAATCAACCCATCCATACCTGTTACAAACAGGGCATCCACATATAGTAGGACTATCACTGGATTACCATCTTCAACCTTGTAGTAAAGGTTGGAATTTGCTTTACTCTTGGTAAATCCCAAACTGGATAGAAATCCATCAATTCTACCATACCATGTCCTGGGTTCCTGTTTCAAACCATACAGGTCTTTCTTCAATCTACACACATGAGACTCCATGTCATGTGTCTCAAAACCGAGTGGCTGCTCCTCGTACAATTTCTCTTCCACTACACCATTCAAGAAAGCAGTCTTGACATCCATCTGGTGTATCTTCCATTTCATCACTGCATCCAGAGCAAGTATTGATCTAATGGAAGTGTACCTGGCTACAGGTGCAAATGTTTCTTCATAATCTATTCCTTCTTTCTGGGAGAAGCCATGAGACATGAATCTTTCTCTGTATTTCTCTATGCTGCCATCTACAGCATGCTTGATCTTGTAGATCCATTTGGAAGTTACAATGGACTTCCCTTCTAGTCTTGGGACAACATCCCAAACATCATTCTTCATGATCGATTGATACTCTTAGATCATAGCCTCCTTCCATTATTTCCTTTCTATCGCTTCTTCATAGTTGGAAGGTTCTTTATCAATAATGTCACATAGCAAGGCTACATAACTAGAGTAGGACCTAGTTCTCTTTCTTCCTCTGTGTGTTTCTTCTGAAGCTCCATATCTTTCTGCACCTTGGATAATTTCACGTACCTAAGAAATTTTCCTCTTGTGAGGATTCTTCTCCTGAGGTGGATCCATAGGTTCTTGAGGTTCTTCTAATTCTCGATCCTCTTCTTGAATTTCTTCGTTCATGGTCGTATCATGAATTCTGGGTGCTTCAGGTTCTTCAGCTGGTCTCTTCCTGGATTTGATGTAGGCTGAATCTTCATCAAATGTTACATCTCTACTGTTGTCAATCTTCTTGAACCCTGGGAAGTATATTCTGTAAGCCTTTGAGCTTTCAGAGTATCCCACAAATATACCCTTCTTTCCTGAAGGATCTAACTTCATCCTCTTTTCTTTCGGAATGTGTATGTATATAGGACAGTCGAATATTTTGAGATGACTGACTTTAGGTTTCTTTCCGGAGAATACTTCTTCAGGTGTCTTGTTCTTGAGTACTCTGTGTGGAGTACGGTTCTGTACATACACCACTGTTTTGGCAGTTTTTTCCCATAGATGCATGGGAAGATCTTGATCATGAAGCATGGCCCTTGCTGCTTCCATGATTGTTCTATTCTTTCTTTTTGCAATCCCATTCTGTTGTGGATTATATGGAGTGGATAACTCCCTCTTAATCCTTGAGTCTTTGCATAGCTCTTTGAATTCATTTGATGTGAATTCTTAGCCATTATCTGATCAAAAGGTCTTGATCTTATTTCTATGTCATTCTCGATCAAGGCTTTGAATTCCTTGAACTTGCTGAATACTTCATCTTTGTTCTTCATAAAGTATATCCATGATTTTCTAGAAAAATAATTAATAAAAGAAACACAGTATACATATTCGCTTAACGAACTGGATGACATTGGACTGCATACATCAGAGTGGAAGATTTCCAAGATTCCTTTTGCCTTGCTCTCGCTACTTGGAAATGTATTCTTTGTGTTCTTCCCTTTTGCACATCCTTTGCATACACCTTCATGTTTTGTCTACATTTCTAGGATACCTTCAACAACTTTACTTGCAAGTGGTAGTGCTCTGTAATGCACATGTGCAAGCCTTCTATGCCAAAGCTCATTTGGTTCTACCGAGTCATGAACCAAAGCTTGTTCTGGTTGTCCCTTCAATTTGTATAGTCCTCCTTATTGTTCCCCAATCACTACTGCATCATCGAAGGACTTTCCCTTTGGCCACAGGAGGACTTGGCCATCTACAAATGCAACCCTCATTCCTTTTGCATCCAATGCAGATATGGAGAAGAGGTTCTTCTTTAGTCCAGGTACAAACAACACATATTTCATCTTGATAGACTTTCCAGAGTCTAGCTTGTATGAGGATTCACTACTACCTTTTCTTGGATACTGGTAGTCATCATCGAGTTTCACCTTGTGAGGTGATTCATGTTCAGATAATTTCACAAAGGATTCCTTAAATCCTGTCATATGTTTGGAAGCACCATTGTCTATAAGCCAATCATTACTGCCATGTGTGATAGTTTCCGTGAGAGCAGAAATTAGAACATATTCTTCATCACTTGAAGAAACATCATTGTCTTATATGTTTCTCTTTGTGGAAGGTTCATCATCCGCTGCAGCATGAGCATGATGTCTTCTCTTGTTTCCCTTCTTCTTGTGAGAGCTACTTTTGTTTCTAGGAAAATCTCTAGCAAAGTGTCCTCTTTCATCACATGTATAGCAAATGTACTTAGACCTATCTCTAGTCTTTCTAAAGTTATTCGTTTGATGAGAGTGCTTATCTCTGTGGTGGCTAGATCTGGTTTTCTTAGATTATACTGTGAGATCTTGATCTTCACTTCCCATCTTTTCTTCTCGAGCTGCTATCCGAGCTTCTTCTTGAGAGCATTCTTCCCATAGTCTGTTGAACTTGACAAACTTCTTTCTGGCACAGATCCCTTGAATGAAAGAGTCCCATGTCCTAGGGAGACCATTCAAGGTGGTCATTACAATCTCTACATTCTCCACTTCTTCATCTACTGCTTCAAGTTTTTCTTTGATCTAGGAGACCCTTGTGAAGTATGACTGTATGGTCTCCGCATTCTAGATCTTTACATTCTTCAACTAGTTCCTCAAGGTCATCTTTCGGTTTATGTTCTTTCCTTCAAACAATTTGGTTAGGGCATCAAACATAGCTTTAGGTGTCTTTAGGGAGGACACTTGTGGTATGAGGTGATCCTTGATTGAATCAACAATAATCCTCTTAGCCATAACCAACTTTTTCTTGTGTAAGGCCTTAGCCTCATCTCCCTCTGGAACTGGATTCTCCTCATTGATGTAGGAGTCCAACTCATTTTCTTCCAAGACCAGGGAGATCCTATACTTCCAGGCTCAGAAGTTATCAACTCCCTCAAGCTTTTCATCAAGCTTGGTATGATGAGACATCTTAACTAAGAACCTCAAATGGAAATACAAAAGATTTAGATCTTACCAGGTCAAGATGTCGGATCTGAATCTGGAGCTAAATTTCTGTAGTGCCAGTTCAGGAGTAGATTAGGGTTTGACTTTCCCGGAGTTCTATCCAACTAAAATCTTTGATCTTGATCTATAAACTTCTATTTTGAGGAGGATATCAATCCAGGCCTGGGCTCACTCAAAAATTCCACTTCTGTGGAAATCCCTAATTTCCAGCAGCAGTGTCGGGTCAAAAACTAAAAATGCTCAAAATCAAATTCTGCTTCGACAGAAAGATGCGCTCCGGGGAGGAGAGTCAGCCCAACCTTCTTTTGCTGAAAATTTGTGGAGAGAGATCCAAAAAGTAGGAAGCCCTAGTTTCCGTAGCTACATAGTGTCTTCTTCTCAGGTTAGCTCTGATAACATGTTAGATTTTTATCATTTAAGCTAGCATTAACTTAGGATCTTAACTGAGAGAATAAAAAGCATAGCAATCAAACACATAAGACAATGAGAACAAAGATTTTCCTCGGGGAAACCATAAAGGAGAAAACCTTGAAACTTCCTTAGAGATAGAATCAACACCAAATAGAAAAGCCCCAAAAACAATAAGATGATATCCCGACAGCAGTAGCCTCTTTCTCTCTAGCCCCATCAACTTCTTCTTCCTCATCTATGCGCTACAACTGAGTGTGAGTGAGTGTGTGATAAATAGAGAGGCTCACTCTCTATTTATACTAATTCCCAACTTAACAATGACTCATTAGGGCTGACTTCTCTAGGAGATTCTAATAACCCTAGTGCCCCAGAACTGCGGGGACTTTAGCCCTTGAACAATAGGAGGGTTACCCACAATGACTTGACATGACTTGTTTACATTATAGAACCTCTTGATAGGAACATCGAGGCATGACATGACTCAAATACACTATAGACACTTCCTGGAATAAACATCAGGGTACAAGACATAAGATATACAAGTGAATACATTTCAAAGTTACAAACACATCAACAAATGATGCTTCAACATGGAAGAGGCCAAGTGCGCCTGAATATGCTGACAAGGTCCAACATTTATTTGTGGACGATAGTATCCTATCTTAAGGATGGTAGGTATAACACTTTGCTCATGAGATTTCTCCTTACTAGGTAAGGATTGCCCTGCAGATATTATTCTCGCATGGAGAGTACCCACATTCACCTGTGGACGATAGTATCCTCTCTTGAGGATGACAGGTATAACCCTCTGTTCATGAGAGTGGTCCTTACTAGCTAAGGATGGCCTTGCAGATGTTACTCTCATATGGAGAGTACCCACATTTAGCTGTGGATACCGTTAGAATAACACTCACTCAGGAGTGGTCCTAACCTATGTGGTATGGATGCTCTACGATGAATCTTCATGGATGACACGACTGACATTTTGTATGCAGTCAAGATCTGCTCCGCAGAAAATACTCTTGTATGGAGAGTATGCCTACATTCATATGTAGATACCATAGAATAACACTCGCTTGGGAGTGGTCCTAACCTGTGTGGTATGTATGCTCTATGATGAGTCCTCACAGACGTCGTAGTATAACACTCACTTGGGAGTGGTCCTAACCTGTGTGGTATGGATGTTCTACGTTGGGTAGACATTTTGAATGCGACCGAGAGTTTCTCTGCAGACAATACTCTTACATGGTAGAGTATACCTACACATGAGTGTAGATACCGTAGTATCAAACTCACTTGTGAGTGGTCCTAACCTGTGTGGTATGGATGATATACGATGAGTCCTCACGGATGATAGGGCCGGCATTGGGTGCGGTCGAGATCTATATTTAGTTGTAGATGATTCAGCTGATTGATTTCATGGATCATGTTGATGGAGGATTACATTGTCCTTGGACTTATGTACTAAACTGATCGGGATTGATCATCCCGCAAATAGATCATGTATACTGCAGGTAGCATGACGACAAAGGATCAATTAGATCAAAGTATAGTAGCGAAGGGTTGAGTAGATCGAAGTGTGGCTGCAAAGGATCAAGAAGGATCGAAGTGTTGCCACAAAGGATCGAAAGGATCGAAGTGCTGTTGCAAAAGGATTGAAAGGATCGAAGTAATGCTACAAGGGATAGAGAATATCTGAAGGCTGCTGCAAAAGATCAAAGTGTTGCTTCAAAGGATCGAGAAGATCGAAGTGTTGCTACAAATGATCGAGAAGATTGAAGTGATTCTACAAAGGATCAAGAAGATCAAAGTGCTGCTGCAAAGGATTGAAAGATCGAAGTGTTGCTGCAAATGATCAGAAGATCGAATTACTACTGCAAAGAATCAGAAGATCGAAGTGCTGCTACGAATGATTGAAATATCAAAGCGTTGCTACAAAAGGATAAAGCGATCATGTGATACAGAAGATGAAGAGTAACTATTCCAGTTACTGATTGTGAAAACTTCCTATGACGTATAGATGTATTACCTCGATGTACTGTTGTAATTGTCTTTCTATTCTCCTATAGTTTGTGATTATGTTGCCAGTAGAATAACCTTCTCGTTAAGGGGGAGTGTTGAAATATTATAACTTCAAAGGATATTCTAAATGTATTTTATTGATGTAACCCAAGGGAGATGTTATTATTCCTACGACGGGGTGTTACTATTGTATTTGGTCATCATAGAGTCATGAGGTAAAGCCTCCACTTGTTTCGGGTCTTTAGTACCCTAATAAATAATATAATATACTATTTTTTAGTATTCCTAGGTGAAGTCAGCCCAGACAGTTTATTGGGGCCGACTTGTCTAGTGCAAAAGTCAAATTGACACATATGTATAAATAGAGGAGTTGTTGTTCTTATTTGAACACAGACTCACTCACTTGTGTAGCGCATAGGAGAGAGAGAGAGAGAGAGAGGGAGGGAGAGAGAGAGAGAGAAATGAAGGAGGAGAACACATGTTTTTGGGGTTTCCTTTTATACATCTTATACAGAGGAAGTTTTGTTGGGTTTTCCTCCCCATGAGGGTTTCTGAGGATAAATCTTTGTGTTCTTTTGTGTGGTTGTGCTTTCCTATGTTTCAGTGATATTTTTGCTTATGGTTATGTTGTTATGATGCTAAATGTTATAAGATCTGATATAACCTTCAAAACTTAACATCAAGCCTATTTTTCCGTTCACCAGCCATAGATTTATGGACTCAGACGATGGTTGTTTGATTCCATTAATAGGAAAATAATTAAAATGCACAAACAACCAATTTTTCCTTAAGGTAGATGCTTAGGTTTCTTTGATGGGGCATCGCGGGTGGAAGCTTCAAGACAGGGAGTTGGGGCAATCATATGGATCAACAAAAACATATGTTTCATAATGATGAAGAATTGTGGACCAGGTACTAACACCATATCAGAGTTAATGGCCCTCTGGATGCTTTTATATTTTACAAAACAGATTGGGGTATTGGTTATCAACACGATGGGTGATTAAAAAACAATCATTAACTAGCTCAATGGGAAACATGAACTACATGTTGTTCAACTCAGATGTTGGATGCAAAACTTTTTAAAGATTTTTCAGACATTAATTTTGATCAAGACAATAATTTAATGGAGTAAGGTCAGTTAGGGGTATACTAAGAGGAGGGAGGATGAGTACAAATATATCAAGATTGATTCTAGATAGGCCATCCCTCTACAATCGGTCAATCTGTTTTTATTGATAGGCTCAACATCCAGGATGACAGTCTACAAGCTTAATTTTTGTTTCAAAAATCCTTTATATTTTTTCCATATAATATATTTTGATGACATTTGGCAAGTTTCCCGTGAAGGAGATGGACCGACTGCTTCAATACCTTATTGAATCCATAGCAATTTTAATATATTTTGGTAATGTAGCTATATATATATATATATATATATATATATATATATATATATATATANTATACTGGTTGTTGTTTGAGTCCTTAGACTCTACAGAAGACTATTTATATGGATTTATTTATATCTTAATGTATCTACTTTGTACCCGATAGATAGATGAAACAATATGATAGATTAGAGGAGCAATGCAATGAGGTAAGAAGCAAGTATATCACCAGTCTTATGATGACGTGCACCTACTCAGTAGGATGAACTCGAGAAAGCGCTTGAATCATTTTAGGAGCTGTCTAACTAGAGGACAATTTTAACTTTTTGGTTGATTTTGAGACGAAATCTGATAAATTTATTTCACAAAATCTTATCATTTTTGTTGTTTGTTAGATTATTTTAAGTATAGAAATAAAATCACCTGAAGTGCTATCATCCTAATCAGACAACTCGATGATTTTATGCTCAAGTCCTAAATCCCAAAAAGACGCATAAGCATACAACATAATTAAAAACTCCCGTCCAGCTTGCATACAAACTATAAATATTGCAATAACATCACTCCACTACCATATCTTGGAGAAGGGAAAACGAGGATGATGTCATCTATTTGCAACCAATCAAAGTAAAAAATACATATTATTTTTAAAATTTCAATTTTATAAAGTCGTACGCGCCAGGTAGGGGTCGAACCTACGACTTTCTGCTTAGGAAACAGACGCTCTATCCACTGAGCTACAGGCGCAATCATGATGACCTATTGCTAAACTTTATTGGACTTTATATAATAATCAACTTCGAGGAGATCAAGAAAAAGTCAATTAGCAAGATGGACGTGTGGCAATGGCCACTGGGCTTTGTCGTCTCGGTTTCGAAACCTGTGTTATAGATAGCTTATAGTTTACTCTCTATGGCTTTTCTTTTTAGATTGTTTACTAAATTGATCGGATCGATAATAGTAAAATGTTTCCGCGTTTAAATTTGTAATATATAACGCTTTCATAGCTCAGTTGGTTAAAGTATGTAATACGTACCGCTTTCATAGCTCAGTTGGTTAGAGCACCCGTTTAGTAAGCGGGAGGTCATGAGTTCAACTCTCATTGAAAGCAGGTGATTTAGCATTTGCTTAGCATTTGCTTTACTGGTCGTGTACGAAGGACCGCAAATTCTACAATTTGATGTTCAATTACATCATATTTTACAATGATCAGTCTCCTATGTATTAGACAAGCTTTCATATTAGTATATACGGGGATTGCTCAGTTGGGAGAGCGTCAGACTGAAGATCTGAATGTCGCGTGTTCGATTCACACTCACTGCACTTATTCAGCATTAAGGGTTTCGTCTCCCTTTATGGAGCTAAATTTCTCTTTGAGATTTGGTTTTATGCTACTCTTTTAGATTTCGCCCAGTAGAAAGGTGGCAGCGTGTATCCACATTTATCTTTGGGTTTACCTAATGTTTCCCTCCATTATAATTGCAAGTTTAAAGCCTCTATTGTTATTATGTCTGCTTATCTTCAATTTATTCTTTGAATGATTTATTGTTGTTGTTAGCCATTGGCTGGAAGGAGTCAGGGGTTTGACCCACGACTTGGATTGGGCAATATGAAGATGAGCAAGGGTTTCAAATAATTGAAACAAGTAACAATTTTATTCCTTCGTTCATGATTCTGTTCATTTCGTTTTAAATGAGCACATCACATCTAAATGCACGATGTAATGGTTAATCAAACCAGACCAACAATTAATTTGAGAAAAGTCTCAAATAGAAAACCCATGAAACATAAACACTAGATTCCAAATACAACACACATAAAAGTAAAATGAAAGTTTCCATTCTCTATATGGTGTTTTTTCAATAAATACTCATTTCAAAGTATGTCATGGAGCTCATAGGTCTTGTATTTTTTGGTCGTGAAAAGGGGTTAGAAAATTTAGTAAAATGATTTTTGTTTTGTTTGAAAATTTAGTAAAATGATTTTTGTTTTGTTTTTGTCATTTCACCATTTTGTTCTTATAAAAAAGAAATAAAAATGTAATTGATGTCACTTTAAATACAAAATATTATATTATATTGATTTTATTTTATGGGATCAAATATTTTGAGGTGTAAATTTTTTCTTAATGTGTAAAAAAGTTAAGATAAAATCAATTTACACTTCCAGAAATTGGATCCCTTTCAGTGCTTGATAGATTCATTTAAGACGAATCTATGTTGCTTTATATATAAATGACCATGAACTTTGACATGCAAGAGTTACAAGTATGATTGGCATGTGGCTTGCCTGCTGAAGTTATACCAGTGAATATGCCTTGGAGTGGAATTGTATTTGGTATCTTCCTAGAGGATTCATACTAAGACTCATATAAGAACATTTCTTAAACTATTACTGATTGAAATTTTAACTCTCAAGGTCCAACAAACCTCTAGCTCACAATTATTATCATTTTGCTTTAGTTATAGAAGAATAACCTCTTTACATCAGTGGTAGCCAAACCAAATGTTGATGAGACTCTCTTTTTAATGAATTTATGCAATCATTTCTTTAAATAAAAATTAAATTTTATATCATTTTGTAATCATTTTACAAAATGTAACTCATTGATTGTCACGATTTTTCCTTCATGAGTAAATCATACCATGTGAAACACACATGATATCACCTATTTCATAGCATAATTTTGATTCCTTCCCAATAAAATATTATAGTTGAGGGGTGCATCTACCACCTCAGCCTCAACTGACATGGACTCCCCCCCTAACTAGACCTAAAGAGACGGTATAATTCAATGTGGTTGAAATGAACGTCCGTTGAATGCAGACAACATGATCATGGACATAGATAACTGAGGAGAGATAAGGGACTTCCAACAATATAGGGACATCACTAACGTTGAAGCACCTTCGTCAACAACAATACATTTAACGCTCATTCTAATAAATTCCACATGGATTTGGAAAGCCACATGGTAAGGTAAGAGAGGTCGAGCATCAACGTTGTCAAATTTAATAACACTAGGACCACTTAAGTCAAGATATCCCAGGGAAGATATCAAGGCATTCCTTTGTGTGGGACACGTATAGAGTACCTCTAAAGCTGACATGGCGCACAAAGTTTGGACCAGATCCTCAACAATGGAACAATTCTGAGTGGCTTTGGCATTAGGGTTATGGGTTAAGAACTTAAGAACTCCTTTTGGAATGTGAGGCATAGTGTCAGGATTATCGATCTTCAAAGGGATCTCTAGAGCCGTATTATCTTTCCCATATTAGGCTGTCGAGGACCATAGTCACGAGAGCGGGTGGAAACATTAACTTTCGATTGGTCCATATTGACCCATCCATGGCCACCATCATGAGATGAAGGGTTTTGACTCCCACCGGACCCATTTTCGGTGTTGGAAGCATTCGAAGCCATATTCTGATTATGAGGAAGCATATTTGTTAACACGGTTGTGATCTGTGCTATAGGATTTGAGGCCTCATCTATTATAGGGTACATGTGAGTAAGGGGGTCCTATGCACAAAGCTTACAAGGAAACTTCACCTTCCATTTTTGTTTCTTTTCCCCACCAACATTATTATCATTCTTGTCATTATTTAGATTTCCTTTCTTATTATTATTCTCACTCTTACTATTATTCTTCCCTTTCTTATTATTCCCTCCATGTTGTTGGTTACCTTTTGGGTCTGTTGATTGCATAAAATGTACCTCTAATGAATGGGTGGGAGAGGACGAAGTCGTAAATTGTCTTGCTACAAACTGGATAATGGAAAAATTATGCATATGATTTTCACGTGATCTATAGCCTTAGAACTTGCGATGCCTACGATTCCATTGGCATGAGGCCCTAGATTCTTCTTGCGGTCATAGTTAGATCGCGGTGCATCAAGAATAATTTTGTAAAGAAGCCCAGATTTAGCGTAGATCAAATCTAATTGTTGATATTTAAATATGGGTTGTTTCTTAGTAGTTACTCTAAATGTTGAGACATCGTTTGCAATATTTGGAAAAGGGGACTTAAGGAACCATTCCAATAGGAAGTCTAGTGGAATGTTAGCTTTAATCAACCGCTTTCATCTATGACACTCCTAAATATGATCTAAATTATGAGTGGCTTTATCCTAACAGAATGTCGATAAAGTTTCAATTCACGTGTCATAACAAACCATAAACTAAAAGTGGTTGAGAAAAATTAAGGCTAGGTCATTAAAGGTCTAGTACATGCCCCTAGGTAACTCGAAATACTATATCGCAAGAGGGCCTATGAGGGTGCATTTAAATAGTCTCAATCTGTTACACATATTTCACGTCATCATCATATAATGAAAACCAAATACCAGTATTTTCCTTGAATCCCCAAGTTGTGAAGTTGAAAGTGGGCCAGGATCAGTGATTTCATGCCTTTGTCCACCACTGCACTTTCTTTGTGGTCAATGTGTGTTACCCCCATGTGTAATGCCTTTTTTCCTTAAGCAACCAACAATTCCAGCGCCACATACCTTCATACAATGAGCATTGCACTTTGGGTAAAGCTTTGTCTCAGTTGACAAAGAGCGTTGCTCGAGTTTTAAAGGTAAAAAAAGAAGCTTCGAGAGGCTTCTCGAAGCTTAGCTTCGTGGCAGCCTCATCCCTACATTCTGGACCACCTGGTTTTGAGATCCAACCTTATAGGCTCTCCCCTCCACCTCACCCATGCGATTCTCAACCTTCTCTATCCTCACATGGCTATAACTATTGGCTCACACCCCATGGGTAAAGGGGTAGAGATTATGCTACAACATCAAAACTTTTGCCAAATCTATCCAAGGAGAGTGAGCATTTGGTAGACAAGTTTGAAGCTTTGGAGGCAAGGTTTACTTTAGAAGACACTTCTCAACACTAAGGATTTGGTTGTAATTTCTCTCTCATATTACATTTATGCAATAACAGTTCCTTTCCCATGAATAATATTGTGTATGAATCACTTGTTTCATTGTTGAACTCCTTAGTCATCAACATAGGATCATAGATTGTACTTGGTACTTTAATCTTGTATGTGCTTTGTTGTGTATTTCTTGCAGGTGAATCTATGGAGATCCAACACTCCAAAGGTCAGCATATCATAGTGTATGACAGGTAAAAGAATCCATTCCAATCATCTATTTGATCTTAGGGGAAGTGCTTTTAGTTGTTGTGACTCCTTTGTTCTAGCTTTGAGTATTTCAGGCTAGGGAAACAACTTCTGTCTGCAGAAGGTGAGTATTTTCGGTAACAAATATGGCGACTCTGTAGGGGAGAGTTGATTAGAACTTATAATTATTCTTGGTTCTTGCCTCGCTTCAAACTTCAATTTCTTCATTGATAATATCTACTAGTTGTTTAGTTATATTTTATTTGAGATTGGTTAGATCTGCTTAGATTTGTCCTGGTCTACCTTATATGCTTTATTTCCTTGCTTATGATTGTTATTTGATGCCAGTAATTGAACTTTAACATATTATTTTTTCTCCCTTGGTCTTGTTTTGAGATCTACAAGCGTCGCTGCACCTAGGAATTTTTGTAGGAGCAGCCACTACACCTTGTTCATAGTCCATAAGCAGTGCCACCGCACTAATCTAGTGAGCAGAGAGCGGTACCACCGCTATGTTCATGTTGTCAAAAGGAGGTGCTGGGTTAGTAACACTCAGTACTCTGCCTTCAAATAATGGTGCCATGTATGGTTTTTAATCCCAATGAGCTTTTAAAAGCTTGGCATTTATATTTTGGTTTTCTGAAGTTGTTCTGGCTTGAATCTGACGTTGTCATCTGTGAATTGAAATCTGGAGATTGTGTTAGGATTGATTAGGTTAGACCTTCAAGACTATTTGAATTGGCTTATGAGCTTCTTGGTTTTTTTAATCTTTGGGTGAAGAAGAACTTTGAAAATAAAGTGTAGACTTAGATATCTGAACGTTTCTTAGTCAACTTGAAAGAAAGTAGAATTGCTTGTATTTTCTTGATAGTTCAATTTAAGATTGTTTTCATTTTTAATCTTGAAAAATTGAGAAAAAGTGTTAGGTTAAGCTTAGGTATGAATTGTTAAAGACTTGATTGGTCTTATAGACTTTCAGGTGTTTACGTTCAGTTCACTTCTTGGATATTCTTCTTCTCAAACAAAAAGAAAAAGTGTGTTGTGTGCATCTTAGTTTCATTTTGAAGAAGTTTGAAAAATATGGTGCTTTAGGTAGTCATCATAAGCTTTCTTTTAAAAGAGATCTCATCATTTTCCTTTCCAAATATTTTTCTTTTGAAGTCACGATATGCTTGCAATAGGTTTGGAAATATAGTTCTATGCTTGTTTTCTTGGGATTTTTTCATTTTGGATAAGTAGGAACCAAACATATATCTTTTCCTTAAGTAGGGAATTTTGCAAAAAGTGAAAGAGAAAGCTTTGCATGGTTTTAATTTTATGTACTCACCTCATGCATTCACCTAATCGAAAAAGATAAAATCAAGCGCTATTCTTAGGTTAAAATTTGAAGAATGGTGTGATAGGTTAGAGACGTGTTTCGACGTCTTTAAATGTAGGAGCTGTCGTTTTTTGTCTGCACTGCATCCCGAGTATCGCGTGGTTCTTCCACGTACTACTGGTATATAGAATGACCTTTCATGTACCCTTGAGGTATATAGAAAGGTACTTCACATACTCGGTGGTATATTGGAAGTCCCCTTTCAGACGGTTGTGCATTAGACAACACTACTACGGAGTGGAACTCCCACGTACATTGTGAATATAGGGAGACACCTTTAGTGATCTTGAGACCATATGAGCATAGCCCTTTGACTGTCTTATCACCGCATGATACACTGAGAACACCACTCATGTAAATTACTATGTACATGTCACCCAGTTAGTCGGGTGTTCCAGAAAGGGTACATTCCCAATCCTCCTTGTCGTGTTTCACTGTTGGACCCTGCGGTATATCACGATTTGTGGTGGTTTGAAAATCCTGTGAGGATATTTACCTTTTAACCACTCCTATCATAAGTTCTACTTGTTTCTTTAGCCTAAGTAGCATTTTTTTTCCTAATTAGATAGATATTTTTACTTTTGAGATCAGTTTGATTGTTATAAACTGGTTGATTTCCCGTGGAGGAGGTCTCATCGGTTACAAGGGTTATCACCGGAAAATCCTTTGAATCCTCCGAATCAACCTCCCATTGAAAGAGACATGGAGAACAATTCCGAGGAAGGTAGTGCTTCTATGTCTGACTTGGAAGGACTTCTAGTTGAGGAAGAAGGAGCTTAGTTTTCTCCTCCTGCTAATGCTCCCATAACGGACCTATCAGTCCCATCATTAGCATAGAAACCCTCCTCTCGAAATGCATATTTTTTCATCCCAACTCCTTTCGAAGCTGGGATTAATTGATTTCAGCCTGACGAAACGATAGCTCCTATATTTGGACACAATGCTCCATTTTGGGAAACTACCCTCGGTCAAGCTATCTCTCAATTTGGTACTACTAGCATTGTAAATTGTCCAGCTATGGAGTTAACTCCAAATTATAGAATACCTCTACCCTACCTTTTACCTAGTGATATCTTGGGTAGGCCATTGAACATCCCTTCTAGTGTTGTTCCAGTGAATGCTTTGTCTGCACCCACGGTGTCTAGACTCGCCACTCCTGCAAGAGTGCCACATTTAGTTCAAAATTCATTATCAAATTCTTATATTGGAGGAAATTATATGCCTCCCATAACTTTGTCGAATGTTGGGAGTCAGTTTTTACCTCCTACAGCCCAAACATCTAGGGCATCTTATGTACCTGCCTTACATAATATTCTGCATCCTACCCCTTCAGTTGCAGGACCTAGTGGTCATTCTTGTTTTGGTCCTATTGGTCCTGCTTCGGATCCTCCTACATCTTCTTGGGTCCCTCATCAACAACCTAACATTGATAACCAATACCTTAGTGAGGAATAGTATAATAATCCCTTATATGTACCTTATCTTGGAGGAGTTACCAATCAATGGGCTCAACCTACTCACAGACCACAAGCCGTACCTAAACAGGCACAACCACCATTTATGGGCCAAAATGCTCCCAACTATCAACAGTTTGTTGGGAATTATAGCCAACCTCAACTGACCTTTGGTCCTACCGGGGTAGATTTACCTTATCGGTATTACAATTACCCACAACCCAACCGACAACTTCCATTTTTGGGTACATTGGATCTGCCTGACTTGTCCAAGTTGATAAATGATCCCATCCAACATGACCCTTTTTGGCCTACCATCCTGGTCAAATTACCATTAGACATCCCAAATTTTGATGGGAAACAAGGAGAATACGCCAATAACCATGTGATGACCTTCCATTTGTGGTGTTCATCTAACTCCCTAATGGACGATTCTATCTGATTGAGCCTCTTCCAAAGGACATTGATCGGCACAACCGCAAAGTGGTATATCAAACTTACGCAATACTCGTTTGTGGATTTTAATTCTTTGGCAACAATATTTGTTACTCATTTCAAGTTACCTATCAGGTATGAGACTTGTACAGACATTTTGACCTCTCTTCGGAAAAATACCTCTACTCACGTATCAGATCATATCCATGAGTGGAGGAGGCATTGAAGGTTAATCAAAGCTCCCATTCCATATCAACTTTTGGCTGACTGGTTCACCAGCTCCTTGTTGCCTACTATTTCCCGAGATGTGGCTATGGGTGGTGCCGTCACAGAGGATAATTCTATTAGTTTGGATCAATATTTAGACCTAGTGTACTCTCAGTCCAAGACTTTGTATGATTTAATTCCTCGTGCTCCTTGTCCCAACACCGATCCCACCAAGCCACCTGCAAAGACTCCTGTAGATGGTGTTGTTGGTACAATCCAACCTTCATCCACAACTAAGCCTGTTAAACCACATAGTGCTTCAACTACAACTTCTTCTACGCCTACGGTTTCCACCGAGGTGAATGCCATTCAATCATCGCAAACACCCAAAAATAAAAAGAAAGGAAAAGGTAAAAATAAGAAACCTGGAAACCAACAGGAGAATACCAAAACAACGACTTGAAGAGTGATACCAAACCTAAACGGAAGGATATGTATCCTTGCTTGTTGTGTGGAGATGATCATTTCATGAAGGAGTGTCCTTTTCGTGACGAGATCAATAAGTTTTTGAAAAATAACCCCAAACCAGTTGTGTTAACTTTCCGTCCTAGTAGCAAGTGATCGACCATATGTCTTCACATGGTTCCTCATCCTCTACTGAAGACATTCGAATGATGTCCGCTGAGCATTAGAGGAAGTTTCAACTCAAAATGGGACTCCTAAGAAAAATAATAAAATAGAAGTTAAAATAATAAAATAATATTTATTAATTTTGGAGGAAGAAAAGAAAAAAACTACTTTTTTTTTCTTCGTATTTTCGACATATCTCCCTGTGATTTTACTCAAATTTCGATTGGGAGAGCTTGTTGGATGTGAAATTAAATTCTGCATCCAACGAGTGCCCACTTGTCATACTTTTGGCGGACCTCGCTACCCCAAAAACAAGAAATACCTTAAAAAACGTGATAATGATGTCATCATCACGTTTTTAAGGTATTTCTTGTTTTTGGGGTAGCGGGGTCGGTAAAAAATATGCTGAGTGGGTACTATTTGGATGTAGAATTTAATTTCGCATCCAAGGAGCTCTCCCGATCGAAATTTGAGTAAAAACACAGGTAGATATGTCAAAAATACGAACAAAAAAGTAGTTTTTTTTATGATACCTATCCCAAATTTATATTAAAAATTTGTTTAAGACCTATATGGTATTTCAAATTTAAATCAATTTCATTGGCTAACACATGATGACATGGAATTTGAATTAGTGTTAAAAGGCCCATTTTGAGTTGAAATTTCCTCTAATGACTGTTGCGTTGACTAAGAGAAGTCAAACATATGATAAAACACCTGAGATGAAAGACGAGGGTACTTCTATCGAGAAGACTCCTTTCGTTAACCCTTCTCCTCTACATCCTTCTAATGGTCCTCTCACTATTGAAAAACCTAGTTTTGACACAATCTTGCGTCCTCCTAAGAGTACAATCCATAAAAACATTTTCGATCCTAGTGCTCGAGCTGCCCAATATTAAAATGTTGTTGAATATCTATCCCAAGCACCTTGCATTATTTCCATGTTGGAAGTACTCCAAAGTTTTCCTGCACAACGAAAGAATATTTTGTCATCCCTAGGGGATTTTGATCTTGAGAATTCCACCATGATCACCTTTAATGTGGAGAATTATAAATCGAGGTTATCCCATCAGTTCGCTTTTCATATTGCGATGACAGTGGTTGGTAGGAAAGTCCATCGGACTTTGTTGGATGAAGGAGCTTCCACCTCGGTCTTATATATGTCTTGTTGGTAAGCCATTGGCACTCCTGAACTGAATAAGTCACCAACCACCTTAAAATATTTCGACGTACGAGGTTTCCAACCTCATGGTCTCCTACCGACGTTATCCATCGAGCTAGGGGGAAAAACCGTTTCTATCCAGGTAGAAGTTGTCGATGCTCCTTTAGATTACAATTTTTTATTAGGAAGGAATTGGTTCTATGCTATGACGACCGTTGCATCGTCAGTCTTTCACATACTCCAATTCCCACATCAAGGAAAAATTGTGACCATATATCAACTCGATTACTGTTCACCTGATATTACTACTTCCATGACCAATAATGTTCTGATGTTAGGGAAATCACCTCCTCCCTATCAGTCTATAGGGGTTGGACTATTGAAATATTCTTCCCTCATGGGATTTTTTCCATCCAATGTTGCCCCTCCTAACCCGGAAACTGCCACGGTAAACATGATATCATCTACAAATGGGGGCATGTCCAAAGGGAAAGAGATTGTTGAAATGCCTCCTATGAGTCTGCACAAAGCCCTTTATGATGCCATTCAATCTATTTCTGATGCTTACATGGATGATCATCATTTGGTAGCATCATATCCTTACCATATACCCTATTGGCTAGATTCCCCTCTCCCGACTTTAGATTATCTCTCACATACTTTTCCATCGGAAGAGTATATTATGGAGGTTATGAGTTTGGATGAATCCTCATGGGAATATTCTCATCAACCATCCTCGTTTCTTCCTAATGCCAATTTTCTAGATATATATTTTGTTTCTCTGATCAATTTCGATATGGTCGAGTATCTAAAAACGCATGTTTTATCACAAGGTGTTGATTTTCAAGGGAATTTATCCAACATCACCAAAATGATTCCCCTCGACATATCGGTGAATACGGGTGTTGTCGAGCATGTTCACGTAGGCCAGAACTGTTCGAGAACAAAGATTGAAGAATAATGAGCTCTTTTTAAGGAATTTTGTGATGTTTCTTCCTAGACTTATGAAGAAATTCTGGGGATTGATCCATCTATTGTCGTACATGAGATCAAGACATAATCGACGGAAAGACCTATTAGGCAAAAACTTCACCAAGTACACGCAAGGAAAGTTGCAGCCATTAAAGCTGAGGTTGAAAAGCTTTTAAAAGTTGGTTTTATCTACCCCTTCCCTTAAATTAAGTGGATATCTAATATTATTCATGTCACCAAGAAACAGGGAACTATTAGGATTTGTATGGATTTTATGGATTTGAATAAAGCATGTCTCAAGGACAAATTTCCTACCCCTCACATCGATCAGATCATTGAAAACTATGGTGGGAATGTCATTTTTTCTTTCATGGATGGATTTTTCGGCTATAATCATATTGAGATATTTCCTTCCGACTAGCATAAAACGACATTCATTTTCCCATGGGGAACCTTCGCTTATCGTAAGCTGCCTTTTGGCTTGAAGAACACTAGAGCTACTTTCCAACGAGCCATGTCTTACGCTTTTCACGATATAAAGCACATAGTGGAGCCGTATCTAGATGACCTACCTGCTCATTCATTGCAGCGGGAAGACCATTCAGGGCATCTTAGACACATCTTCCTTTGATTTCGTCATTACCGTATTCGAATGAATCCACACAAGTGTGTATTTTGTGTTGAGGCTGGTTGTTTACTTGGTTTTGTTGTTTCTAAGGATGGGATTCGAATTGATCCCTTAAAAATTGCTACTATCATGGCCTTACAATCTCCGAGAAAAATTACTAAACTCCAAAGTTTGCAAGGGAAGGAAAAATTTCTTTGTTGTTTTGTGTGCAATTTTGCAGAGAAAACACATGGCTACATGCGTCTCTTGAAAAAGAACACTCCCTTTCTCTGGGATGATCAGGCTCAAAGAGATTTCGATAATTTAAAACATGCTATAATGCACTCACCTATGTTGCACCCCCTGAATTATTTGAAATATTTTTTGTTGTACATTTATACCTCTACTACTACCATTGGTATGGTTCTAGTTCAGGAATATTCAATGGCCAAGATCATGTGATCTATTATCTTAGTACGAGTCTTCTTGATTCTAAAACCTGATATTCACATGTGGAGAAGATAGATTTGGCTACGATCATTATTGTGCAATGTTTTCGTCATTACATCCTACTTCGCGCTACTACCATGCTTGCAGATCAAAAGCCTATGTACTATATTATTACCCGTCAAGTGATAGGGGGGAATTATCCTCATTGGATAGTTATCCTACAAGAATTTGATCTCATATTTTCCAATACCACTTCCAAGAATTCCATGGTCTTTGTGGAGTTGATGTGTGACCTTCCCCATGCTCTCATGGAAATTGATCCCAATGATTCATTTCTAGATGAATTTTTGTTCTTGATAAGCACGAATGATCCATGGGATGGAAATTTGATCATATATCTCTAGACCCAAATATTTCATCCCAATCTATCTCGTGACGATTGTTGACGCATTCACCACCACAGTAAGTACTAACTTATTCTCAATGATACCCTATACTGACGTGGTATTGACTCTATTCTTCGACGATGTCTCACTCATGACGAGCTTGAACAAGTCATGAATGACTGGCACTCTGGAGCATGTGTTGGTCATCTTTCTGGGATGGCTACAACTTAGAAAATTCTTCACACTGGTTACTTTTGTCCTTCAATCTTTAAGGATTGTCATGAAGCGGTTAAAAAATGACCACCCTGTCTACTTTTCTATCCTAAAAAGCACACCCACACTGCTCTGTTACACCGTGTCATTTTCATTGGTGCTTTTTCCAAATGGGGGATTTACTTCATGCATTGTAAGCCTACCTTAGCTGGGGGGCATGGTTACATTATTGTAGCTGTGGACTATTTCACGAAATGGGCTGAGGCAATGCCTACATATGCATAAGATGGTAATACTGCCACCCTCTTCCTATTTAATCACGTCATCACTAGGTTTGGAGCTTCACAGGCCATGGTAACTGATCATGGATCTCATTTCTGTAATCAGATCATGGCCAAGCTGAGTTCCAAGTTGGGTTTTCATCACAAAAACACAACCCCTTACTATCCACACGATAATGGCTAGGTTGAAGCCATTAACAAGGTCTCGAAGACTATGCTTCGTAGGATGGTTGGAGATCGTAAATTCAACTAGAATTTAACTCTTTTTCTGCACTTTGGGATTACATAAATTCAGTTAAAACAATGACTAGTTTTACGCCTTTTCAACTAGTCTACGGACTGGAAGTTGTCCTACCTATTGAGTGTGAAATTCCATCACTCAAGCTTGTTTTTTTGCTTCTTCCCAATACTTCTACTGAGGAAGAACGATTTCTTTATTTGTTGAACCTTGATGAGACTCAATGAGATGTTTCCTTGGCTAATGAGTCGCACAAAAAATGGATCAAGGCTCAATATGATAAATTGGTTCAACCTTGATTTTTCAACGAAGGAGATCTAGTTCTGACCTATGATCAGAAACGTGATAAACTTGGGAAGGGGAAGCTTGAATCGATGTGGTGCGGTCCCTATATCATAAATAAAGTCTTAGAAAAAGGGTCCTATGAGCTTGTTGATTATGATGGGATACCTTTCGGGAAACCTCACAATGGGTTGTACCTGAAAATGTACTATGCTTAGTATATCTTCGCATTAGTACCTTGTATCTATATACATTGTTGGATTTTGAATGTAGTTTTTGTTATTTAAATATGGTTTTGAGTTATTGTCCAAATGATGCTTATCCCATGTTTTGATTATGCAAATCAAATGGCATTCTATGGTTTTGTTGATGGTGCTTATCGTTACACCCTGAATCTTGCTTCAGTCGCCCAGGTGTTTTATTCCCAAGCTCATGACCTAGTTAGTTCAGGAGCAGTTTGTATAGGTTCGACAACCAATAATATCGCTGAGTATCACACAGTGATAGGTTTGTTAACTAAAGCTGCATCTCGTGGCATTGATAATTTGGTAGTTTTTATGGACTCTCGGTTAGTGGTTTCTCATTTAAATCACGTTCATGTCATTCGAAGCCCAGTGCTTCTTCGATTATTTCGAAGGGTACATTTGTTAGAAAGGTCATTTGTATCTATTACTTATCGACATATTCCAAGATCTTGCAACACAATTGCATATTCACTTTCCAATTGTGTGTTAGATTGGTATATTGCTCATTCATGACATTGATAAGTGAAATTACACGGTCCATTGTAAATAAGCAATAGAAATACATAAAACTCATATAAATAGAATTCCATCATTAAATACAGGTAAACCGTCATTAGATAAGTCTGTGTATATAAATATAAAAAGTGTTTCCAAAAAATATGGTCTTGAGACCCTGACTGAAGCACGCTGGCTTTCAGAACTACAAAATGAAAAAAATACTGAAGCTAGGTAGCTTTCAATGTGTACATCATGTATAACCCTAGTGGTTCTCATGGTAGCACATGATGGTTCTTTCCACTCTACGTAGAAAACATCCCAAATGACCCGATACTCCCATGGTATGCCTCTGATACCTCCTAGGGAGGTCATTAACTAATATGTCCGGGATATCTAGAGTGCTCCGATAAAGTTTCTCCTCCAAATCTATCATCTTATCATCTCCACGATGTACGAAGCAGGCTCTTGCTCGCCTATCTATGGGAGATGAAACCCCATATCGTTGCAATCCTACATCTGCATGAGAAGATAAGTCTCGTTAACATACATAAAAACCATAAAACATAAAATATAAAAACATGAATGTCTTAGTGTTTCACTCACCGATATCACCCCACTGAGCATTTACTAGTAGGGCCAAGTCCAGATTTCCCTTCAAGTTGGTATCGACATATGCATAGTCCTCAATCATAATAAGCTGGTCATCCAACCATCGAAATATTGTGGCCTCGTACTTGACCTTGGATCCACCGCCTCCATGGAGGCCATAACTTCCACCCATATTAACATGCATGGATGTCTTTCCATCAACTCAGTGAAGTCCACCTGTGGCCTCAAGTGTGGTACTCTCTCGAAGAAAAATGAAACTAGGATAGTGCCATAACCAAATTGTTTCAACTCTCCCCGTCGAAACTTGGTTATCTGCTCCTTGAAAGTCTAAGTAGGGATTCCTCCTAGTTGAAGACCGTAGGTTCCATTTCCTCCAAGACATAGAGAATGTGTGCACGGGATGCTTGGTGATCCCCTTGGCTCCCCAAGATGGGTTATTTGAGTGCCCAGAAATCAATAACGATCAATAATACCCTCTGTGGTACGCAATTAGTATCATGAGTACTACCAAGATCGGCTTCACTCTAACTCTTTTCACATCCAAATTCTTTATATTAGCAGAATCCACATTACAACTTTTTTGGTATATTGGCTTCGGAGGGCGAAGCTCATCACTACAACCATAGAATCCAACTAATATGCTATGGAAATTACAAACTAAATTTCTGATGCAATATTATACCACATAGGGCAAGCTGTAGAGCATACTCTTCGACTCGACATGCAAAGCTCAGCACATGAGCGACTCCAAAAATATGATGGGTTACAATGAGACCCGAGGCCCTTATTTATACAATACTAGCTAGTCACCCGGTGACTCTAAACTGGCACTAACAAGTCATAAAGAGATATTCTTGGGTGATAGTGGGTCCGCATTATCATTATCTCATTCCTTCATGGTACGAAGACATATGGGGACCCAGATTCTATCATGACGGAAAAACTACTGGATGAAATACTTTACAGAAAAGGCCAACAAATTGACAAATATGCCCGACAAATTACAAAGTGGAGCATCAGAAACTGGCCCACCACGGCTTTCAAACAAGAAAATTAAAAAAATTTACAAAAGTAGATTCTTAATCGTATGGATCACGTGCGTGGCGACAGATGCAAACTTCCTTATTTTCGATGTCGACTCCACCATGGCAACAGTCAAATCCATAGCTACTTTCATCATCATAAAAGTCATCACATGACGGATACGATTCTTCAGGAGGTATGGGAGGATATAGGTCAGCACTAAAACCTCTTTCCACATTAGAACCATGGAAAACTGGATTCTCTTCACAAAGGAACTCACCCTCAAACAGTGATTCGACTCAAAAGTCTAGAGGGAGTTTACGGGTATGCAATTTGGCATCAATGTTGTTCCAGTGACGATCGCGCTTGACAGACTTTTTCTCTATAAAAATGGTATGCTCTAGACAAGTATGCCTTCCTCCTTGGTGGCATAGAAAAAATTTAAACCACTGGTTGTTTTGGTCAGCTACTTCCATGTCTGATTGCAGGTGCAAAATGAAATTGGCTCTTCGGTTTACCCAGTCTACACGGGGGCATAAATTATCAAGAAAGATCTCAGTCCATCCTGACCAAGATTTATTCCGAAGATTACCCGGATCTCCACAAATCACGATAAATCTTTCTTCTCGACAAAATTGGAGAATTAAGCTGTAAGATGACCAATTTAGGTTACCTTCTCTAATGTCAACATACCAGACAGGTTGATCATTTTCTTCATTGCAGTCTATCCAGATTTCTTTGCAATTTTTTATCTTTGATTGAGCATTTTCAAAGCTTCTGAATGCTGATATTTCCCACCTTTCTAAAATTTGAATCTTTAACAAGGTAGCTTGGATCTGTTTGATGAGAGTGATCTCCAAGTATTTTTATGCTTCTTTTCTGGATGCAAAATCCAACAATAGTCTTCTTTCATTTTCAGAGAGGGATTCATCCCATGGATTCAAGAATAAACCATTTCTCGGCTAGTACAAGGGACGAACAGGTGCTTTACCTTTATCACTGCTGGATCCAAAACTTGACGAACCAGGAGTGAACATGCTTAGACCATGCGCTGCAGGCTGTGATTTTTCTCTTGTTAGCATGTCAGCCAAACAATTCAAATAACCAGGTTTATAAACAATTTCATAATCAAAACTACTTAACCAAATAAACCACTTAAGACTTCTACTGCTGTTCTCAGCCATCAAGTTTTCATTCTTAAATATTCCAGGCATGATATTTAAGTCTGTTCTTATTACAAACTCAACAGGTTTCAAAAATAAAATAAAATGTTGTATAGTCTTCCTTACTGCCAAAATTTCTTTCTGGATTGACGGATAGTTTAACTCAACTGCTTTGAATGAACCCGATCCGTAACCACACACATTTTCCTTGCCTTCAATAACTTTGATCAATACACCACCCCAAGTGGTAGAAGAGGCATCAGTCTCAATGATTAACTGGTCAGTTCCTTGAGGTAAGGACAAGGCTGGGAGATCCTGGACTTTATCTTTGATTGACTGGACTGCTAAAGTCATCTTATCAAACTATCTAGGTGGTTTCTTTTTCAATCTTTGTTGTAGGACATAAATGTCATTGGCCTACCCTTTGTAAAATGGCCTTATGTAATTTAGGCTCCTTAGGAACCTTTACAGCTGTACCTTCTCTAGAATCTGATCAGGAAAGTGACTGAACACACTGAGGACATGCTTTTGCAGAATTACTTATCCTTTTTGGATCTTGAATCCAAGGAAATCTATTTTAGTCTTACCTATCTCCATTTTGCTCTGGGACAGGACTAAAGCATGCTTGTAGACCAGATCATAAAATGACTGCAAATGTTTAAGATGATCCTGTAGATTTTTTGAACATATCATGATGTCAGCTATAAAAACTAATGCCCATTTCTTATCCCTAAAAATATCTTCCATTCTTTTCTATAATTCTGATGGGGCATTGTTTATTCTGAATGGAAAGACTTTCCATTGATATTGTCCATGAGGGACAACAAATGTCGTTCTGTAATGATCCTTTGCTTTAATGCCTATCTGGTAGAAACCAGACTTTAAATCAAATTTGCTGAATATGGTGCACCCAGCAATTCTCTGCAACAAACTTGCTTTATCAGGCAAAGGATATCTTACTCTCTGAAGGATTGCATTCAGGGGCTTGTAGTTGACAACCAATCTGGGTTTAACCCTTTTAATCTCGGAGTGCTTATTTACAATAAAAGCATGACATGCCCAACAACTCTTGGAGGGATCAATCAAACCTTTCTCTAGCAATTCTTTAATTTCTTTTGCATAGAAATCTATTTCTAAAGGAGACATTAACCTGGCTGAAGCTTTCATTGGCTTGATCTTCTGGAGTGGATCAAATGGCAAACTTACAAAGTATTTTTCACATTTCCAGAAGGCATTAGGACTTTCAGAACAACAATCTTTGATCAGCTTAGCAGATATATCAGCTAGAGATTTTTTCTTATGCATTTTTGGATAGGCGATACAGCGCTCCATTTCATACAATTCAGAAACCTTGGGTTTCAACACAGGTTCAGGAACAACAAATTTACATTTGATTTGTGATTCAAATGACAAAGGACAAACGACTAACTGATTATTCACAGTGCACGAGAACATCTTTAACTTATCTACAGAAAATGGACTGAATCTAAGGAGAAACTCAGAACGAAGGATACAATCTTCCTTGATACTGTCCAATCTATACAAGGACAAAAATTCAGACTCATTAGAAATATATATAGGGAAATCTGCTACTTTACCAGTCATTGAAACAGGAGTACCTTCAATTGCCGAACCATGGTCTGCTGACTTTTCCCAACAAAATAAAGGAATAGCGGATCCTTTGGAAAGATTTAACTGACAACCAGAGTCAATCATACAACTCAAAGAATAAGACTTATATTCAAGAGGACAAAATTTAAGATTTATAAATAGCTTAGGACCTTGGAATAGACCTAAGTTTGGATCAGGCGAAGAAGGGAGAGAGAATTTTTTCTGTTCTGGGTTCTGCATAGCCTGTTCAAGATGGTTGCTGAGTTCTTCATCTAAATATTGCTCTGTTTCAATTACCGGTATAAGTAATATATCTTTTAAATGTTCAATCTCACAAACTATTTTCCTCAGCCACTGTTGCTTTTCTTTTATCTGGAGCCTAAGCATCTTCTCTTTGTCTATTCTATAACTCTGTCTTGACTCATGCTCATCAGGGTAGTTCTTATAAATATCAGTTGGATTATAGAGTATAGGAACATCTGAGGGTGGATATGCTTTCCCTTTTCTTTTGTTGGTTCGCTCAATAAGACTTAAGATTTTCTTCTTTTCTTCCTTGAGGTCTCTTCTCAAGATATATTCGAAAGTAGGGACAGAAGATAATTGCAAATCAATATCAGCCAATTTTTTTTCTATAGAGGCTTTTTGGTTGAAAGAGAACATATATAAAGAGAAATCAAAATAAGGTGGCTCACAACCCCCAAATTTGCATCCAAAGCTGAATCAAAGCTGGAATCCGAGTCAGATGAAGGATCAAATTTGTCAAGAACAACATCTGAATCTGAAGCAGGTTTAGAATCTTCATTCTCTAAGTCATCAGGAAAAACGATTACTTCTCCCGAAGGTGGAGGAGTATCTCCAGAACAAACACATAGATCCCACCAATGTGGATCTAGCTTGGAACACAAGGCTGCAAGCCTTGGTTTGTACTTTCTTTCAGGGCACTTACCAACCCAGTGGCCTTTTTGGCCACAGATAAAGCATGTGTCTTTATCCTTCCTTTCTGTCCTTCTTTTGACATAACATTTTGACTGAGATTTTCAAAACTTAGAAGGATATATTTTTTCAAACTTATGATAACCATGCTTCTTTTTATACTTGTAGGGCTTGTCAGGATGATATTGAGGGTTGCTGGTATACAATCCCTTTTGATTTTTCTTGTATTTGCAGGATTCATGCAAATGGCCTCAATTGTGTGCTCCAAATCCCCAATCAGGCATTCTTGCAACATCTTTGCAGAAGGATGCATAATACATACCTTGGTGCCGCTTAAAATATTTACTGACTTGGCATTCAAGACAATGTTCTTGCCAAGTCTCAAGAATGTAAGCATGCAGTTGGGCCAAAGACATACCTCGGAGATCGATATGCTTATCTTTCAGGAATTGTTCAACTGCATCTAGGACATGACCAGGAAAGCTTCTAAGGTAATGTTTCAAATATGCTGGTTCACCAGACTTACCTGAAGAAACTAGCAGGTTTTACATATAGCAAAAATACTCTTCACTTTTGCTTAGATCACACAACCTAGCAGACATAAAAGGTGAAGCCAAATGGTCATAGTCTTCCCTATCATCAGGGCCATAGAATTCCTTACTAAGACCATGAAGGATCTGTTGGTCAGCATCATCAGCAGAAAGCATTTCATTTCGGGCTTCTTGTGGGAGCCATCTCCACCACTCATATGCAAGGCCTGAAAGACCTCCAACTAATTGCGTATCCAAACTTTGACCAGTAAGGTTGTTATCCCGATGTTTCTTATAAAGAACCCATTGTCCAAGCATTTGTATTGCATTTTTAATATCGGCACGAGTCTGACACTGGATGTTCAGAACTGGCTGTTCTGGCAGCTGGGACAATAAGTTATTCATGCTATTGATTCCGAATTGGAATCTATGAGAAGGAGCTATGGATGGACTTACATCTGGAATATGGACATCGAACTCAGTATGAGGAGGAGGAGGGCATGTGACAAAAGAATTTCCTTCTTCTTGATGTCTTAGGGACATCATTGCAAGATATTTTGGGTCGAGTGCAGGAGGAAATTTCTTGAATTCAACTACCTAGTTCTTTATTTCTTCAAAATCTTCTTCATTCTGACCAAAATCATACTCAGGGCGAGTATCATCCTCAGACACTGTAAATTGACCAAAAGAAAGACTCTTGGAGTGAGAGGGCTTTCTCTGATGTCCTTTTGTAGCTAAGGAAAAGACCTGGTCACTAACAATATGAGACTTCTTTTTTAAAGTTTCAGTCTTTGTCAAAATCTCTTCTAGCACAGCTAACCTTTTATCTATTTTTGTAGCAGCGATTTCTACTGCTATTTTTATTTCTGTTGAATCATGCAAGAGATGATCCAGCAACCCAAGCTTGGTTGTTATTGCTTCTATTTTTTGTTTTTATTCTTCCATTTTTGTTTTCAAGAAGATGATATCTTGAGCTATATCATCTAGATTATGTGCAGTCAACTTTTGTTGCATATTACCCCAGTTTGCTAGCTTGACTTCGTTAGAGACAGTTTGATCAGGGCTTGAGGACTTATGAGGTAGAAATTCTTTTTTAATCTGGCCATCTATGGAAAATTGTCGAAAAGGAGTTTCTAGGAGATTTCGTCTTGGAAGGAACGACCTTTGCCCTTGATTGACAACTTCCATTTCTGAATTACTCCTAGGTAGGGAGAACATACCTAAGGTAGGCGGATCCTTGTTCTTACGATGCTGGATCCTCTGAAGAATTTTATGACATGCAGGACATTCAACATGCTGGCCACGATGTTTATTTTCGTGTAACCTGGAGAAATATGGTTGCGGGGAATAGGTAGAAATAGAGTTTGCTTTGGCTTGATGCCTAGCATTATTATAAGAAGCAGAGGAGGTAGATCTGATTAGTGGAGGTGTAAATCTGCGAGTAGGGAATTCATCTGGGACACGGAAAGAACTGGTAATCCTATCAAAGGTAAGAGGCTGTGCATATAAGGAATTAGCTAGCCTTTCATTATTTCTCAGTTCTTTGTATTTTACTTCCCATTGCTTGGGATAGTTTATACCAGTTCAATCAAATGTTACTGGGGTAGATTGTTTAGATTTTTCAGACTCCACCACATTGTGCAAGTGTGAACTCTGATGCACATGCGATCGTAGTGGGGGAAGAGTATCATTTGCAAACCTAGCGATAACAACACCCTTTAACTGGATAATTTTTTATCCATTATCCATGTTGAAACCCTTGGGCAAGATATATGCCTTGAGATGATCATATATGTAAGGATCGTCTAGACTAACATAATATTTAGGATAGATGGTGCCAAAGGCAAGACCATCATGCAGAGGAGCAATAAAACCTCCAATTATTGCATTGACAAAATTACGTTGTCGAGTGTCTATTGCTACACACAAAGAAGAAACTGGTAAATATGGGCGAAGTAATGGCCCCAATCCAATCTTAATAGCTCATAAATGTACATATTTAAAACCTTGAGCTTTTGCCCAATCTATCTGACATTTTTCCAACAGATTAATGTGAACTGGTTCATCCTTATCGGTGAATGACACATCTATTGAAGACACTTTTATTTGTGTTTCAATTTTAAAAGACCACCAATTTAATTTGTAGACATCGTGTGGGAGAATAACAGGTAACTGCTAGTTTTCAGATGGGTTTAGGTCTTGGATGTGAATAATAGAAGAATCAGAAGTGGACGGTTTCATTATAGAAGGATGATCTACGTTCTGCCAACGAAATCTCTGTATCATTAGCTGACTCACAATCTAAGGTAGTGAGCGAAACTATGTCCATTGCAGGATCCATGAAAAATTGGGATTCTAGCTCACGTTAGTTTCCGGTAACTTGCGAGGATTTACTGTGCCTACCCATGGCTATGACCTCTATGACATAGGACAATCCTATTTCAAATCCCTCATGGCCAACAATTTACTCAACAATCTTTTCCACCGCCTACAGGACCAGTTTTAAAAGATTGGAAGTAGAAAATACAGAAACTTAATTTAGCAGATTTAGCAGATATAAATATAGAAACATGCACTTACAGAAAATCCTTCAATGGCTCTGATACCAAGTACTACCAAGATCGACTTCACTCTAACTCTTTTCACATCCAAATTCTTTATATTAGCAGCATCCACTTTAAGCATTGGCAAAACAGAATTCATCTCGCAAAATACGCTAAACATCTACTTTTATAATAATGTAATGTAGGGATAACAAAATAAATGAATGTGCCTCTCTAGCGGATTGAAAGGCATTGTAATGTAATGTAATGATAAGAAAATAAATGAATTGTGTTTTATTTATGTGATTGAAAGGCATAATAATGTAATGTAGGGATAAAAAATAAAGGAATGTCGTGATGTTATAGGCAAACTGAAATTGCTTCTCCCGTGAATCTAAGTCTTGAAAATAATGGATGTAATAACTATCTACCTAAAACTTAAGTTTAGAAAATTAATTCTATTGGATTACATTGCAGAGTCATGAACTCTTCACTCTTGTCAGGATGACTAACAGAGATTGAGCTGATATGAACTCTGGCAGAGTAGGTTGAGATCTGGTACGACTTCTGCAAGTAATTACTTTTTCCAACATGCAGAACAAAGAATCATTTGTGGCTGAATGAAATGATTGGATTCAATAACCATTACTATACCATAAACATTTGTAAACAATTGCCTCACCCAAAGAGCAACCATTTGATGTCTTGGGATAATATCTTGTTCAAAAGCCGCTGAACAAGATATTATCAATTACTCATTTACCAATTACTCTTATATTAAATATTAAATGTATTCATTAAGTCTATCATACTTAAATTTTAATCAATTTGGCATACCAATTAAAAGAAAAGAAATGTATCATGCTAATCTCTTACAACTTATTTACAACTTATATATAAGATTACAACTTATTTACAACTTTTATATATATATATATATATATATATATATATATGATAAAAAGACATGATAATTATAAATATATAAATGATAAAAGGACGTGATAATAATAAATAGGAGTTAAATATATGGATGGGCCGCTCATGTGGAAAACTTTTATTTTTTCATAAAACTAATATTTTTTTCTGAATTATCTGTAAGCTAGATGATGACATTTTTATGTCCCCGACAAGGGGATATATATGAATCGGTCGGGTATATTAATATGAAGAGATTTAAAAAATATGAGAGTTTAGATTAATGTTTTGTAATATTTAATACAATTTGTATTTAAGTTTATTTTTTAATTGTATTTTTTTATGATATTATTGGTCTCGTGCAGGTGACGTTGCTCTAGGTTTATGTGCCCCACGACCTGGCAGCGAGGTGATGTCAGCAATAATATAAATGCATAACAAAAACATTTAATAGCTTCCATTAAATGCTCATCTAAAATATTGGTGATATCGAAAATCTTGTTTTTACATGAAAAAAAAAAGAAAATCTAGTTTTTAACAAATCTTAGTTATTTTAATAAATTATATGTGGATTTTCGTTCAAGACAAATATTTTATTTATTTTCAAAAATATGACACGTACAAAAACATTACTGTAAAATGTCAATTGAAATCAACAAGTGTCTACCAAACCATGAGCAGGTGTTTTCATTGTGTGGAGAATTACATGAGGGCCACGCGCCCTCTCTTAGCCATTCCACAGATCACCCAAAACAATTGATCAAAACCATTCATTTTACTAATGAATTTTTTTCTCTCTTCAAGGTAGCTCCTCCTCAAACCTTTGAGAGCTGAGAGCTGGGTTGTGGACTTAGTGACTGTGAGTCGTTTAATCCACCTTCTCCTTGGATCATGCCATTGTAGGTGGTGGCTGAGGTGAACTCTTCTCCCATTCTCATTAACTTTTATTTTATTTTTTATAATTTATAGGGTTTCCTCCAATTTAAAGAAGGATTTTTTTGGTTCCAAAGTGGAGGCCTCTCTAATCCCCTCCATTCTCCACCATTGGAATGGTCGTTGTGTTTCCGTCCCTCTCTTTCTCTTATGGAGGGATGAGATGCCAAGTATGGAAACATTGGTATATGGCACAGAGTTTCCTGCTACACGTGACCTCTTAATGGTGGCCCTCTTTATAGAGATTCGTGGCTCCAGGTCAGTCTAAGGGCATAGAACTCCACCCGTTGAAGGGCATAGGTACTCCTTGCTATGGGTTGCGATATTCTCAAAGTTATCGATAGCACAATTGTGCTTAAGATTCTCACCAATGGAGTTTTTCTCCTCTGGGAAGGCAGGCTCATCACCGATTATAGATTAGTTTTTATGGTTTCAATTTTAAGAAAAAAAATGAAAAAAATAAGCGAAGATAATAAGGTTTTTCTACTTAAAGAAAGATTGAAGGGGACTATTTAGTTTTACATTTTTTCACCTTTACATTATTTTTTCAAAGCAAAGATTAATGTGTGTACTTTTTAATAAATTAGTTTCTCAGAGAAGGAATTAATATGTGTACATTTTAATCTCTATAGGTCAATTTCTCTGGTTATGATGTGAAATAAAAGAGAAAAAACTATGTTGATATTCTTGATTTAAAAGAAAAAGAAAGAAATATATGTCCATAGTTTTAGTTTCTCTCATTAAAATTATGTGAGTATATATTCATAAGATAATTGATAGTTTTTGAATGTATGCATTCTCTGTAAGCACTACTGTATTTCTTTTCCTTTTTCTCATAAATAACCTTATCCCAACTTCATTGTATAACTATTTGTTTCATGATTTACTAAATTTAAAATCAAACCAGCTAAATTGCCTTAAAAAATTCAGGTAGGGTTCGGTGCCAGGGCTCAATACTCTACTGTCTATGCAGGTATGCCGAGAAAATCTCAGTCACAATTGACGATACCTTCTAAAATACAATTACCAAGTGCATTGGGTAGAATAAAATAATGTGCTCAGGTACTTGAGAGGTACAGTGGAATAGGGATTGCCCTACTGTTTTGATGGACCTGTTTCATTGCTTCGCTCCATCCTCTCTCAGTTTAGACCAGCTTCACCTCGAATAAACTACCTTATCAGCAAGAAATAAAATATGTATTTTATTTTGGTCCAAGTTTTGGGAAAAGAAATTCAATATAAATATCTATAAACTTAAGAAATTCAATATAAATTTCTAGAAGCTTAAGGTGAATATTTGTATAAAACAGATCCCATTAAAGAACTACCTTATCAGTAATAAAGAAAATATGTATTTTATTTTGGTCCAACTTTCAGTAAAAGAAATTTAATATAAATATCAGCTTATCGGCTTGGAAAGAATGTTTGCATAAAACAGATTCCATCCAAATTTGGCAAGAATTCTTTTCTATGCTTTGCTTAATCTGTCGGCATCAACCATGACTGTTCCAATTAGCTAATTCTTAATTCAACTACTGAACCATACTTCATAGAAATTGATCAAATCAAATGAAACGTATAATTGAACAGATGTGGTGCGGCCTCACATTTCCGTCCTTTCTCAAATGAAACGTGTAATTGAACAGATGTGGTGCGGGCTTACATTTTCGTCCTTTTCGGAGACACTTGGGAGACATGGTTATGGTACTAGCATCTTCTTTATCCTATTTTTTCTTCCTGTTTTAACTGAAACTTTGCGATCACTAAGAACATTAAGATTATATAACAAAAAATGTACAGGCAGGCATCAGATCATCGACGGGAGATTAATGCAAAGAATCAAAAGAGACTTACTCATATCAAAAGCTAGGTATAAGAAACCCAAAGTTGAATTATCAATTGCAATTCATATCAACGAATGTTCAATCAGAGAAATGGAATATTGTGCATTAACTTTGATGTAAATGCAGTGATTTGGAGCACCCAGGATACTTTGCTAAGGGTAAGTTATTTTCTTGCTCGACCCAAGAAGGGCGAGGATAGCTTTTGGCAAAATATATCCTTGAATTCATTCTAGGATCATTCTATGGTGTCCAACTCCTTTGCCATGATAAAACCCCTTATACCGTCCAATATCTATGCCATCATACACTTTTCCCAGGCAAGGTGTATCCATGCCAAAAAAATGTTTCTTGCATAGAGAATGCTTTGAAAATGTGTTAGGCAAGGTGTATCCATGCCAAAAAAATGTTTCTTGCATAGAGAATTCTTAGAAAAAGCCTACACATGGCGCACCCTTTTGAAACAATTTAACATTTCCTTCCTCATGCGCCTTGGCTGTATTTGTCATTGCCTTCCATTTCTCTACTCGCTGTGACTTACTTACCCTTCCCTTCTGCTTAATTGTCTTCCATCATCATGAGTAACGAAAGTGCACCAGATTCATTCTCGAGGCTTCCAGATATGGCAGTATGCCATATCTTTTCTAAGCTCCCTGTTACACAGGCTATCAGATGCTCCGTTCTTTCTCACATATGGATATTTCTCTACACCCAAATTCCCCTACACACCATCTTTTTGGTCACGCCTCCTTTCGGATGATGATGACGAGGTCAGGTTCAAGTGTTTCAGACTGGAGAATATAATCTAAATATAACAACAAATTGGATCGAGCATAATGATGATACCAAGCATCTAAATATGTAGAAAGAGGGCGTCAATGGATAAGTGTAGGGAATAAAATTTCTAATAGTATTTACATTTTCTAAAGTTGTTAAAACTTAAAATGACAGGCATGGAAAACAGGTAAACGCCATTAAATTTTCCGCCAATTGGAATTTAACCAAGCTTGTTGGCATAGATCACCACGAGTCATATCCCATTAAATATGGGATGATGATAGATTTTTCGGTGAGAGTTCGAAGTAGATTGCTTGGCAGATTGTCAGGTTGAGATTAAATTGAGTTACAATCTTATTCATGATGCGACTCTTATAAAAATCACTTGACGAGGAAACCAGGTAGGATACTTATCCTTTTAAAAAAGATTCATGTGAAAACTTCATCTTGCATCATTTATTGGATGGATTATTGGCACTAAAAATTATTTTTCATCTCATTTATGTTCAACATATAGAGAGAAAGGAGCACATGTTATCTAATAATACAACCTATTTTAGATTAATTTATTTTATAGAGCAAGACAATAATCAAGAAGATTTTATGTTTAAGGTAATTAAATTATTATTTTTCATCTCATTTATGTTCAACATATAGAGAAAGGAGCACATGTTATCTAATAATACAACCTATTTTAGATTAATTTATTTTATAGAGCAAGACAATAATGATTGTAAATTTGAAGAAGATTTTATGTTTAAGGTTGTTAGGTATAACTCCCGATTGATTGTTTATTACTTTGCCAAAAGCTATTATTTATACATTAGACGTGGCGGTTGAAAACCAGCCTTTTCACCTTCCTATCTATTCATATTCCTATCTATTTACAATAATCCCGACGGATTATTCTAACAATCCCCCTCTTAAT
>LPNX010737528.1:274793-310101 GCA_001517045.1 Pseudotsuga menziesii
GCTGTCATTGATCTGTGCAAGTGGACTACATTTTCTGTTATAAAGCCACTGTGAATCTCCGTAATGCATACAGAAGTGAAAGAGAACTGCGTTCAATCATTTCCTTATATGCTGCAATATCTGTCAGCGTTTGGGAGAACGGATTATATCCCATTTACAGATCGGTGTCTGAAGTTTATTATTTTATGGAGTGTGTGGGTTGTTCTTATGTAGAATTTTGGATTTGTTGTTTTGTAATGTGCTATTGTTTTATGTAAGTGTTTTGTAAAACTAAGAACTTGTATTTTAATTCAAGCTGGAAGCCCCAGTTTCAAGTACAAACATTCTTATGTTTAAAAGTCATGTAAAACTAAGAACTTGTATCTTGATTCAAGCTGGAAGCCCCAGTTTCAAGTACAAACATTCTTATGTTTAAATGTCACCTTGTGTAAAGGAATGTTGAGGCCATTCCGTATCCAAACTTTTCTTCTAGATACTGAAGGATAGCCGAAAGCAAAAATCCTACAGATGAAGGCAAGTTAATAGAATACATTAATAATTGGCACCTTTTATCACGGAATCCCCGATGAGCCAAGTTGTCAAATTGTCCAGTATACAAGTGCAAGAAAGATGGTCAGAGGTGTTTTGACTTTAAATGTGTCTATGGAAAGCTCGAAGAAGAGGAAGAAGAAAGAGCGGAAGCAGTGAGATTGCAGAGTGGGTTTCAGTGCCGAGGAAGACCAGACAGACAGACGAATGTTCAAAGTGTTGTAATTGTGTGTGAATTGTGATAGAAAATCCATTTCTCCATTAAGGGGGAGTGTTAGATAATAATGGAGAATCAGATAATATTGTTACAAGCAGATTCACGAGCAGTTCAGATCCGTTTATTTCGGAGTCTGTTAAACCTCCTCTTCTGCTATATATATGTGATGTATGTGTGTATGATTAAGTAATACAATTTATTGTTTTGTGTGTGTTAATCATGTGCATTCCAATTTCCAAGTCTATGTTGACTATTTAAACTTTTGTAAGACTGACTTGGACACGCGAAATCAATTTACGTTTAACACATGTTGATGTTTATTTTTTTATTGCACTAGTTATTATAGGTTTACCTGCGGTCGTGGTTATTTAGAACACTGCCACGAAGTGCATGGACATTTGATAATGATAACACATGTTTAATCCACCCCACACAACTTGTGGATTTATGTGAATCTTCGAATGCAATGGCAATACTATGGTTACTTAGCGGGTTTGGAGGAGTGTAGTTCAATTGTTTTACTTATTCTATATTTGTTTTTACATTTTAATCCAGTTTTCGTGCGGTCTATTTCGAATTATTTGAGTTTTGGCTACCAGAGAATCCAGTGCAGCCACGACCTTCGACCTCTAACCTCAACCATTTTCTCATTTAACCCAAATGGTTAAATATGTTCTTGGTCGAAGATGCTGTAAGTAGGGAGCCTGGGAGCCTGTAGAATAATTTATCTCTCGCCTTTCATTTTGATGAGCCTACAAGTATTGAGTGACTAGTTCTTGCCAGTATGAGTTCTGAGTTCTTCTAGTAGTAGAACAAGTAGTATGCTTTTTCTACTTAAAGATGAGCAAGGAGACGACACAAAAGATTGTAGACCAAATGGAAATAATCGTGAACATATGGAAATAATCCAACATGAGCTTACTCACTGGAATATATGAACTATGAAGGATTTGTCAATGCAAATGCATTTCTGCGCTGAGGAGTCACAACATCTTTCCACAAGAATATCGGTATAGGCTAGGATTTGGCGCCTTGTTGAGGTATTTCTTTGAGTGATGAATTACCCGAACATAATAGTCGGCCATTGGGTGATCAGCAATTGCTAGATACATTGTGGTGGAAGCTATTGGGTTTGAAACCGGGAAGAACTGGAAGCTGGATACACTAGTGCTTCTGCCATTGTTAGTTATGTCTCTCGATCTCGATATGGAACAACTAGAGCTGGAACCAGATTCGTCACAAGGTAAAAAGGAACTGGGATTGGAAAAGATACAGTGCAATATGATGGCTGGCCAACATTGATACGCTCTTAGGATCATATAAATGCAGGTTCAATGACTTAGGATCAGATAAATGCAGGTTCAATGAGCTCTTGTTAAAGTTGGTTGTTCTTCCCAAGATCGAGTGCACTGGTACATTTAATGGCTACAGAGCAAAAGCTTGAATAAGCCCTTGAACTATTTGTTGTGAATACATCCATCTTAAGCAATACTTCTAATGTTGGTTCTAGCTCAACCCAGTCAATCGCTTCTCAATCAACGGATGGATGAAACCACCGCCAGTCAATCGCTTCTTCGACATTTCAGATCATTCTCTTCAGTCGGATGCATATGGAATTATAAAGAGTTATATTTAGTTGTCAGAAGTGGTTGGGGTTCTGGTTAACATTGCAGTGAGCGTTGTTATTCTTATTCAAATCTTCTTGGACTGGCGAGGAGTTTCAAAAATCATTGAGGCAAGCTAATTAGAAGTATATATGGAGTGCATCAACTAATTTGTTCTTTCTAATGAAAGATTAAACATATCTATTGCTAGCAGGTTCAGATATAACATACCTATAGAGAAATCACCATCGCCATCATTTTTCAGGCCAGATATTTGAACCAAGAGCTGCTTTGGTGGTGCCTGTTTTGGTGTTTTTTTTCCTCTCTTTTCCACCAAACCATTTGACTTTGGTTTTTCGGTTTTCTTTTCCAACGAACCAATTGATTTTGGTTTTCCATTGTCGTTTTTAGGATTCAAGATCATTGCTGACAGAATGCAGAGCAGTCAACTCTTCAAAACTCTGATTTTATTCTCCTAGCGAACACTTATTCTGTCTAGCTGCTCTGGTAGGGTTTCATTCCGTTGTCAAAGAGAATGTCTCCTTACGTTGTGCTACTCCATTAAAGCTTACTGTTGTTCGTATCCTTCGTTCAGCTGTTGCTCAACGCTCTTCATTTTATTTTCCATCGTTCCAATTTGACAAATCAACTGCGAAACTGTAGCTTCTAGAATTTGGTTGCTAATACCTGTGTCTACATGGTGGAGATTTAGAGCAGGACTCAAAATAGAGCGAATATCAAATATCAAATACTGCAAATGTCAAATATCAAAGTAGCACTTTCATGCACATGCAAGAGTTATATCTTTAGGGTAGGCTCTTCTGAGCTCTTTAAGGTAGACTCACTTATGAGCTTGAGCAATATAGATAGAGCCGTAGGATGGTCAAACGAAAACTGTATAAGATTCATGCATCCAGGTTTAATGTCTCATTGCTTGGTGGTGGGGCAATGTGTTCCGTTGCTTGGTGGTGGGGCGGTGTGGGTGGCTTGGCAAACAATATTGCCCAGTGGCTTCGCATTTCAAAAAATGAAATCAGTTTCAATCACTTGCATTCCTGAGATGAAAGTGACAGCAACAAAAAAATGCAGTGACATGTGTGAGATGAACACAAAATGCAGTGGCATGTGTGAGATACCTGTTAGGATCATGAGGTGTCATGATCATATCAAAAAATTGGATCCAACATTAAATGTTAAAGAAATAATGCTATGACCGGACTTAACATTAATTCAGATCTGTATATGTCATTTATCTTTTGAATAAAAAGATTATATTAAATTGATATGGAAATGCCTTTGCCTGCCCCCTTGCCTCGATATGAGGCCAAATAAGGCATCTAAGTTTTTGATTGGTGGAAGTAAAGTGTACACTTCGAACTGAGCTTAAATAAGGCATCGAAGTTTTTGATTGGTGGAAGTAAAGTGTACACTTCGAAATGAGCTTAAAAAGTAGGCTAAATGAGAAATAAAAACTTTGATTTGCAATTAAACTCAGGTTAAATGCTAAATAAAAAACTTTGATTTTCATGTAACGAGGCTTTGATTTATGTGTAAAATAATTGAAATGACAACAAGCCTTTTCATAAAGTCCATGCGAGCCTGAAGGTAGGGACTAATAAAAAGGTAATCGCCACAATAAGAGGACGGGTCCTGAAACTTAGGACAACTACTTAATTTATTCCAAAAAAGTATATAATAAAATTTAGTGTAGTATGTTTCACAGTTTCCAAAACACATGCGATTACAATATTTACTACATGCAAGGACTAAAAATACCTTCATCCAATATTATATACAAAGTTTATTAATAAATCAACCTCTTAGTGTTATTTATGTATAATGATTGTTATAGGTTAAGAATAGGTTAAGAGTTATTCTAATAGGTGAACTAATTACAATTTATTTCATATATAGTTTTGCAATAATGTGGGGTTTATATAACAAGTACTTTAAGGATGACACAAAAACCTTATAATATATTATGTATTTCATATTTTTTTATAAATACGAAGTTATGATTTTTCCAATGAAAAATATATATTTAATATTAAAATGTATTAGTTTATTTACCATTGTGATGAATTTTTCAATGTGATATTTGTCAATCCCTTTATGATTTAGTGTATGTCATGAATATTGTATAGCACAAAGTGACCTAATTGATATATAGTGCTTTGTCATGTAAATAATGACAAAATATTATTTAAATTTATTATGAAAAAATATAATTGATTAAGTTAAGGTGGTTTGCAAGGTTGAGAATATATTTAATCCAATCATGGTTCATAGTCTTACATTTGCTCCCTTTATCTTTTATGTCATTTCCTTCACTATTCATTTTCTCTCCCAATCCATTATACACATTTTGTTCATAGTCTTACACTTTCTTCTTTTATCTTTTATGTCATTTCTCTCTATCTATTTTCTCTCCCAATCCATTATACGCATCTTGAGGTTAATGGACCTTTTCTAGCTACTTCATACTTTTACCTTTTATATAGGTAACCTCTTCACCTCCCAAGATTTATCTACCAACACCACTATACAACACACCAACATCCTTATCTCTCCATTTCATACTTGATTTTTATAAATTAGGTATTTTCTACATGATTGAGTGGTTGATAGGAGCGTTACCTCTCCTTTTATCAATTGATCTCATACTTTCATGACATTTCTCACTTTATTTATCTTCCTCTACAAGCATGATCTTATGATCGATTTTAACTTTATTTCCTCCTTGCTTCCACTTTCATTCTTACTTGTTATTGCATGCATACATGTGGTTTATACATAACTCAGTCATATCCCTTTATATGGGAAAGTGGGTCATGATGTTTGATAGACTTCACTTTGTCACATAAAAATATGTTGTGGCATCATGGTTTATTGCCTCTATGAAATAAGAAACATCCAAATAAATCATTTTCCTTAGTGTTCCCTCTTATATGGAATTGGTGATTCTTGTCTTTTTTATATTAGTTTGAAACTTTGCAATTGTTACTAAAAGGCCCTTATTTTCTTTATGTTATCATATTTCATTTGCTTGACTACTTAAGAGGCCTTATAGAATCATGTCAAGTTAGAGATCTTGTGGCTCACTTGATCATTACTCTTTCTATTAAGGAAAATGAGATATATGGAATTTTCACATCAACTCTATATACGCATACACCCTAGGATCACACAAAGGATTGCTATGTTCATAGTGGAGCAACCACAAATATTGAATCTTCCCAATTTGAGTGACATTTCTATATATGGTGATTTTGGGACCTCAACCTAGTATTAGCATCTTATTTGATTAGTCTTTGGCATACAAGTGGTTTTTAACCTTGTTCACTCCCATGGAAACTATTCCCTTATTACCCTCAGTTAATCATATTTTGATTACATACCTTACCATTTGGACGTTCTCTAGTCACCTTTGTTAATGTTGCATAACCTTTCATTTATTACAACCTCAATTATCCCTCTAAATGGTTAGAAAGCCATATTGGGACCACACCCCCCCCCCAATCTTTAGATGGAATATTCTATTTATTGGTCAATGTTGATCTCACTTTTATTGATCTTTTGGCACCCTTATTATTGCAACTAGTTGTGTCCTTATCGCATCCTATGTGCAATTATTTTGTTTCCTAATTGATTTACTTATGGAACAAAGACCTATTTCCCTGCATAATGGGCATGGTTAGATTTTGACACTTGTCTCAATGTAAACTCTTATAGATTGATTGGAAAAAAGAGAGTTGTGTGGCCCTAATTCATGGATAAAATTTGAGCACTCCCTAAGAATTCTTAGTTGTTTATAAATAGGCTCTTATTCATCCACCACCTTCTTCTCCTCCTTCCACGATCTCTCTCTCTCTCTCTCTCTCTCATATTTTGGACATTCATTGATCAAAGTATTGTAACATTAATTTTGTGCATTATTCTTATATGATCTTGGATCTTATTCCAGCTCTTGCCTCCATCATCCTCTTCACTTAAGGAATTTTTTTAGTTGTTACATGCATTGTTCTTAGTTACAATATTAGATCCTTCACTTTAGTTTATGAGCTAAGATATTACATCTCTGGGTGGTTGTATAGTGTTATAGCTGATTTTACCACTCCAGGTGAATCACACTTGTATGGCCTTTCCCCTATCCCTCTGCAGACTCCTTAGACCCCTTGGACCATTTTTTGTCCTTTGACGTTTCCTTGACCATCCCTAAAAACATGTGAAAAATGATACACTTGACTTTTAAACCCTTAATCGCGTATATACGCGGGTTTGACGCCGTTATAGCTGATTTTACCACTCTAGGTGAATCACACTTGTATGGCCTTTCCCCTGTCCCTCTGCAGACTCCATAGACCCCTTGGACCATTTTTTGTCCTTTGATGTTTCCTTGACCATCCCTAAAAACATGTGAAAAATGATACACGCGACTTTTAAACCCTTAATCGCGTATATACGCATGTTTGACCCCTAAAACCGCGTACATCGGGATGTGTACAAAATCCAAATCCCTTTGGAGTTTTCCTTGACATGGATCCGACTCACTTGACTCCTAGCCTTCCTTATGCCTTGAAAAGCTATATAAGGAACTCTATGGTACATTGAATGCATATGACATAATTGAGAGCAAAGAAACTATAGTCCATTGTTGCCGGAACTTATGCTTGAGTCTGCATCCCTTTGTCCCTTGGTGCACTTTTGTGTTCTTCCCAAGCTTGCCTTTTGCTTGTGAGCTGCTTGCTATCGAGAGATGGAGGATTGAGGTGGTGGAGGCCCAAGTGGGGGATTCAGTTTCTCCGATTCGCAGACATGACGACAGAGGTTGTATCTATTGTAATCTCTGATTTATATTAATAGAAATATCTTTTCCTATCCAATAATGTGTGTTTGAATGAATATTTTATCCATGGGATGATTTCAAATGCTTATACATTGTTGATTATATATGCTAGAATAGATCTAACACCATGATATATAGTATGCTTGTATTGTTTACTTGTTGTTGAGGAAGTAATTTATCAATTCAAGCTGAAGTTGGAAAGCTCAACGAGGATCTACTTCAACCGTCTGAAATAAGGTATGAGGTCTGATCCTTTAGTGTTAGACATTTACTTTCTATTGCATATTGGAAAGGATTGATTTCTGGAGTCAAGCTGTCTATTGTGGTACCCCAAGCCATAAGAATTTCTCTCCATAACAGAATTGGCGACTCCGCTGGGGAGTTCCTAGTAGTTGTCCTTTGGGGGTTTTTCTATCGGCATTCAATGACTTTGAATTACTCTTTCTCTCTTGTTTCTGTGTCGGGTCTGGGGGCATGTTTGCCTAGTAGTGTCTGATTGGTGTGAAGTTTGTCTCAGCTTGTCTATTTGCCTTGATTTTTATGCACCTTTCTTCCTGTATGCGAGTTTTTAACTCACAGTCGTGTATACACACGGGTTTCTCGGCGATTTCCGCGTATACACGTGGGTTTACTGCGAACAATCGCATATGCCCTTAGTTTTTCCTTTTAGTGGAAGTTAGATGGTTCCTGGGTGAAGTTTGATGATTGCCGAGTCTCCTTTGACACTGCCTGAGTCTGTTTATACCTCTGTTTCTGACGAGAGACATTTTTTTTAGGGTAAATTTTTTTTTAAGAAGGTTCTTGTCATGGCATTTTCAATTTTTTGTTTGGGATTAGTGCATTAGATTTATTTTACCTTAGTGCTTTGCTTGAGTGTTGTTTGAGTGTGCTTGCAGAGTCTGGGGGTTGTAGAATCATTCTTTTGCTTTTTGTATCTCATTTTATTTCAAAAAATCCAAAAATATTTGCTTATCATCATGCATTGCATTTTGCATTTTGCATAGTACTTGCAGTAGATTTGCTTTGGAGTATTAGTCAGGATTTCATATAGGAAATCTTGCATTCATCATTTGAAGAAAAAATGTGCATTTCATGTAGTAGCATACCCTATTTTCATGGACACAATGCATTTGCATTGATTGTTAGGTGTGCATTTACTTCATGTTGTGTCATAACACCATTAGTTGCATGGCCATATCCCTCTTTTGAGTAATAAAGCCAATTAAAATCAATGCTTAATTAAAATGAACTACACTCTTTTCTTTTATAGGGTACACCAACAAGATTAGGTTTTAGGGTCTTGGAATAGTTCATTGTGAGTAAATTCTCCAAGACCACTAAACAACAACATGTATGTGTCTGTCCAGGTGAGTGTGTGAAATCCTTGGTATAACCAGTGTTTCTCAGGATCCTCCTCTCAAAAGGGAGTTAAGCACGAGGCAGTGTGAGCGGTTATTGATTGGGATGACCCCTAGTCATAACTGAGTAGCATCGGAGATATTTCCAGGATTGTATTCGTATTTGGGGGCTCTTTTGAGAGTTTTGGGCTTTGCTACCCTACCCATATGGTCAATCCTGCCTGCGACTATCCGCCTGAGCATTGATTATATTGAGTTGACCTTAGTGGCCTTACCTAGTATATCGAGGGGGTACTTTGTAGGGGTTATTCTACAGGTGTCCCGGCCAGGTTGGGGTCAGACAGCATAGTCGTTTTATGCGTTGAAGCTGAGGGCCACAATAATTGGTTACGTGCCTCCGCTTGTTGTGTATGGGAGTCTCAAGCCTCTCCTAGGCGAGACATACCTGCTTCATTCGGGAGCTCACTTATCCTACCCTTGATTGCTTGCATTTGGATTTAGATTTGATTGGTGATTGCTCTGTGCACGATAGCTTGCCTAGGGTTTGCGTAAATAGAGAGTCTTTTCTATTTTTTGAGTCATTGTGGATTCAGGTGTGGTTCCTCGCCGTTCTCGTCGTTTAGTAAGACTTCCGCCTTCTACATATCCTCCTCCTTTGGGAGAGAGACATAGACAGTCCAGGCGGACTACTTTGCACATTGATTCACACACCATGGGAGACCATATAGAAGGTATTCCTGAACCACCTTCTCCCATTCAAGTGGAAGATGGGGAGTTTACTCCTACCGATGATCCTTCACCCGACTTGGTTGAGTTAGGTCCCGTGATTTCTGAGATAGGAACCTTTCATGATAGACCTACTCACTCTAGGGTTGATTCCCCATTGACGCATTACTGGTATGGAATGCCAGAGGATGCTGAGACTCATTTTGAACCCACGAGCACTAGTTATGGTAGTTATGGTATGTCTGGTTTTCCCACACATGATTTTGGCATTTCATGTCGAATCTGAGTTCGAGCCTAACATTATGCCTAGGGGCACTCTCATTCCTTACCACACGGAGAGGTTTGGGAGCACTAGTCACATTGCACCTTCCATCCCAGTGGTGGAAGTTACATCACATATTCCTCCTAAGTCTAGGGTTAGTGATCCTATTAGGATACCAGATCCGAGACGAGTGACTATAGGGAATAGTACATACATAATTACACAGATCCCTCTGTCCTCTGTCCCTAGTTCTTCAAATGTTCACCCTCCACCTCATTCACATGGTCGTTCAGGCCGAAACATTGCTACGAGTTATGTCCGTACTGCTGTTACTAGACCGGTTGTGTCTCAGCTTCATGTACCGCCCGTTGTTTCAGGAGGTCATGCTCATACTTCTAGAGGTCACATTCCTACTTCTGGAATGTATATTCCTACTTCCGAATGGAATGTATATTCCTACTTCCGAAGCGTATGTTCCTACTTACAGAGTGTCTCATGCGACATCTCATGCAATGACTTATGGACCCTATTATGGGACGCAGTATGGACAGGGTTCTTCACCTTATGGGGGCAGGTATCAACAACCTGCTTACTCTCCAAATTATGGCTTTGTAGCTCCTAATAGTCAAGGTCCACCACACTATGGTGCTTCCATGCCACCCTATACGGGTCAAACGTGAGGAGGGCACTATGGCCAAAGCCATGGTGGTAATCAGACCTATGTGAATTAGAACTATCAGGGAAGGGTCCATCGACCTCATCATCCTAGGATCCCTTTCCTCATGACACTGAATCTTCCTGACTTGTCGAGATTGACGAATGATCCTGTAGCTCATGACCCAGCTTGGCCGGTTGTCCCTACTAAGCTTCCCTCAGACATACCTAAGTTTGAGGGCAAACCGAGAGAGGATCTGAGCAAACATGTTACTACCTTTCACCTATGGTGCTCTTCGAATTCCTTACACTAGGACTCCATCCGTTAAAGGATATTTCAATGCACCCTTACAAGGCCTGCAACGAAATGGTATATAGAGATACCTAGCGGGGCATTCGCTTTGTTCAATGACCTAGCGATGACTTTTCTTAACCACTTCCAGCTACCAGTGTGTTATGATGTTGGTACTGAAATCTTGTTGACATTTTGGCAGGATAAAGCCACACATATCTCGGATCATATCCAAGAGTGGCGTAGACGGAAGAGGTTAATTAAAGTATTTATACTGCCGGAGTTCCTCCTTGAATGGTTCCTTAAGTTGTTATTTCCATATATAGCGAAGGATGTTTCTACATCCGGAGTGCAGAATGAGGAACAAGCAATTTTTAGGGCGCAGGAACTAGACTTGATTTATGCTTAGTCCGGTTTGTTATATGAGATTATTCCCAATGCTCCGTGTTCTAGTTTCGACCCCAAAGTCAAACCTGGACCACATGCCGATGGCATTGTTGGTTGTGCAAGTGCGAAACCTGCGGATTGGGTTGCAAAAAAAGTTAGTCAATTGTCAATCAAGCAATCTTCTTCAGGACAAGCTACGGCTTCGTCTCAACCCGCCCAAACGGCGAGTGTACTTTCAGTGCAATCGTTGGACCAAAAGGGTAACCAGTAGCCTGGACAGAATAGAAAGAAGGGTAAGAATAATCGTAAGGGTGGGAATAAGAATGAGAATGCCAATAATAATGACAAGAATGATCGTAATCTTGGGGGTTACAAGCAAGCTAAACGTAAGGTTAAGTTCCCTTGCAACTTATGTAAGGACAATCACCTCACTTACTTGTTCCCTCGTATCGATGAAGCCTCAAGATTCTTGGCACAGGGCCCAACTGTGCTAACTAACCCTTTACCTCACAATCAAAATATGAACTCGAGGACCCATGATCAGTCTGGTGGTGATCAAGATCCGCCGGAGGGTAGTGGTCATGATTGCATTAACATGGTACGTGCTGCGAAAGTTGTGACCTGTGTGAAAGACTATGGTTCGTCACAACCCAGCCCAGGAAAAGAACTTGATCCACTATGGTCCCCTTTGTGTATTGAGAAACCTATGGATAAACCTGAAGCTGCACCTCGCATTCCTAAGGGAGTCCTTAAGTGTTCAGGGCACAATCCTAATGCCCGAGCCACCCAGAACTATTCAGTTATCGAGGATTTGGGCCACACTCCTTGTGCGATGTCTGCATTAGAAGTGCTTTAGAGTTGTCCTTCGCAAAGGAAGGCATTGCTTTCTGCCCTTGGTGTGAATAATGATGATTCTTCCTTCGTGATTAAATTTGAAACCGTAGGACTTCAGCCTCGCTTGCCTTACTATGTGTCTCTTTTGATTCACGTAGAATGTCTTAATATGACCGTTAAGCACACTGTGATTGACGAAGGCGCTACCGCTTATGTGATGTCTTTATCGTGTTGGAAGGATTTAGGTTCCCCTGAGCTATCTAAATCAATGACCATGTTAACTGCGTTCGATGGGAGATCGTTTAGGCCGCATGGCATCCTTCCTTACCTTAAATTCTGTTTGGGAGGGAAGACCATTGCGAGAGAGGTTGAGGTGGTTGATGCGCCCCTTGACTACAATCTCTTGTTGGGTAGGAATTGGATGTATAGTATGCAAGCCGTTGCTTCTTCCCTATTTCGCGTTGTATGCTTTCCATTTAACGGGAATATAGTCACGATTGATCAAACGACATTCAAGAATCCGTCTGTTACCACATATTCGGGAGCTTCGATCCTGATCGTTGAACACTCTCAGCCAGTAACTGGGAGTGTGGGTGTAGGCATGTATCCTCATGGGAAGCTTTAGTTGTCTTGCACCGATTCTTATGATAGGGTCTAGTTTTGGTGAGGCTTTGACATCTATGAGATCGATGTCTTTTCGCACGAGTCATATGGAAGATCCTTGGATTCTTCCTACACCAATTACTCCGAGTGAGCCCATCATGACAGATGTGCCATTGCCTACAACTATGATAGCTTATCAAGCTAATCTCAAGTGTGTTGCAGAGCCCAGTCCTTCCCCTTCGCGGATGGAGGAAGACCCTTATGTGCTGCCGGCATGGGCAGTGCAGTCTTCTCACATGCACGACTGCCTTGATACGGTTTTCCCTTCAGATGAAGCGATTATTGAGGATATATTGGGAGTTGAGCCACCATGGGAGGAACTCCATCATAGATCTTACTTTCTTCCTGAGCTTGACCGCTTGGAGCGTGAGGACTTTAGGGCGGTTCTTAGTGAGGGAGTTAGTAGTCCTATGGTTCCATTAAGCTCTCCTAGTCTGATGGCTGATGGAAACATGGAGAACATATCTTCAACAATTCCTATCAATATCTCTCGCGATCCTGGCAGGATATAGAATGTCTATACTGGGGCGGAATGTTCCCATGCTGAGATTCAAGAATCCACCGAGCTATTTAAGGAATTCTGTGATATCTTTGCTTGGTCTTACAACGAAATGCCAGGTATCGACCCTCGTATTGTCAAGAACGAGATTAATACTTATCCCAATGCTAAGCCTGTTCGATAACGCTTGCGTGCAGTGAATCCTAGGAAAGCACCCTCGATTAAGGCAGAGATAGAGAAACTGTTAAAAGCCAGTTTTATCTATCTTGTTCCCTTGACGGAGTGGGTTTCAAACCCCATTCCGGTGGATAAGAAGCAGGGAGCGATCCGCATATGTACTGATTTCCATGATTTGAATCGTGCCTGTCCCAAGGACAATTTCCCCACACTATTTATTGATCAGATTTTGGATGAGTGTGTGGGTAGCGAAGTTTTTTCCTTTATGGATGGATTTTCCGGATATAATCAGATACAAATTAAACCTGAGGACCAACATAATACTGTATTTATTTGTCCTTGGGGAACTTTTGCATATTAGAAAATGCCTTTCGGCCTTAAAAACGCCGGAGCTACATTTCAGCGGGCAATGACCTTGATCTTCCATGATCTCAAGTCGATTATCGAAGTATTTTTGGATGACCTTGCTGCTCATTCTCGTATGAGAATGAGTCATCCCTATCACTTGAGATTGGTATTCGAAAGATGCCGACATTATTTGGTTAGGTTAAATCCTCATAAGTGCATCTTTTGTGTGAAGTTAGGTTGTTTGTTAGGATTCATCGTTTCTAAAGAGGGTATAAGAGTCTACCCTTTAAAGGTTGAGGCAATACTTCAATTGTCTCCCCCAAAGAATATTCGTCATCTTCAATGTTTGCAAGGCATGGAAAAGTTCTTACAGAGATTTGTTGTCAATTTTGCCAATTTGACTAGAGGCTTCATGCGTCTATTGAAGAAGGACACCACCTTTTGTTGGGATGAGAGAGCCCAGGAGTCCTTTGATGCAGTCAAGCGAGCCCTAGTATCGGCCCCAGTGATTAGTCCCCCAGACTATAGCCATGATTTTCTACTTTATGTGTCCACGTCCATGGAGACGATTGGTATGGTTTTGGTTCAAGAGGATGAGGAGCTCCAAGAGCATGTCATATACTATCTGAGCTAAAACCTTATTGACACAGAGATTCGTTATTTTCATGTCAAGAAGCTTGCTTTAGCTATCGTACATGCAGTTCAACGGTTGAGACATTATATTCTCCTTGGTCAGACCTTGGTTGTAGCCCATGTCAATTCGTTTCAATTCGTCCTCACTCGAAGGATGATTGGGGAAAAATATAATAAATGGATTGTCATTCTACAAGAATTCGATCTCGAATTTGTTTCGGCAAAATCGAAGAAGTATTTAATTTTTGTAGAGCTTATATCGGATTTCCCGAGCGAGGCCGAGGAGTTGGTTTGTGAAGATACATTTGTCGATGAACACATCTTCTTAATCTCAACTTTAGACCCATGGTATGGGGATATCATAATATATTTACAAACATTGAAGGTCCCTACTCACCTCTCACGGGATGAATGATGACTATTACGTCACGTGTCTAAAAACTACCTCATAGTGGATAGCACTTTGTACCGCCGTGGGGTAGATTCCATTTTATGACATTGTTTAACTCATGAATAGGTTGAGGTAGTGCTAAATGATTGCCATGGAGGGGCGTGTGGTGGTCATTTATCTGGGCTTTCTACAGCCCAAAATATCTTAAGAGTAGGTTATTTCTGGCCGTCGATCTTTAAGGATTGTGTAGATGCGGTCAAGAGGTGCCACCCTTGCTAGGTGTTTGCACGTAATATGTGCTCGAAACCTACCCCGTTACATCCCATTATCACCGCCGGTCCCTTCACTAAGTGGGGGATTGATTTTATGGATTGCAACCCAGCTTCGGCTGGGGGGCATCATCATATCATAGTGGATGTTGATTACTTCACAAAATGGGATAAGGCTATGCCTACAGTTAAATCCGATGGTGAGATAGCCACCCACTTTGTATTCAACCAGATTATTACTCGGTTCAGAATTTCGAAAGAGCTTGTCACTGACCATGGCTTGCACTTTCAAAATAGTATGATGGAAGAGTTGGCATCAAAGTTAGGGTACAAGAAAGAGCATTCCTCCTCTTAATACCCTCAAGCAAATGGACAGGTAGAAGTAGTGAATAAATCACTCAAATCCATTCTCCAATGAACCATCGCACAAAGCAAGAATAATTGGCACATCATGTTATATCTTTCTTTGTGGGCATATAGAACCGATGTTAAGACTGCCATGGGTTTTTCTCCATATCAACTTGTACATGGAGTGGAGTCGATATCGCGAGTTGAATGTGAGATTCCTTCTTTGAATCTAGCTGTAGAACTCTTACCAGACACTTCACCATTGGAGGAGCGTTTGGTCCACCTTGAGCAACTTGATGAGCATCGTCGGGATGCCTTGGTGGCTCTAGAAGTAAATAAACGTCGCGTAAAGGTCTAGTACGATAAGTCTGTCAGTCCAAGGAGGTTTAGTGAGGGAGACTTGGTCCTTTTGTGGGATCAACTGAAAGAACCCTTGGGGGCAGGAAAATTTAATCCCATGTGGCGGGGTCCTTACGTGGTCAAACGTGTGTTAGAGAAGGGTGCTTATGAGTTAGTGGATTACGAGGGAACAGCCTTGGAGGATCCTAGAAATGGGCTCTATCTCAAGAAGTACTATCCATGATTCTCAGCCAAGGCTGGTTATTGTATTTTATTGTATAGTTTTTCATAGTTAGATCTTTTTCTTATAGTGATCGGGTTTGTGATTAGTTTCTATTTCTTTTGGCAGATGTCAATGGAGTCTTCCACCTACATAGGATTCGCGGATGGTGCGAGCCGTCACACTCAACACTCAGCCTCTGCTGCTTGGGTGATTTATACTCCTATGGGTCAGGTACTGTCTTGAGGAGGCGTATGTCTGCGGCCATCTTCCAACAATGTTGCTGAATATAGTGCCGTTATTGAGCTTCTATGGGATGCCATTTCACATGGCGTTCTCTCTCTTGAGGTACTTCTTGATTCGAAGTTAGTAGTGTCACAGCTTAATGGTTTGTACCATGTTAGAGATCCGACGTTGTTAAGAAGATTCTTACATGTGAGATTATTAGAATGGCAATTTGACAATATAACATACATACATATTCCAAGGATTAATAATCAAGTTGCTGACTCATATGATAACTACGTGTTATATTGGCATTTGTTTCATACACAATAAATTCATCACAAACAAAATTTTTACACATGTAAATAAATAAACCGATCACCATAAAACTTTTTATATAACATCCAAAATGTGGTAATACATAGTGTCATGATACAAAAATGGGGCTCTCGAGCCACCAACATATAATACATGGTAGTACAAAATGTATAGACTCCCAGGTATCTAATCCTGTGGAGGAGGAGGGGGGTTGTGATCATGGAAGGTCACTACGGCTCTAGCTAGCCGTCGGAATAATCACACGCATGCTTGTGGTACACCCACCACCTGGCGCTGCATAGCCTCAGGCAAGTCCTCGACTTGCTCCATGGGAACCCTATGTGTCAGCCTCACAAAATTGGTATGAATGCTCTGGCCGTGATATCATCTCCTCTTCCCCTCCGTCTGTGACGAGGGAAGCCTTCCAGCTGTCGTGGTCCCACATCTGCACACAAATGATAGATGTCACTATGTATTGTCACGTAAAAATATGTCTTTTGATTCCGTATAATCAGAAAACACAAAAAAATTAAATAACTCAAAATTTAAAAAAATAAGAGAGGGTCAAGATTCGTTACCTATATCGCCATATGCCGATCCTGGTGGTAGCGGCATGTCCGGGTCCCCCCGAAAATCTATCCCTACATAGGGGTAGTCATTGATGGCAAATATCTGTCATCGCCACCACGAAAAGAAGTCAGCTGGATAGGGGTTGGCCACCCTACCTCCCCCCAGTCTGCGCATCGCATCTGCCCAACGCCATTGGTCCGGATCTCGAACCCCGTGAAGAGGAACGTCAACTCTGGGGCTCAATCCTAGAACACGCTTGAAGAAAAATGTGCTCAATATATTGCTAAACCCGAAGTTCTGCACTCTGCCCGCCTTACACTCACTGAGCTGATGTTTCATGTTGCTTAGTAGTGTAGTGCTCCAGTCATAAATTGTGGGTCTCATGCACTCCACTGCATAGAACATCAGAGGCCATGAGGCCTGGTGGAGTGATGCCAAGCCTGCTATCCTGCCCAATGTCAATAGTATGGCCTTTAGGCCCAGCACCTGTATAGCATTGGTAGGGACCTGACTCCCCACCTTCTCTATGTCTGAATAGCAGTACACCACAATGTACTCATCGATAGTCAAGACATCTCTTGGCCCACCATGAGAATGAAGGTTCACTACTTCCCCCTGTCGAGAAAGCCCAGTAATGAAGTATATGTCATCCACCTCTATAGTGAGGGACATCCCATCTATCTGGAAGGACTCAGAGTCTGGATCCCAGTAATCCACTAGCATCTGCAGTAGTCTTGGTTTGGTCCTCAAGCCACCAAGACACCAAAACTTATAGAGTCCACATGCATGTAGAGCTTGTTGAGCCATTAGATCGGCCCTTACTGCCTCCTCTACCTCACCATGTTCACGTTCTCTCCACTCTAGGACCATCCTACACAAAAAATTGCAAGTTTGCCCATTAGATTACTTAAAAAACCTTATGCATGGCCTCATATGCAACTGTTTTCCAAATAGCCACGTATGTACGTGAATATGGGGGAATTTTCTACGTATATCCAGCCCTATACGCAGAAAAACCCTCGATTTCCACGTGGTCCGTAGAGCCCTTTTTAGTTTGGCCTCAAAAACTCAAATGACCATGGAATTTGATAAAAAAATGCATCAAAATGGAAGAGAAGAGCATGGGTAAGTACCTGGAAGAAATGGTAGTGGATTCCGCCAGCTAGATCTCCTAGAATTCGCTGGTGAAAATATGAGCTTAAATGGGTAAAAATTTCAAATGTTTTATAATATTTTGAATTGTTTACTATTCATAGAAATTTTTCAAATTTTTGAAAATTTTTACCCCCTTTCCTATAGTTTCAACAATTTCTAATCATTTTGGATTGTTTTTGACCTAACTCATGATGTAGGAGGCCTTTTTCAGTGCCGTTTTAGCTGTTGGATTGACCCATTCATGCCAATCTCAGGTATCATGTCTAAACTAGCATATAGGTTAGGTTCCATCACCATTTTCATTTTGCATGACCTTATGACCATTTCATCATAACCTTAGGTACGAACCCACTCTATTATGTCACAGAACCTTCTTGTTGTTTTAAGAGTGGTATGGTATGAGTGGTAGAGCTTCACCTAACATGGGTACCCTAGTTAGTGCCTTATTTGCATTTGGTGCCCATGCTGACGTTTTCTCCTTTAGGGTGTGGGAGTCCATTGTATAGTACTGCCATGACATTTCACAAGAGCCTCATACTCCTCTTGATCTTTTGCTGGCCTATTTCCCTCAGGACTCCCTCATGTCAAGTTGTGAATGCATTATCATGAGATTTACCTGCCTTATTGAGCTTTATGCTGGCTTCCCTGACATTGCGTTTCAGCCATATAGCCCAAGCTTGTCTCATGTCTAGCCATGCAGAGCCATTTTTTATATCCTTTGCAGCTTGATTCCCTTTTTACCGAGAGGGGATTTTCCCCTAAGTGTCGATATCCTACACATGTATCCTTGCATTGAGCATAGGTATGTTCCACTGCTTGGAACTAGTTTGTTTTCCCTTATGACACTCGTCTCCTCCTAGTATGTAACTATAAAGCAATTTTATTCTTTTTCAAGCTTTTTAAATATTTGAAAAAGTCCAAAAAAAATAAAAAAACCAAAAAGCCAGATAAGGAAAGATGTTATCTTTGGCAGCTGTCGAGTCGTGTCGCCTTCGAATAGAGCACTGTATATCACATCCATTGGTTGGGTTTATAGTTTGACTTTAGGAGCTGTACTCGTTTATCTGATTTTATCTCCACTGACTGGTTAAGCTTCCAGTCCCCATGGAGCCTCTATCGATGCCTCCTGTGTCGCAGAGATGTCTCGGTTTGTATATCAAGTCTATGCTTCCTTTATTCAGTCACCATATGCCATTATTCTATTGTTCGAAGGAAGTTGAATCCTGAGTCGGCCATTCCTCAGTTATCTTGACTTTGCATGTCGGCCATTCCCAGTACAGTTACTGGTTCATGCACCTTATGATCAAGTCCTTTCACATTATACAGGTTTGCTGAGTACCTCGTGTTGGATGATGGGGGATGCCTTAATGCTCTCCTTCCAGCGGATTTCATCCCATCGACTTCAGATCATTTATTCTGGGATTGGAATCTAGAGTCTTTTTGAGTGCCTTGAGACTTGCAGTCATCAATGGCAGGTTCTCTCGCCATCGACAGTATTTGGGAATACATCAATGTCCCCTGATCGATGGATCCTCTCAAGTGTTCGACCTCAACACATTTATTCACACTTGTTATTTTTCACTCTAGTACCTTGATTCCCATTTTTATTATCGATGGGTGATCTTACGTCTGTTAACGGTATACATTAATAACCGGTAATCAGACGATGGACTACTATGTTTGACCTCGACACGTCTATTCACATAGTAGGACATGTACTCGTAGTGGTTTGTGTAGAAGAATTTCCATATTGGTGGCATCTCTTATATGATACCTCCTTGATCGTGCAAGTGTTCATGAGATTTCAGCTCCCGTGACTTGATTCCAGTATATGTCAGACATTTCCAGCCACTATGGAGATCTTGATCTATTATATATCTTCATCCATTATGGAGATCATGGTCCTTTGTATATCTTCATCATGGAGATTATGATCTATGTATATTGTACGTGGTGATGACCACTTATGTGATATATTGTATCATGCCTATTCATGGCCATTGTACTCTTTTGTATCCAAGACTGCTATATGTATTTGCAGTTATGTGTAGAGTTGTATCATTACACTATGCTAATTGGGTGGCTGGTCTTCCATTTGGGATTCTTCATCACTCCACTTCTGGGATGGACTTATAATGTATTTAGGCCATCGTATGACCCCTCTGACCTCACACATTAGGGGGCATCTATTATAGCTGATTTTACCACTCCAGGTGAATCACACTTATATGGCCTTTCCCCTATCCCTCTACAGACTCCTTAGACCCCTTGGACCATTTTTTGTCCTTTGATGTTTCCTTGACCATCTCTAAAAACATGTGAAAAATGATACACGTGACTTTTAAACCCTTAATCGTGTATATACGCGGGTTTGATCCCTAAAACCGCGTACATCGAGATGTGTACAAAATCTAAATCCTTTTGGAGTTTTCCTTGATATGGATCCGACTCACTTGACTCCTGGCCTTCCTTATGCCTTGAGATCGCTCGGATTTGACCTTTCATTACCCCTTTGAAAAGCTATATAAGGAACTCTATGGTACATTGAAGGCATATGAAAGAATTGAGAGCAAAGAAACTATAGTCCATTGTTGCCAGAACTTATGCTTGAGTTTACATCCCTTTGTCCCTTGGAGCACTTTTGTGTTCTTCCCAAGCTTGCCTTTTTCTTGTGAGCTTGCTATCGAGAGATGGAGGATTGAAGTGGTGGAGGCCCAAGTGGGGGATTTAGTTGCACTAATTCGCAAACGTGCCTATATAGGTTGTATCTATTGTAATCTCTGATTTATGTTAATAGAAATATCTTTTCCTATCCAATAATGTGTGTTTGAATGAATATTTTATCCATGGGATGATTTCAAATGCTTATACATTGTTGATTATATATATAGAATAGATCCAACACCATGATATATAGTATGCTTGTATTGTTTACTTATTGTTGAGGAAGTAATTTATCAATTCAAGCTGAAGTTGGAAAGCTCAACGGGGATCTACTTCAATCGTCCGAAATAAGGTACGAGGTTTGATCCTTTAGTGTTAGACATTTACTTTCTATTGCATATTGGAAAGGATTGTTTTCTGGAGTCAAGCTGTCTGTTGTGGTACCCCAAGCCATAGGAATTTCTCTCCGTAACATATAGTACTTTGAGTCTTCTCAATTTGATCTATTTTCTTCCCAAATCCATACCTTGAAGGAGGGATTTAACATATCTTATGGATCTCATATGCTTTTGGATGTTTCCATTGTTCTCATTTCATCATTGTCCTTGTTTAAGAATTTTTTTTAGTTTATATTTATTTCTCTCACTTGTTGGTTTAGATATTGCCTCTTAGCTTATATTTATTTCAATGTAAATCTTCTACTTTTCTCACTTTGTTTGGTATTCTTCTTAAATCCCCACCTCAAATGAAGGATTCAAATCAAATTATGAGGCAGGAGGAGCATCCTTCTACTAAGGGAAAATGTCCACATATGGTTTTACTGCATTTAATTATATGTATTATTTTGACGATTACTTGTTTTGATTTTGTATATGAGTTTTTGGATATTTGCAACTTGTTGGTACTTTGTAGGAGCTGAAGTGATTTTCACATAGATTATAGGCCAATAGGGCCTAATCCTATACAATTTTGTTGCTTGTTCTTTGCCTTACTAAAGTAACAATTTGTTCTTTATCTATATTCATATAACAAAGGGGCTTTACATGACTAGGAATCAATTGACTCTTTTTATCTCACTCTTTTTACTTGATCCTAGAAGTAACTTGGTAATAAATTTTTATTCTTGATGTTCTATGTTTGCATTAGGTTGAGAGAAAAATGAAAATGTTACATACTTGCTAATGTTTACAACTTTCATAGTTTAACAAGATAACTAATAACAAAAGAAAAATGCATCATTAATTTCTATTCATTTGATTCTTTATTCCTTTTTTTTGTAAAATAATTAAACCTTTATATCAACATAATATACAAAATATAGTATTGTTCATCCATATGTCTGTTACTAATCTTGAAACCAAGAGCATTACAGGTCTGAAATCCACACAACCTTAAATGCTAATGCTCCTCCCCCGAGACGAAAAATAGAGCATACAAACTTTCATCACTAACAAAATCTAAGAACATAAAACTGTGCTAAATAGAGTCTGTATATTGGGTTATAATGGGTTAAAATATAAGCCGATGCATTGTATCCTGTGACCAGACTGCTCACAAGATAACCATCCCATAACTCAAAATAGGAATAAGCAAAACATTAGAAGTAACAACCTACCAAAATCTTCATTGAACAAAAATTATGGTATGGTTGGTCGTGGTGCTCCCATGTCCCGCATCGCATCATCTTGGTTGAAAACATTTTGCACATCCACTATAGGTCCCAAAGAGAAATAACCCATCACATGGAGATAAGGAACTCCCAACTCCTTTCCAATGGAGTCAATTTTCATATGCAGAAGGCATGTGTTTGCATATAGCTCTTTATAGAAGGCCAAAGGAATTTTGTCTCCTCTTGCTTTCTCCTCCCTTTCAAACAACACTATGCTCATTATACCTCTGACAACCCAATAGAGGGCCATCATCTTCTCATATAACCCTTGTTGATCCCTCATTAATCCAGGGTCTTAGATCCAACTCTCCAACATCGCCTCATCGAGCGAGGGCATATTCTCCAATTTCTCCCTCCACGCATCATTCTCTGACATTTCCAAGTCATCCTTGATATAAGGGGGGATGGTCGTCCTATAATTCTACACTACCTACACATCACGGGTCTACTCGCGACTAGCCCGATGCTTTCTCAGGTTCTCCCCATTCTCAAAATTCTGAGTTGGCTCCATGGTAAGACCGTCAAGGACCCAAGAAATGCCTTCACTTGTCGCCCCATTGCCTCTCTTCACTGTTCATCTTAGACTCTTGACCTTGCTCATCACGTTCGAAAACACCCTACTGCTCTCCTTAAACACCAACCAAAACCAGCACATGGAAATTAACGAGACGAGAGACGAAATTACCATAAATTGCGATGTGACCTTCCTATCATGATGCTCTAGGCCAACGCAAATCCCCTTCCTTTCCATAATTGTCTGTGACCACATCCAACAAATCACCTTACTAGCCGTGACCACATACAACAGATCACCGTACTAGCTCCAATCACCATTAACACTCTTGTCTCCTCTCTCATACAATGTCGAACACAAAAGATCACCCACACACTTGCTCCTCTCCTCTCAAGTTAATCGTACTCCCGTCTATCCTCATTAATTCATCCCATTCTACACGTGTTGCCACCAATTACATGCACAAGGATGCCAAGTATCCTCATGGCCTTGACTCACCCGCATCCGAGGATTTGATTTTTGATTCCTTTCTCTTATAATTGTAATTTTTAATCATATCCATTTCATTCTACCAAATCTAATCACCATAACTAAGCAAACACTATGTAATGTGTTTCGTATTTTTTATAATAATTCTTTTTTTCTCCAAAATAAATAATGAAATGATATATACAAATCTAATCACCCTAACTAAGCAAACACCATGTAATGTGTTTCGTATTTTTTATAATAATTCTTTTTTTCTCCAAAATAAATAATGAAATGATATATATATGAAAGCATGATATCGTACCAATTATCTATCCTCATCTCTATAAACTATCACATCTTTAGTAAATTTAAAGTTAAAATAAACCATGATACAAAGCACATGATCAACGCTTCTTTTGAAATACAAACTCCATTCTTAGTGGCAAGTTCTACAAATGGCAGAACAAGCTCTGTTCCCAGTGGCATGTGCTACAAATGCCAGAACAAGCTCCATTACTAGTGCCATGTGCCATGACCTACAGTAATGCACATAATAAATCACACAATAGCATGTGCCATGACCTACAGTAATGCACATAATAAATCACACAGTAATTTTGTTATGAATTGTCATTCAATAATCTAGATATCAATTAAATGCATTATGAAAGTAAACTTGATCCTTCTATTAATATGAAGGGTGTTAATAGAATGGTATTGAAAGATAATAAATCACCCTTATAATCCACCGAAAGTGAACCAGAATCCCTTGAACTCATTGCAGTCCATACCAAAGTGATTGCAACTCAATTACTGACATTACTCTATGGCCGCGACACCGAGGACTCCATGATCCAAACAATCTAAAGTTGTGGGCTTCCATGGATTGAAATGGCTGTGTTGTTACAAGGGGATCAGATGAATCTCTTGTAGTTTTATCAAAATCCAGACCAAAGAAAGTCTTCCTCCAAATTTTGTTCCTCTTCATGAATAAGAGGAGGGGGAGAAAGCATAAGATCTTCTGCCAAATTTGTAAATAAGTTGAAGGATTTGAACAAGTCCTCCTCCACTGCAACAGACCCACCAACGCCTTCTGTTTGCACACAAACTGATGAGGAATTACCAGTATCCATTTTCCCTGATACCTCAGTACCTGCTGTCTCCAAGTCTGAGTTAATTACTGTATATAGTCCGTCACAGGAGGAGGGATCATTTCTTACCAGAGGGTTTCTAGGGTTTCTCCTTTCTTGTTTATTGGGATAGCATGCAACGGTTGCTTCTGTAGCAGCAACTTGAATATGGTGCGGAGACAAAGAAATATGTCGTGGAAAATAATGAATGAGCTCTGGGAAATTAAGCAATGCATGCTTCTCACCCTTCAGGTGGAAGGACATGACATCGTAAGCTCGAGCGACCATCTCTGGCGTATCGAAGGAGCCGAGCCAGATTCAGCTTTTCTTTTTTTGTTCCCAAATTTTAGACGCCCATTTCCCACAACTACAATGAAACACTCCTCTATATGTTGCATATTTCACCTTTAAATTGCTTTGTCATGGCGGAGAAACGGAAGACTCGTCGTGCGTTCGAATCCTCGTCTTCCCAGCCCTAGCTGAAGATGCAGATTTGCTACTTGCATCTGTTACTTTTGAAGAAATGACCAAAGATTTCTCAGGGAGAAAGGAATTAGCTTCTTTATCCATATATTTTTACAGAGAAATTTAAGCTGGTAGGGAGGTACAACATAGGGATATGATTGTTTGTGGAGTAATTGGGGTTTTAAGTATGGAATTGAAGAGGGATGTTTGGCATCCATAACAACTGGATTACAGAGGGCTTGATTGCAGCTTGAGAAGCTAATGCTGAGTAGACTAAGTATGAATCAAGTAAATCTCATGCTTGCTAATGACACAAAACGCGTATAATAGCTTGTTATGTGTATTCCTATTAAGTCCATGGACGCCTTTCACCAATCCAATTTCCATGGTCAAACCTGTGTGCCGTTGCTCGTGAGTCTAGTAGCAAGCACACAATAAATTTTCTTTCGCTGAAAACTTCATAAAGGTCTTTTGTTGACCTGGACTCAAGTTGAGACAAATCATCCAGAAAAGAAGGGCTACTCAACTCACCCTAGAAGGGATCATATTTTATTGAAACAAATTTCAATTTTGTGTACTTTCATTTTTTGACCTACCACGTCTGTCGGGAGAAACTCGGGCATAAGGTTTTTCAAGGTTCCATCCAAATATTCTGGAAAAGAAAGATACAGTCTAGATCGCCTTGGGGAGTTGCACATTTTCCTCCCATAATATTTTAAAGTGACCACAATTGGAAAATTGGGGTTTTCCTGTCAAAACCTAGGTCATCCTGAAGTAAGTTCTAAAAACAGTCCTCAAATTGGTAAGTACTATCTCCTATATTTCCATTTGATGTTCTCATTCATTAAAGATGACATATAGTACCAAGTTTGATGGAAATATTGAAGGAGAAGAAAATTTCATAGCATGGAAGTATAGAGTCATGCTCGTCCTTGAAGAACATGACCTAGAAGGCTACATCAAAGAAGAGGTCAAGGAACTAGAGGGAGATGAAGCAAAGACCAAGCACAAGAAGGATATGATAAAATCCAAGTGGATCATAGATTATCATATCACCAATCATTTGATACCCCAAGTATATTCAAATAATACTCAAAAGAAATGTTCGATGCATTGACAATTTATATTTGAAGGCAAGAACATCAATAGAATAATGACCTTGAGAAACCAACTCAAGGGCATGGATATCCAAAAGGAAGAAACTATGTAGTCATACTTCTCAAGAGTATCTTAGATCAAATAACAATTAGAGGCTATTGGTGACATGGTGGAAGAAATAGAGATTGTGATGACCACTTTAAATGGTCTTCCAAGAGAATGGGATTCCTTCATCAGAGGAATATGTCTTAGAAGAAAGATAACCAAGTTTAGAAATCTATGGGAAGAGTGCGTACAAGAAAAAGGAAGGATAGAAAATAGAGAAGAGAAGATAAATGAAAATAAATATCAAGATCTAGTTGCTCAGAGAAAGAATGGAAGAAACAAAGGGAAGGATTGAGGATCACCTCTGAGAAGATAATACGACTTCAAAAGAGGTAATAATTTTAAATAGGATTACTCATCTTATAAATGTTACACATGTCATAAGTTAGGACATCTCCCTAGAAATTGTACACTTAATAAAGACAAGTTCAAGAAGAAAAACCGAAAGTTCCATGCCCATGCTGCCGAAGAGAATAAATCAGATGAAGAGAAGGCTAGAGAGAATGAAAACTTTAGTGAAGAATATTTTTTAATTTCATCCCTCATAGGATCAGTCTCTCATGGAAGAAACACTTCAATTATAGATATTGGTGTTTCCAAACATAAGAAAAGTCATACAGACTCTCTCTCACGTCTCTCTCAAAAAGACTATCCTCATAAGGTGCAGTTTGGAGATGATTATCAATATCCCATCAAAGGAATGGGAGAAGCCTCTTACAAGATAAAATCCCTTAAGTCCATGAATATGAAAGAAGTCTTATATGTTTGAGGCCTAAAGAATAAACTTCTTTATATATTAAATTTAGGCAAGAAAGGTTTCAGAGTTTCCTTTGTAGATGGTGAAATTCTTATGTGTAAAAAAGGAAGGACAATAGATGATGAAGTTGTAATAGGTGTTGAAGAAGGAGGACTCTACAAACTAAAGGGGCACGCAAATTCCTCTTTCATAGCTAGTACCATTAGTCCATGTGAGATATGGCATAGAATACTTTTTCATTAGAACTATAAATAATTACCAATTGTGAGAAAGGTAGTGACATGCCTACTAGAAATCCAGATCAATCATGAATGGGTATGGAAAGGATGAGTTAAAGGAAAGAATATCAAGATTTCATTTACAAGAAATAACAGTAAACACAAATGGATCTTGGATATTGTCCACTCAGATGTGTGCAAAACGATGTTAACTACTTCCTTAAGCGGGTATGTCTATTATGTCTCTTTTATTGATACTCTCGTGAGACTTGGATATATTTATTGAAAGGAAAATATGAAGTATTTGAAAAGTTCAAAGAGTTCAAGGCTCATGTGGAGAATCTCTCTAAAAATAAGATCAAGAACTTGAGATTAGATAATGGAGGAGAATTCACTTCAAATGAATTCAAGGACTTCTGTAAAGAAGCTTAAGATTAAGAGGGAGATTAATACACCCTATAATCCTCACTAGAATGGAGTGGCAGAAAGGAATAATAAATCTATCATGGAAGTAGTCAACTCCATGATCCATGATCAAGATCTACTTAGGAATTTATCGGTTGAAGCAGCAAGGAGTGTAGTCTATGTGGAGAATAGAATATCCCATAGTTCTCTTAGGAACAATAATCCATAAGATATGTTTATCGGTGAGAAGCCCAAAGTCATCCACCTGAAGATATTTGGTTGTCCTATCTACTTACATGTTCCCAAGGAGAAAATATTAAAGTTGGATCCTTTAGGAAAGAGGGGAATATTTGTTGGATATAGTGACCATTCAAAATCTTACACAATCTATATTGCATGTTTCCGTTAGATTGAGATCAGTAGAGATGTCACATTTGATGAAGATAAAGCTTTCAACAAATATAGGCCCATGTGGATGAAGATCATGAAGAAGAGAAAGAAGCTCCCAATATTGCAAAAACTAATAGACTACCAGTTAGAGATGTCGAAGAAGAACCTACACCCGAATATCATGACGTGCAAGAAACTCAAGTGACCCATGGAGACACCCCATGATATGATTTCAATAAAGACAAGACCATCTTGGGCTCATGATATAATTCAAGAAGCAGAAAGATATGGTGCACCAGAAGGAAGTAAGAGACCAAGACTCTACTTGAACTATGTAGCATTGATGTGAAATCATGTTAACAAGGAACCCACATTTTTTAATTAAGCTTCAACGAAGAAGGAATGGATGGATTCCATGATCAAGGAATACCAATCTATCTTAAATACTTATGTTTGGGAAGTGGTGTCAAGACCAAAGGATAAATTGGTGGTCTCTTCAAAATGGATTTTCAAGACAAAGCACTCAGTAGATGGAAGTATTGAAAAGTTCAAAGAAATATTTGTCGCACGAGGATTCTCTTAGAAGGGAGGGATTGATTATGAAGATACTTTTGCACTGGTAGCAAGATATACTTCAATAAAAACTATTATTTCCTTGGAAGATAAGATGAAATGGAAGTTACATCAAATGTATGTAAAGACAACCTTTCTAAATGGTGTCATATAAGAGGAAGTTTATATTGAACAACCTCCAGGTTTTGAGACACATGACAAGAAAACACATGTGTGTAGACTGAAGAAAGAACTATATGGATTGAAGTAAGAACTTGATTGAATTGTATGGATAAATTGATGGCTTCCTCATGAGCTTGGGATTTTCCAAAAGTAAAGAAAATTCCAACCCTCACTATTGTTGGTCACCCTATATTCTAATTAATTACAACTAATGTACATAATGCTCAATATGAATTGTCAGCCCAGGGAAGTCTTTTGTTTCAAAGATAATTAGCACAATCTATGCATAAACACTTAAGTAGCTGATTGAATAAATGAAAGATGATTTTCCTACCTATCTGCTCAATCAAACTCTTCTCACTACAACAAAACCCTATGATTAGCGTCTCTTTTAGCTTCCTTTTTAGCGTCCACTATCACTTTTAGTGTATTTTTCATCATTTTTTGGACAAAGTGGACGCTTTTCCATGGGATGGCGCTTTTAATGGTGTTATTTGCGTCCCTTTTTAAAAGTTGGTGGTATTTTGGACACTAATTAGCATCCCAATTAACGTCCCAATTAGCGTACCAATTAGAATCCCAATTAGAGTACCAAGTAGCATCCCAATTAACATCCCAATTATCATCCCAATTAGCGTCCCTTTTATTAGTTGGTGTTATTTTGGATGATAATTAGCATCCCAATTAACGTCCCAATTAGCATTCCAATTAGCATCACAATTATCATCCCAATTAGCATCCCAATTAATGTCCCAATTAACGTCCCAATTAGCATCACAATTATCATCCCAATTAGCATCCCAATTAACATCCCAATTAGCATCACAATTATCATCCTAATTAACATCCCAATTAACGTCCCAATTAGCGTCAAAAAAAGAATCCCATATAACACCCAGAATAGCCTCTAAAAATTTTTCTTGAATAACATAACACCATATATTAATCCATGGTTAGCGATAGGAATTGTGCCATGAATTTCGACAAGAAAAACATCCAACATAGCGGCAAGTATAGAGCCAAGAATTGCGCCTAGAAAAAATCCAACATAGCACCAGCTATAACACCTCGAATAATGCCAGTAATTTTGAAAGAAACCATGGTAATAAAAAACACTAGGTTTAGAGATAGGAATTGTGTTCGAAAATGTCTGACATAACATCAGATATATCAATGTCAATGATCATGATTCACGTGATAGTACTTTTGGATCTTGAATTATCATAGTGGCACTTAAATGATCATAATCATGGCACTTTTGGATCTTGATTAATCCTAATGAGTAGTAAATCACCTTAATGTCACCTAAATTGCTCTAATTCCATTTGAGTGTCCCAAACAACATTTGATAGACCTTAATTGCATATGATTGGCCCTAACAACATGATGATGATGCATTACAATAATTATGATGGAGCATATGGATATGATTTGATAAGTATAAGTATATATCATTCATTCTTGTGAGGTAGTAGGGCTCCTTACTCATTATTATGGAAATTATATTGATGCTGCCTACGATGACAACACTAATGTTGATTTATTGTATGATGATGATGACGATGTGGATGTCAACGATGATTATGCATGTGGTAGCACTTTTGGATCCTAAATAATTCTAATGGCACCTAAATGTCAGTAATAACATATAAATGACCCTATTATCATCGAAATGATTGTAATGACATATAAATGACCTTAACAATTACATGACATGAATCCTAATGACGATGGGTGATTAAGAAAATTAATGGCATATGAGTGACCATAATGACAATGACGACGATGATTTTGTTGATGATGTAATTAATGTTGATGGTAATGATGATAATGAGGATGATGATCAAGATGATGTTGATGTACCATATGGCATTGATGATGATGATGATGACAACGTCTATGTCCATGATGATGATGCATGTCATAATACTTTTGGATACTCCAGGACTTGAGATATTGGAGTTAATAACAAGTAATAGAGGTTGTGAGGTGTTGACCATAAAAATATTGTTATCCAGTGGATTTTACATTCACTGATATGGCCATTGGGTTTAGTAGTCCCCCCTCCCCCACACCCCCCTCCACCTACACCTCCCTTATAGAAAGGTAGTACAATACCACCCATCACGGTGCTACCAAAATGTCACCCTACAAGGTTGTTTTGGACAACCCCCCCATCCATACCCTCGTTTTTACCAAGAACATCCAAGGAAAATGAAGTGGATATCAATCTTAACACAAAATCTAACTTTCTTTGTACTCTTAAGGACATTTTGGTCTTGGTTTAAAATGGAATGAAGCAACAAGCATTTCAATAATGCTCATAGTGTTACTTTGAAGAAGTGGATCAATTGTTTTTACATCTTTGGCCTTATAAGCGGACATCTCTCAAGGGAAAAAGAAATTAGTTTCTCAAGTTTTATGGCCCCTATCAAATCTTCCAACATTACGCTACTCTATTGACCAATGTTTGATTCCCATGGGATTTATTTTACAAAGTAAAAGAGTGATTGAAAAAATAGAGGTAAATGCCCAACTTATAATACTAGAAGATGGGCATTTACATGGACAACACATCACACACACACACATTGCATATTTAAGATTGTCTCTATGTACTATTCGAGAGTGACTTTTACTTGGAACTTTAAGTTAATCACAAATGCATTTAGAGATATGAGTTGAACTTATAACACCAAGACACAATGAATTAATAACTATATTACAAGGGTCACCTCCATATTTAGGTCTACCATTTTTAATGTACATGCCCTACATTTTGTCTACAATATTCAAATATGGACTAATAAGATTTTATCATTCACCCCTAGGGCCTACTTTTTGTCTACAATATTCAAAGATGAACTAGTAAGCTTTTATCATTCACCCCCTTTAAGAAGGTAATGAGCAAGCAAGTGTCTCAAGTAACTGAGACTCATACAAGTGTAATTGTGAATGGATAAATAATAAAAATAAACTATTTAATAATAACAATCATAGCCTCACACTTTATAACATAATAATATAATAAAAAAGGCACTTGAAACTTGATAAAAATGAATGATTTAGGAAAACAAATCCATTCACATGTCCTCTAGAAAACCAAAATAAACACATAGATAAATGGTTCATGTTATGTTATAACTAAAAAGGTTGAAATTATGAAAATATGGTAGAATCCCCTTCTACTTTTTGTTCCTCCATTAAAAAAAGAGAGAGTAGGATGGCCATGAACACCGACTTTGGACAACTCATCTTCTTTTGTATTGCATTGGCTATAAACATGGCATAAATATATTACTTGAAAACGACTAGCAACTTTCTCGATTTTTTTAAGTAGTGGGATTCAAAGTAGATTTTAAAGTATTAAAACACCTCTTACTCATTCTACCAGAGATTTGAGAAACCGAATACTTTAAGTTTTACCATATCGTTTTCATTTACCAACTTTGAAAGAAATTTTAGGGCATGTAGCTGTTAATTTTTCAACATTAAGCTAGTATTATTAGGATCTTTAACTGAGAGAATAAAAAGTACAACAATAAAACACAAGAGACAATGAACACAGTGTTTTTCCTCGGGAAAACCATAAATGGAGAAAACCCTGCAACTTCCTCAGAGATAGAATCGGCACCAAAATAGTAAAAGCCCAAAACAGTAAGTGATCTCCCGACAACAGTAATCTTCTTCTTGTCAAGCCCTAGTGTCTTCTCCTTCCTCAAATATGCGCTACACTTGAGTGTGTATGAGTTGTATGATAAATAGAGACTCCAGTTCTCTATTTATACTAATCCCGACATGACTAAAACCCTACCAGGGCCGACCTCTACTAGGAGAGTCTAACAAACCTAGTGCCCTGGAACTGCGGGGACTTTAAACCTTAGACAATCGGAGGGTTACCCACAATGACTTGACATGACTTATTTACATTATTGATCCTCTTGATCGGAACATCGGGGCATGACAACATGACTCAATTACATTATAGATACATCCCGGAATAAACATCGGGTTTACAATACATAAGATACATAGATGAATACATTCTGAAGTTACAAATACATCAACACTCCCTCTTAACTAGGAAGGTATTCTTTCGACACAATTTTAAGTACTGGTCTTCTTCTCTGTATCAGCTGGATCATCTCGTCATCTGCATCTCAAGTCTTCTGAGTCTTCAAGTCATCTTTGTCTTCAAGTCATATTTATCTTTAAGTCATCTTCATCTTCGAATCTGGATCATCTCTCGATCTGGATCATCATGGGACATCATCACTAGATTTGGATCATCATTGGATCTGGATCATCATCACTGGATCTGGATCATCACTGGATCTGGATCATCATCACTGGATCTGGATCATTACTCGATCTAGATCATCACTAGGCATCATCACTGGATCTGGATCATCACTGGATCTGGATCATCATTGCTGGATCATCATCACTGGATATGGATCATCACTGGTGCTATCTCATGATTCTTCTCGTCACAGGAATTTCTACAGAGCCAGCCCTTTTTCATGCTGGTTGTAGGCCTAGCCCCCATGTAGGTATTTTTCAGCACTTATATCTGACCTACTCGTCAGAAAGGAACAGTACTCACATCCATCCAAGCTGGAGCACATCCTGCTCACAATGATGGAAGAGTTTTGCACTTCCATCCAGGTCAGAACACATCCTGCTCACAATGATGGAATATTTCCTCACTTCCATCCAGGTTGGAACCACATCCTGCTCACAATGATGGAAGAACTCTGTTCTTCCACCCAGGATGGAACCACATCTTGCTCACAATGATGAAAGACTCTCATCTAGGCTGGAGCACATCCTGCTCACAATGATGAAAGATTTCTGCACTTACATCCATCTAGGCGGGAACACATCCTTATCACAATGATGGAAGGGCTCTGCACTTACATCCATCTAGGAGGGAACACATCCTACTCACAATGATGGAAGGGCTCTGCACTTACATCCATCTAGGCGGGAACACATCTTGCTCACAATGATGGAAGGGCTCTGCACTTACATATGATCTTATAGGAACCAATACTACAGTCATATCAAAATGGCCCCCAGTCCTCCTTGACTGAGCTACCTGGTAACTGACCAAGTGCCTCCATTCTCCTAGAGAATGGTAGTTTCCCTTACATCCGACCTGCTCATCGAAATGGCCAACACTCACATCTAACATGGAAGGAACTTAATCCTTTAGCCATGACAAAATGGTTTAGCCCTTACATCTGATCAAGTGGGAACACATCCCTCTATCACATCAGAATGGCTTCTCAGTCCTAGACTGAGTTTTCCTGGTACCTCACCAGGTAGCTCCATTCAAAGAATGGCAATTTCAGCACTCATATCTGACATGGAAGGAACCAATCCTATCACCATGACAGAATGGCTCAGCCCTTACATCTGACCATGGAAGGAACCAATCCTCTCACCATGACAGAAAGGTTATGGGACTCATCACTTTCCCTTGGAGGAAATCTCGATCTGGAGAACACCAAGCTTCTCCCCGAAGTACTCGAACTTCACCCTAGCCAATGGCTTTGTCAAGACATCAGCTATCTGTTCCTCCATTGCAACATACTGGAGCTTCACTGCTCCCCTTTGCACCATATCCCTGATATAGTGGTACTTGATCTTGATATGCTTCGACTTGTCATGGAACAGTGGATTATCTGACAAATTTATGCAACTCTAGTTGTCACAATGTATACAAGTAGCATCCAACTGGAGATCAAATAAATAAGACAGTAGCTTCTGTAGCCATACTTCCACACAACTATTTGAACAAGCTACAACATACTCTGCTTTAGTTGTACTCAGTGTCACACAGGATTGCTTCCTGCTAAACCAAGAGATCACATCTGATCCCATACTGAAGCAACACCCTGAAGTGCTCTTCCTATCGATGGCACTGTCTGCCCAATCTGAATCAACATAACCCTCTAGGTTGATCTTCTAATTCGCATCGTACTTGAGCCCATAATCAACTGTACCCCTCAGGTACCTCAGAATATGCTTTGCAGCAATTAAGTGAACATTTCTCAGATCTGTCAAGAACTGGCTCAAGGTGTTCACAGCAAAGCAAATGTTTGCTCTCGTGTTTGTCAGGTACATCAATGACCCAATCATCTGACAATACATAATAGAATCAACCGACTCTGATGAAGCATCGCTCAATAGCTTTAGGTTTGATGCCATAGGTGTGGCCATAGCCTTACAGTCCATCATCCCAAACCTCTTCAGGATCTCTACTACATACTTCCCTTGTCCAAGGAATATTCCATCTGTACTCTGCCACACCTCCATACCTAGAAAGTAATGCATCATCCCCAAGTCCTTCATTTCAAACTTAGAAGCAAGCTTTCTCTTCGTATCAACAATCAACCCATCCATACCTATTACAAATAGATCATCTACATATAGTAGAAGCATCACTGGGTTTCCATCTTCAACCTTGTAGTAAAGGTTGGAATCTACTTTACTCTTAGTAAAGACCAAACTGGATATAAAGCTGTCAATTCTTCCGTACCAGGTCCTAGGTGCCTATTTCAAACCGTACAGGGCTTTCTTCAATCTGCATACATGAGACTCTCTATCATGTGTCTCAAAACTGAGTGGTTGTTCTACATACACTTCCTCTTCTACTACACCATTCAAGAAAGCATTCTTGACATCCATTTGGTGTATCTTCCATTTCATCACTACAGCCAGAGCAAGTACCGATCTGATGGAAGTGTATCTGGCTACAGGTGCAAAGGTTTCTTCATAATCTATTCCTTCTTTCTGAGAGAAACCCCGTGCCACAA
>LPNX010737528.1:310139-337299 GCA_001517045.1 Pseudotsuga menziesii
TATGCAGCATGCTTGATCTTGTAGATCCATTTGGAAGTTACAACTAACTTCCCTTCTGGTCTTGGGAAAACATCCCAAACATCATTCTTCATGATCGATTGGTATTCTTTGATCATAGCATCCTTCCATTCTTTTCGTTTTGCCGCTTCTTCGTAACTAGAAGGTTATTTATCAATGAAATCACATAGTAAAGCTACATACCCGGAGCAGGATCTGATTCTCTTTCTTTCTCTGTGATTCTCTTCTGGAGCCCCATATCTTTCCGCACCTTGGATAAGTTCTCGTACCCAAGCAGGTTTCCTCTTATGAGGATTCTTCTCCAGAGGTGGATCTACAGGTCTTTGTGGTACTTCAAATTCTCGATCTTCTTCTTGAGCTTCTTTGTTCATGGTTGTATCATGAATTTTGGGTGCTTCTGCTTCTGCCTCTTCGAGTTCTTCAGTAGGTCTCTTTCTGTATTTGTTGTAAGTTGTGTCTTCATCAAATGTCACATCCCTGCTGATGTCAATCTTCTTGTACCATGGAAAATATATTCTGTAAGCCTTCGAGCTTTTAGGGTATCCCACAAATATACCCTTCTTTCTTGAAGGATCTAATTTTGTTCTCTTCTCTTTTGGAATGTGTATGTACACAGGACAACTGAATATTTTGAGATGGCTGACTTCTGGTTTCTTGCCGGAGAAGACTTCTTCAAGAGTCTTGTTCTCGAGTACTCTATGTGGAGTACGGTTCTGTACATACACCGCTATTCTGGCAGCTTCCGCCCAAAGATGCATATGAAGGTCTTGATTATGAAGCATAGCTCTTACAGCTTCCATGATAGTTTTGTTCTTCCGTTCCACAATCCCATTCTGTTGGATTATAAGGAGTGGACAACTCCCTCTTAATATCTGATTCTTTGCATAGCTCTTTGTCATTTGAAGTGAATTCTCTGCCATTATCTGATCGAAAATTCTTGGTCTTCTTTTCCATGTGGTTCTCAATCAAGGCTTTGAATTCCCTGAATTTGCTAAATACTTTGTCTTTGTTCTTCATGAAGTAAACCCATGTCTTCCTAGAAGAATCATCAATAAAAGAAACATAGTATGCATACCCGCTTAGTGAGTTTGATGACATAGGACCGCATACATCAGAGTGGATGATTTCTAGGATTCCTTTGGCTTTGCTTTCTTTGCTAGAAAATGTCTTCTTTGTATTCTTTCCTTTCGCACATCCTTTGTAGATCCCATCATGTTTTGCTTGGAATTCTGGAAGACCTTCAACAACTTTTCTTGCAATAGGTAGTGCTCTGTAATGCACATGTGCAAGCCTTCTATGCCAAAGCTCATTTGGCTCTACTGTGTCATGGATCAAGTCTTGTTCTGGATGGCCCTTCAATTTGTACAAACCTCCTTCTTGTTCTCCAATCACCACTGCATCATCGATAGTCTTACCTATTGGCCACATGATGACTTGACCATCTATGAATGCAACCCTCATTCCTTCTTCATCCAATGCTGATATGGAGAGAAGGTTCTTCTTGAGTCCTGGCACAAACAATACTTCTTTCATTGTTAGAGACTTTCTAGAGTCTAGTTTATAGGAAGATTCCCCACTACCTTTTATTGGATATTGGTAGTCATATCCTAGTTTCACCTTGTGAGGTGATTCATGTTCTGATAGTCTTACAAATGATTCCTTGAATCCAGTCATATTTTTGGAAGCCCCACTGTCTCTAAGCCAATCATCACTACCATGAGTAATGTTACCCGTGAGAGCAGAAATCAAAACATATTCATCCTCGCTTGAAGAATCTTCACTTTCATATCTGGTTCTTTTCTTGGATGGTTCATCATCCTCTGCAACATGAGCATGATGTCTTATTTTGTTCCCCTTCTTCTTATAAGAGTGGACCTTGTTCTCAGGACAGTCTTTTGCAAAGTGTCCTATTTCATCACATGTATAACATCTTAATCTAGATGGGTCCTTTCTATTGTTATATCTATGATGAGGACTCTTACCTTTGAAGTGATGAGGTTTTCTTCTGCCTTTCTTAGAGTGAACTGTGAGATCTTGATATTCACTTCCCATCTTCTCTTGTCGAGCTGCTATCCATGCTTCTTCTTGAGAACATTCTTCACATAGTCTGCTAAATTTGACTAACTTATTTCTAGCACAAACTCCTTGGATGAAAGAATCCCATGACCTAGGAAGGCCATTCAGTGTTGTCATCACAATCTCTGCATTCTCCACTTCTTCATCTACAACTTCTAATTGTTCCTTGATTTGAGAATCCCTTGTGAAGTAGGACTGGATAGTCTTTGCATTCTGAATCTTCACATTCTTCAGTTGATTCCTCAGAGTCATCTTCCGGTTTATGTTATTCCCTTCAAACAACTTGGTCAGGGCATCAAACATAGCTTTAGGTGTATTGAGAGAGGACACCTGAGGTATAAGGTGATCCTTGATAGAATCAGTAATGATCCTTTTTGCCATAACCATCTTCTTCTTATGTAAGGCCTTTGCCTTATCTCCCTCTGGAACTGGAACCTCCTCATGGATGTAGGAGTCTAACTCATTCTCTTCCAGGACCAGGGAGATCCTATACTTTTAGGCTCAGAAGTTATCAGCTCCCTCAAGCTTTTCATCAAGCTTGGTATGATGAGATATCTTAACTGCTAACCTCAAATGGAAATACAAAAGATTTTAGATCTTACCAGGTCAAGATGTTGGATTTGAAACTTGAGCTGAAATCCTACAGAGCTGGTTCAGGAGCAAATTAGGGTTTTTCTTTTCCAGAGATCTATCCACCCAAATGTCTTGAAATTTGTCCTTAAATTCGATATGGGGAGGAGATCAATCCAGGCCTAGGCTCACTGAAAAATTCCTCTTCTGTGAAAAACCCTAATTTCCGGCAGTAGTGTCAGGTCCAAATCTGAAAAACCTCAAAATTGGATTCTGCTTCGACAGAAAGATGCTCCCTAAGGAGGAGAGTTATTCCACCTTACTTTTGCTGAAAATATGTGGAGGAAGATCCATAGACTAGGAAGCCCTAGTTCCCATAGCTGCACAGTGTCTTCTTCTCAGGTTAGCTCTGATACCATGTTAGTTTTTCAACATTAAGCTAGTATTATTAGGATCTTTAACTGAGAGAATAACAAGTACAACAATCAAACACAAGAGACAATGAGCACAGTGTTTTTCCTTGGGGAAACCATAAATGGAGAAAACCCCGCAACCTCCTTAGAGATAGAATCAACACCAAACTAGTAAAAGCCCAAAATAGTAAGTGATCTCCCGATTGCAGTAATCTTCTTCTTGTCTAGTCCCAGTGTCTTCTCCTTCCTCAACTATGTGCTACACTTGAGTGTGTATGAGTTGTATGATAAATAGAGACTCCAGTTCTCTATTTATACTAATCCTGACATGACTAAAACCCTACTAGGGCCGACCTCTACTAGGAGAATCTAATAACCCTAGTGCCCCAGAACTGCGGGTACTTTAACCCTTAGACAATCGGAGGGTTACTCACAATGACTTGACATGACTTGTTTACATTGTTGATCCTCCCGATCAGAAAATCAGGGAATGAAAACATGACTCAATTACATTATAGATACATCCCAGAATAAACATCAGGTTTACAATACATAAGATACATAGATGAATACATTTCGAAGTTACAAATACATCAACAGTAACTTAACCTAGTTGTTGGGCCTAGGGATAGTAAGGCAAAATTCATGTAGAATTATGCCTAAGTATGAAAAAGAGCTAAACTTGGTAATAAGAGGAAGGAGTTAAGATCGAGGAAGCAGTATAAAGACAAGAAGATGAAAGATGTTGCGACAGATTAAAGAAAGAGAGAAAGAAGAAGAGGAGGAGGCACCGAAAGGAGACGTTGCACCAGATAAAGAAGTTGCGATAGAAGGATGGAGTGTGACATGATATGGTACGAAAAAATATAAGCAACAAAAGGCGTGGAAGTAGCATAACGACTGAAAACTGACAGTAATGCATAATGCTTAGAAAATGACAGACCTTAATGATTGTGGGTATGAGCTCGACCTAGAGCTGGTGGAAACCGCATGTGTGAAGGGATCTTTGTAAGTTAGGCCGTTAGTGCCTCCCGTTAGGTGTTTCTAGAATGGGAAAGACATCTTGTTGGATGGATATAGTAAGTTTACTGAGATAGTGACAGAATACAAGTGTGTATTGAGTCTGTAAGTAAGCTATAAAAGGAAGAACCCAAGCCTTAGGCGGGTTAGACTTCTGTATAGACCATGGACGATAGACTCCCAGATAGACTCTTGGTTTAGAATCTGGAAGTATATTTTAAAGAGACAAGTAACTCTCTATAACTTCTGACTGTTAGTGTTGGCTGATGGCTCTATGGAGTATTGTTGAGTGCATCTGAAGAAAAGGATCTATAACTGAGTGTGCATATTAGTAGGAAAGGTTGAGTTTATCCAAGGTGTGTGCGGATCATTAGTAGAAGGGGAGAGAGAGAGAGAGAGAGAGAGAGAGAGAGAGAGAGAGAGAGGGGGGGGGGGGGGGATAAGAGAGCATGAGATGGAGGAAGAGTTTGTAAAGGAAGAGAAGAATATTTTGAGTATATTCTACAATTTAGTGCACAGACAAAAGGTGCATCTATTTCCTCATGCCAGATGAAGAGCTCCTTGTGGTTTTTTCCTGGATGGGTTTCCACGTTATTTCCTATGTATATGTGTGAATGATGAATGTGTTTAAATTAATTGTATGAATGTGAATGAGATGAATGCTTATTGTTTTGCTTACAGATGAATAATGATCAATCAGTCACAATGTGTTAATTATATTTGATTATGCTGCACAAATTCTGTTCATCTATTAAGTTGCATAAGAAGGGATGGGTCATGACTCAATTGTGAGTCTAAGTACACATAGACATTCCAGCCCTAGGTTTCGTTGAGACCCTTGGTGCAAGGCTGAGGTACCTGAAATCCCCCCACTTAATTATGGAAATGTGGTTCTGGAAGTTACCGATCGAAGGAAGAGATATCTCGGGTGAGATGACGCCTGTGTCGCAAGTGCTGTCAGCCGAGATTTGCTCCAATGGGTTGATATCTCAGGCTTTGTTGCGCTAAAACATATAAGGGACTGAACCTAGGTCAAATGGAGAAAATCCAACACTAGTTGTTACTACTAGAGTCAGAGTAATCTTTAAAAGAGTAACTATGAGAAAGTGTTATGTTCCTTAACCCAAAAATTGTATCACAAACAAAACAACTCTTAAACTTTCATAAATAAACACAAACACAGCCATAACAGAATCAACACAAGGATATGAAAATAACCCTTAAGGAAGGGTGACACCATTAAATATTCCTTGTGGAAGGAATCACTCCATGAGCCATGCAACGATTTCTTGGTTATTTGTTTGAAATATGTTGGTTACAATTTCTTGGTTATATCATCAAGTTGCTTTTGTTTTGAAATGTGTTGGTTACCTCTCCAAAATTTCTTGGTTATTTGTTTGAATGCATCTATTGCATGGTTAAATTCAAAGTTTTGTTTGAGGTTTTTATTTCTTAATATTCCTACACCTTGTAGGTGTTCACATTTCTATAGATGTTACTCCTTTGTTCCCTCATTTTTAGTTTCTCCATGAATGGAGTGAAATAGAGACAAAATAAATCCATTTCTTGGGATTTGGTCTTATTTGATACAATAGGTAGCTCAATGGACTATCCTACAGGTTACACCACAAATTAGTATCCCTTATATAGCAAGGGTGTGTGGACCAAAGGACTAGTTACAGTAATTAGCTGGGAGGAATTAGGTCTAATGTCACCACACACTAATTCCTCAACTTCTTTGGATAACTCACAAGCCTAGGGGAGATTCCCTAATGGAGCAAATACCTCTGCATATACCATCGTACACACCTACACATACCCTTCTACAAGTCTTATGGATAATACTAGTGCTTTATATGGAGTCAACAATGGATAATAATGACACGGTATGACACGTAAACCATATAAAAGGAGTTAATTCAATCTACCAATCAATATCAATAAATATCACCACTTCAATACACTTCACAAGGGTTAATGTCTAATCCCTAGTGTTTCGTTCCAAACCATGGTTTAGATCCTAATTTCCATCCCTAAATATAAATTGATTCTTTTACTTCTGCTTCTATATATTTCTCAAATTTTCCTTATACATTTCCACCATAGTGGCACCATATCATTAAAGGCCTTTGGTGAATTCCTTGTTTATTAGATCTTGAATTGGCCTCAACTAAGAGTTGAGTACAAACTCTGCTCCTTCAATGCATCATTAGATGAAAATAAGTAATCCATAATTAGTAAGAGGGATTACACAACTATTTATGAATAATATCAAAACTAGTGGGAGATCAAAATCCATGAATTGCATTTTTTCACAATTGGTGAGAGACTTCAAAGTGACAATTGAGATTTTGAAAACTTTATGGGATTATGAAAGGGTAATTAACTAGGGTGAAATAACTCTATCTTGACTACGCACATAGAAGTGCTTAAATCTCCACCCTTAATAGATCCATGGTGTTTAACTAAGCCTTCCATGACATTTGACGCTATAGTTAATCTAGCCAGTGATTAGTCAGAGCAAATCTCTAAGATCGAGTAATAAGTCTCTATTATGCCCACAACAATGTGAAAGAGTGGTGTCTCCTAGCTAAATAACTCTTTGCAATAACACTATCAAGGTATACTTTGTCAGGAATATACTAGAGGAAATATAAGACTAGATGATACTCATGAACAACTTGTATGGGCTACTAGTTACTCGATGTATACGACTAAGTTGGATCCCAATCATGTATGAGGTGTTTAAATGTGGATTTTTATTTGAATGGGTAGACTTCATATCCAATAACCTCACTTAGTGCATTCATGAAGGGAAAATTCCCTTATTGCGTCGAGAGGCACTTTACAACCCAATATGAGGGAGATCTTGTAACGTTTGTCAATATTATTTTGTAACGTTTGTTACTAACAAAATAATAATAATAATAAAATTATCAGCCAAAATAAATGTTGGCGAGAAAAACAAGATGTTGTAATATTGCTACCTAACAAAACAATAAAAAATGAAAAATTTAATTATCCGCAAAAAAATGTCGATAAAAAAAAACACAATATGGGGGAGATGTTGTGATGTTCTTACCTAACAAAATTGAATTATCTGCAAAACAATGTTGGCCTTGCACATGGTTCTAAAACCATGTGCAAGGCCTCTTAAACAACCCATGGTTTTATTGTACATGGTTTAGAAGGGCCTTGGAAATTGTTTGAAAACCGTGCAAGACCTCCTTAAAAACCCATGGTTTTATTGTACAATTTTAATATGGCCTTGCAAATGGTTTTAAGACCATGTGCAAGGCCTCCTAAACACCCCATCGATCTAAACCATGAATGGAGTGAAATATTTCTATAGATGTTACTCCTTTGTTCCCTCATTTTTAGTTTCTCCATGAATGGAGTGAAATAGAGACAAAAGAAATCCATTTCTTGGGATTTGGTCTTATTTGATACAATAGGTAGCTCAATGGACTATCCTACAGGTTACACCGCAAATTAGTATCCCTTACATAGCAAGGGTGTGTGGACCAAAGGACTAGTTACATTAATTAGCTGGGAGGAATTAGGTCTAATGTCACCACACACTAATTCCTCAACTTCTTTGGATAACTCACAAGCCTAGGGGAGATTCCCTAATGGAGCAAAGACCTCTGCATATACCATCGTACACACCTACACATACCCTTCTACAAGTCTTATGGATAATACTAGTGCTTTATATGGAGTCAACAATGGATAATAATGACACGGTATGACACGTAAACCATATAAAAGGAGTTAATTCAATCTACCAATCAATATCAATAAATATCACCACTTCAATACACTTCACAAGGGTTAATCTCTAATCCCTAGTGTTTCATTCCAAACCATGGTTTAGATCGACGGATTGAAAAAAAACCCATTTTACAGATCGACGGATTGGAAAAAACCCCATTTATTTTGTTTACATAGCTCACACTTCGGATCTTGGCTACAATGATTCTTCCATTTAAAAACAATTTCTTGGATCGATCTTGGCCATAGTTTGGAGATGCAATTGTGGTGCAAACAAAAGGCAGAATCAATGGGTCGACTGGAAGAAAACCTCATTTTTTGTTTACATAGCTCACACTTCGATGGAGATTTGATTTAAAAACAGTTTCTTGGATTGATCTTGGCCGTAGTTTGGAGATGCAATTGTGGTGCAGACCAAAGGTAGAATCGAGCTATAGTAACCCCCGTTCTCTCATGTAAGTAAAAACTTTGTTTGGTTAGGTTTTTATTTTCTTGCATTTTTTTAATGGATATTATAGTTTTTAAAAATAGTGCTAGAAGTGGAATTTGCTCTTGTAAGTAAAAACTTTCGTTGATTAGGTTTTTATTTTCTTGCATTTTTTTAATGGATATAATAGTTTTTAAAAATAGTGTTAGAACTCGAATTTGTACTAGAGGGATGAAACCACAATTTTCTAGAACGAATACTTCAATTTTTGGGTTTTTGGACAAATAGATTTTTTCGCTATTTATAGGATTTGTTCTTATAATTTCTGTATAAACATGGTATGTTCTTATCATTTAGCATTTTTGTGCCCAATAATGCTGCCAGCACCCGCTTTGCTTTTAGTTCTTTAGAGCCGGAACTAACTCTTCTCTTTTGCTCCGCATATACTATTTTGGTTTCCTCTGCCCAACCAGAGAAGAATAGTGGGAGGAAGCTTTCGGTAGGCGGGGCTGAAGTAGTTCCAGTGAGTTCAGGTGTTTTATCCATAGTGAAAGCCAGAGTCATAAGTTTCCACCAATATTTATACTCCTTCAATGCTATACCCCTACTATTTCTTTTTGCAACAAGCTTCCCTGAAAGATAAAATGATGGTTTCTTCTCTTCATTCTGTTAGGCTTGCTTCTTATGTACCTTTCATATTAGCTAGTATACTAAAAGACGAAGTCAACGAGGTCGAGCCCCTCTTCTTGCTATTCAACATGAATTCAAAATTGGTATCTATCTAAATGGTCTGCCTTCCCATGAACTACTACAAAATATGAAATAGAATTTAATGGTATGAATACAACTCTGCGATTTTTCATTTACAGCAGTGAGGGACACTAATCTTGATTTTCAATGTGTCGGGTTTTCTCTCTAGAAATTTAAATGCCATTGGTGCTGCTATCTCTATCATCTTTGGAAAAACATCTCCTTGAGATCTGAAACTTGGCTGAGATATTCTCCAAAAATATCTCTCTTTGTACTTTAAGACTGCCATATACTACTGCTGTTTATGATCCCTTTGAGGTCTGAAAAAAATATTTTATGACTGTCATCAAGCTATCCTTAATTTTCCTTTATAACCTGTGTACAAATAGTCCTATGACTCTCATATAACATCCCAAATGGTGTTGTTAAAAGAATTAACAAGTCTTCAAATGTTATGGGCTGTTATTCTCAAGTCTAATTGCTTTTGCAGTTTGTTATTATCAAAGCCAAACATTTATCATGCTTGCTCATCTTAGACTTGTATACAAAGTTGGTTATGATACATATAAAATCTCATCTGTATGAATGAAATATCCAAAGTTAAGATGTAAATAAGTAGTGCTAAATCCTTTGATTACATAAGTTTTCTTATCACCTAACTCCACCTTCTCTAAAAAATTACTTCTTCCTAAAATCTGAGAAAATACTTTTGTACCCAGTTATGTGTTTAGATGCTCCACAATCAGCAAACCAAAAATATGGGCTGGTTATTATTGATCTGGAAAGAGATGAGCCTAGAAAGTACTCTTTCCTTTTCTCCAGATAACTAAGGAAAACTCTCCTCTTCTTTCTTGGTTCCTCATCTTGTGCAACAATATATATGCCTGGTGTTTTCCCTTAAAGTTTTCTTTCTTCTTGGATCTGCATCAAAATGTCCCATTTTAAAGCAATTGAAGCATTTAACTTTGAACATATCAAATTTCTTACCCTTGTAACCACTATTGGTCTTGTCCATCTAAAATCTCTTTTTGAGAGAAAGATCTCTTTCCTTTTCTGGCTCTTGCTGTTAAGGCCAAGGAAGAAAACTATTCCAACTTTTCATTGAGCCTTCCTCTTGTAGAAACTTATGCCATAATTGTTCAAAGTCTGGCTGATTTTCTGTTGTGGTTATGTTGGATAAGAAAGTATCTCAAAAGGATGGAAGACCATCAAACACAGCTTGGACTAGATCATCATCATCAATTCAAACTCCAATAACCAACAATTAATGCATGATCTAAGAGATCTTCAAGAAGGCAAAGAGTGTCTCATCCTTTTCCATTTTAAGGTACTTCAACTTGTTTTTCAAAACCCTTTTTGACTGGGTGCCTTTTTCTCATATAGATTTATGAGAGTATCAAAGCACTATTTTGCAGTCTTTAAGTAGAGTAAGCACTGTCATTATGTTGTCCTTGACAGAATCAATTATGATCCTTTAAGTGGAGTAAGCACTGTCATTATGTTGTCCTTCACATAATCAATTATGATCCCCTTAGCCTTCGCTTGGTTCCTCATGCAGTCAATTCTAATCGTATTAGTAAGATGTGTTGTGCTTTGATACTATGTAAATTGCAAAATTGCACTGTAATTACTCCCGAAGCTCTGATACCATGTTAAGTTTAATATAATTTTCAGATCTAAATTTAAAAATTTACTTTACTGAAAATGTTAATTTCATCACATGAAATAACTTTGAAACATAAAATGAAGTAAATCTAAAACACCACTGAAGCACAGTAAAACATTCACAAGAACAAAATTTTTTTATCCTAGGAAAATCCTCTCAAACTTGAGGGAAAAAAACCAACAACATATCTTTTATTATTTGAAAATGATTTAGCAAATACAACTTTGCCTAAGTCACTTAAAGTATGAGTGAGAAAAATAGTGGCTAAATATGCCACATGCAAATCTCTAAGAAGAAATAATAAAAATGAAGGCAGGTCTTGAAACTGGCTCTAACAAGTATGCAGAGTTAATAGCATCAAGATTTTTTCTAAAGTGATGTAAAGACAACTTTGATATAGGTTTAAAAGGCACACTACAGCTTTTTAATGTTCACCTAAAAAATCTGGAAGTCCAAAACAAGGAGATAGTAGGCCTGTTCAGGCCTATTTCATCCATGTGTATAGAGGAACATGATAGAAGATGCATCATCAAATGACAACAGATTGTAGAGGTTGTGTATAGAGGAACAAAATATAATAGAAGATGCATTATCAAAAGGACCACAGATTGTAGAGGGAAAAGTGATGTATTAAGAAAACACAGATAAAACAAAGACGAATCTTTAAGCCTCAAACCAATTAGTGCTATCCAATTAATCCTAAAGTTCTCTTAGCTTATTTATGATCACAAAAGATTGATGAAAGTTGTTCTTTGAATTTGAAGTTGACACAATAACTATGAGGATAACTAGGGTGTCACCAATTGTTACTAGGAAGTAGAATGCATTTTTTTACAAGTACGACGAAATGCTCAAAACTGTAAAGTACTGTATATTTGTTGTGTTGTTTTAAGCCTACATTATCTTTCTTTTTCTTTGATAACGAGAAATTAGGGTGAGGGAAGTTATCGATGAACACAACCTCTCTCACTGTTTCAGTTTAAGTGGCTAAAGCTTTCTTTGGTTTTTATTTTATGCTGCACACAGTAACGAATGTAGACCTTAATACATGTCTAGTTTCAGTACTGAAGGATCATGAGTTCTAACTGTATTTATGTTAATATTGTGAAGAGAAAACCAGATCATTTTTTATATATTGATGACGGGATACAATGTAGTAATAAGGATTGTTTAGGGTTAAGTTCTTTCTTGAATTAGTACTTATATTACATTTAGAAAAATAAAACACCAATGACTACCCAAAGTTGTAAGCACTTCCAATTCCTATTGAACTTTCACTTTGTGTCGAGTGACCTAATTAGCATCAATGACATTTTACCTATGCATAAATCCTTTCCTAGCACTAGCCACATATCCACATTCACCACTGTAATATTCACCACCGGTGGTCATGATCCTAAACAAAAATTAATTTAATCATCGATGGTGGTTTCCCTAAAGGAACTAATTTCTTGGTCTTTTTAAAGATGCTTAGTTATAAGATTTGTTTACATATTGGCCCTTAAAGACCTATTGAAAATGGTTTACAATCAAGTGATATCATAATTTTAGCCTCAGGAAATGAAGTATACGGTTCTCATCATTCGTGAATCAGATTAACTCTAATATATTTATTTTTTAGGACCGCCATTGAATAATGCTACAAAATCCACAAAACTTTGAATCTAAACAAAAGCCAAGAACAAAAGCCTTAGTATAGAATCTGCAATATAAATATTTATAGCTCTGAAAAGAAATACATCAAAGCAAACAACGTCCTGTTATTACACGAGCACCAATGCAATATCTCTAGTACAACTCTCATACCTACTGCTCAAATTTTCCCCAGAAATGTATCTTGCAACATTTTTCCAAACAAAATGCATCTGGCCTTGCTATAAAAAAACAATTGATGCTATATTACCGCTATGGAAACTGCTGGTCCATGGACTTGGCCTGGACTACACCAACCCTTAACATGGTTGGATTTTTGGTATCTGCCTGATTTGAACCGACATCCTTTCCGCTTAGGGGGCCTCTTAGTCATACCCTGCCGCCAACTGTTCTACATCTCATGGATGAGTTAAATAAACAAGTTAGATGTTATTTATATTTAGATGAGTGAGTTAATAGTTAAACATATGTTTATAAAGTTGATATAATTCATTTTTTTCCATTGTTTTGGCTTTTCCAAGTTGAAGTTCATTTTAGACTCAAGGAGGGATTCCCTGAGGTTATCCTGAATACACCCATTTTCTCAAAAGGAAAAGGAATCAACCATGAACCATGAGGGGAATAATCATGAGATGAAAGAGTGCCCTCTTTAAGTTATTCTTGATAGGCCATTTTTCTCAAAAAGGAAAAAAAATTTAACCACGAGGGGAATATTAATAGAATGAAAGAGATATTTAGAGCCATATTTTGTGGTTGGTCATTCCAGGAAGGAAAAAAAGATCATGGCGAATCAACTATGTTAAGTAAGTAAACGACAAAGTGTAGTGAGTGGCTTGTGCACTTAATGAAATGAGGCTAGATAGGTGCATGCTTTGAGTGAATGGTGAGCAACTTTATACTTTTTCCCTTATCAACCCGAGCACCCATTTATTCTGCTAGGACAACCCAAGATTGTCCGAGGGATCCTAAGGACATGTATCCAGTGCTGAAGCATGTAAGGAGGACAAAAAAAAGGTCATTCCTCAATTCCATGAAATGCTATGCATAGAAATCCATCTTTAGTTCTAGAAAACAACCTTATTACTATTCTCATATAAAAAAATATCTTATTTAGGAGATCCCAGGACATCCTCTATGGGACATAGAAATATATTTTCCCCTCCAAGTATGACTCCACTGGTGCCCGCAACAAAATCAAGTTGAGATGTAGAAATCAGAAATTTTTCACCAATGCGGCTTGATGCTATGTTGAGACGGTCGAATGAATTTCAAACTTGGAAAGTGAAGAAAGAGTTGTAGGAATAACCAAGTACATGCTCACAAAAATAAGCAAATTCGGCAAGAACTGGAAAAACAAAGTTGTTGCCCAATTGGAGCTTTCCACCCAAGCCAACCACAACTCAACAATGTCCATTGTCCAAGGCATCATTGTTGTCTCCTTGAGGCTATTTAGTGCAGTGAAAATTGGACTTTAAAAAAAAACACTCGTGAAAGAGAAGAGATGTAGAAATACATATTAATTGAGTTTATTGATACAATTTGCTAGCATCTTTTCATTGTGGTTTAATTACTTACTCTACATGACCATCCCCAACTACCAATACTAACTATTATTCATTAACTTGATTGGTCACTAAGGCTCATTATATTTATTACATAATATATCGGGGATCCTAATATTTTTTTGAGTGTTACTTATTCTAGCACCTTGTCTCAGCACAAAATACAATTTTTTTAACTCCCCTCAATATAAAATCCATAGCAACTTACTCAGTAACTAAGAATAATTACAAAAGTTGAAGGGGATTCTTGTTTAGTCTTCAATAATGCAACACTTCTCTCGTTCTTAATATCTAAACACTACATTATGTTTTATTATGCATGTTGTGTTGGTAAAGAAATGTATGCAATGTCATATCAACCAAGTTTTGCATTGGGAAATCAAAGGTAATTTCTTGATTTTATCAATCTTTTTAATTCTCTTTCTTTCATTATGAGATATGATTATTGAAACAAGTGCTTGAACATGGCATTTTATGCTTTAAATATGATATTATCTACCAATTGATAATAATGGGATTCTAAAGATTATGGATTTTTTCATGACCAGATCTTTCTTTAGTGACCAAAAATGGAAACCTGGCCAATAAAGTAATCACACTATGATATAGGTAATTGAAATATGACCTATTTTATGATCATAGTCAATTTTGTCTATATTATGAATGATTTATTTTTTACAATGCAAAATCTAGATGGAACTTCTTTAGGGTGTTGATTTTGTGTTCTAATGTTATGTGTATCCCCTTGTAGCTTCCATTTCTGGATTCTTTGTTTCTTTATGGTAGAAATAGTGAGCTCACTGCCATCGAGTTTTCCTCTCACATGGAAGGTTTTACATTCATATTTAAATGGATGTTGTTAATAGTCATTAGGAAGTTATACCAATTTCCAACACTTGCAAAATGACTATAGAGTATAGTCCTATGCCTTGTCATGATTGTAGTTTTTTAAGTATATCCAATTCTATTCCTTCTCCCAGTGTTTCAAATCATGCCTGGTCTTTGAAAGAAAAAGATAAAAAGGCAAACTCATCCTATACTCTATGGCCCCATGAATATGCTTATATCCATTGTTGTTGGGGACCATGTAGATATCCCAGTGCAAGAACTGCAACATCACCCTGGGAAGCGAATAAACATTATGAATTGGAATCATAATATATCCTAACCCTATGTCCTTGTGGATACTCATTAGCTTGATGGAAGAAGGAACTTTGCTCATCCCATGGTGGATAGGATCCATGTAAAGCACCAACTATTGGGTTGATCATCCTCTTTTGATTCTCCTTATTGCTCCACTTATACATGCCTCTAGGATGATCATGCTTATCTACTATATTCTTGGTATCCACACTAAGATAATTGTTATTGATAGGTCTCATATAGTGGTACACTTACGGTTGCTAGGGAATAATGATTTTTGCAATCCCATTAATCCAATTTCTTGAGTTTTGTTCAAAATTCCTAAAACAAGTTTATGGATTTCATAACCTGCTTGATCATATATTGTGAACTTATACAATCTATCACCCTTTCTTGACCATTAGATACTCAAAGTTGTGTATTGATCCTTTTTTCCATTATAGAGGACTTTGTAAGTTAGGTTCCCAAATTATTAAAGGGTGCTAGCTCAATGGAAGAGCGCCTGCCTTACAAGTAGGAGGTTGGTGGTTCGATTCCTCCATGCCCAATTGATATTATAATATTGGTTAAAAAAATATATTAGTAAGCAAAAAAAAGAGATAAGTGACCAAACAATGAGAGATAAGTGACCAAACAAAATAACCAAAATTCACATATAAAACTACTAAAAACAACTAAATTAGTGACCAAAAAATGAGAGATGCAAAACTAGGCATTAGAAAGGATGAAACACGTGAAGCCAATGATGAAGACAAACATGGCGTTGACATGGTAGCAAAATAAGACACAAAACTAGGCACTAAAACAGATGCAACACATGGCGCTAATGATGAAGCCAAGCATGGCATTGATATGGTAGCAAAATAAGACATTACTTTGGATGCAAAACATGGCACTACATTGGAAGCAAAATATGGTGCAACAATAGAAGCAATATTTGGCGTCATTTAGGTAGCAAAACATGATGCAAAAAAGGAAGCAAAAATTGGTGCAAATTTGGGAGCGATAATTGACACATATTTGGAAGTAAAACATGGTGCAAAATGGGATGCTAAAGTGGTAGCAAAAATTGATGCAATATTGGATGCTAATTTGGATGCTAACATGGTGCTATTAAGGATGCAAATATGGCACTAATGAGGATGTCATTTAAGAAGAAAAATAGGACACTTGCTAGGGAGCGAAATAGGACGTTATTTAGGAAGCAAACCTCGACGTTGTTTAGGAAGCAAGACGTTATTCTGGAAGCAAAAAAATAGATGTTATTTTGGACGTCATAAAGGATGCTATCTAGGAAGCAAAAAAAAAACGTTTTTTGAGATGCTTTAAGTTTTGTCCATGATGCGTCCCATTTAGCGTCTAGTTTGACCACTCAATGTAAAAAAGAATTACACTAAAAAGGGATGCTAATTCCAGGATTTGTTGTAGTGTCTCATGGCTAAAAATAATCTAACTTACCCATCTAAGAATTCATAAATGCAAGTATCTTCCTACAACATCAATACAACAATAACAAATATAAGAATAGATAACTAGACTTACCTTTGCAAGAAGTTAAATCCTAACAATATCAGACTATAAGTGAATCAATCACAACATGTCTAATTCAACTAATCTAAGATTGGAAACAATAGTAATTGAACCAAACAAACTCCAAACCATAATATGACTAAATTAGCAAACCTTAGAAAGATAAGTAACTGAAAGTAACTAGAGCTGAGCTTGACTGTAACATATATTGGCACACATGAATAATAGAAATTATCCTACACCATCGACTGTCACACCATAGTTGTAGCTTAATAGGAATGCAAACATTAACTATTAAAGGAAACACAATGATAAACCATTACAGTTGCCGCTAATTGTAAATGCATCTACGGTAATTTCCACACCACACAACATAAACAATCAAAGCATCTAATTAACCCAGCAATATCTTTGGGAAGACAGGCCCAGTATTCAAACAAAGACGACGGGACTAACACAAGTTAAAACACAGAAATATGAAGAATCCTGCTCCTTGTATTAAAATGGCGAATTACAGTTACAACTCTCTCTCATAGCTTACACAGTATGATAATAATCAACCAGCCCTAGGCTCAGATTGCCTCCCCATATTTATACATGAACAACATAATTCTCACCAACTAATATCGGGCCTCCATGAAGATCTATGATCTTCAGGCTGCCTTGTTACAATAAGCTGTTACAGATGTGAGTGAAATTGAACGGAGATGGAGAATATAGGGAGTGTTGTTGTTCTGGTCGTTAATGGATCAAATGGAATCAATTAGATGGAAGATACCCTGTCTGTTGTAGCTATTCCCTGAGTAGCGGCACACTGTTGCAACTGAATTCTTTTGTAACTACCACATGGAGCGATGATCAGTGTTCCTACTCAACATATGGAACTGGGAATGAACAATAACAACTGGCACCCAATATTCATTTATTCTCCAGACTAAGCGGCTGCTACACCTGTGTTCCTCAAGTCTTGAACTATCTTTATAAAATCAAGAAATATTAGCACACTTCAAGAGATAGAGTTCTAACCATAAAAATCTTAGGAATTAATAGAATAAAACAATAATTAATCATACATGTAAATATTTAAGCTCAATGTGAGGAAAAACATATGTCTGGTGTGTAGAAATGAAGTAGGAAAAGGAAAAAAGCTATAATGGGTGTGGTAAAAAATGGACTATTATAGGACCCAACATCTCCCCCCAACTATCCAGTTGCATGTCCTCATGCGACAACTTCCACTATTCTGAGTCTGAATCTGGACCTTGTTCATGAAGAGAGGAAAAATTATAGGAGATTTCAGGTAGTTCACCACCATCCAGATATCCCTTACAGGTAACCCAATATTTCCAGCACTGCTTCTCTTTTATTTTAAAGCTGAAGAAGAAGTATGCCACCTGTGCTTACTGCCTTCTAGGGAAAGATGTTGTTGTTTGGATATCTGGTCAACACAGGTGGATATAACCTTTTCTTGCAGTTCCCACAAATGTCGAGTCTTCATAGGAGATACAAGCCTCCTTCCATGGAGTGTAAGGAGTAACCAAGGAGATTGAGATTCATTCCTAATCCATAGATTGGAGCTGGCCTCAGTCTAAGAAATTGTTTGAAAAGCATTGTTATCAGCCAAAATGGCACTTCTCCGTCCGAGTGCTGACACCCATTATGTCGGTACGCAAAAGGACAATTAGGATTGAAGTGGCCAAAAAACTATAGATGTGCATGACCATTAATGCATGATCTTCAGACCAGCCTGATATATTTTTATTCTGAGTCTAGGGTTGCACACACAACTATGTGCATTGCAACTCGCATGTTATACGCGACTATGTGAATTGCAACCTGCGTGTATATTGAACACACGAGTTCCCTTTGAGCAACAAGCGTTTCATACATGCCTTGCTTATATAAACACTTGCATGTACCTTAATTTGACATTAAAAATATAAATCGTGATTAGATGAGACTAGTTGGGCCTTAATCCATAACTATCTCAACTGTCTCAACCATCCTAACATTTGAAACTACTCTATTTCCCAATGTATAAATAGAGGCCTTGGGATGGGGCTAATCAATCATTCTAGAAGAGAAAAGTTATGTTGGTGGTATACCTTTAGAGTCTTAGAGCAATAGAACTCAGTGTCCTCCCGGTTGCAGAGGATTCCTTGTTTCAAAAGCTGGGTTGTATTCTCACCTATTCACAGTTTGTTAATAAAGAGAATTCTTCTTCCAATATTTGTATTGTGCTTTTCTCATGTATATTGGTTAATGAATGATGTCAATTATATTATTAATATGTGTTTCATTTAACTTCTGATATATATATATATATATATATATATATATGTATGAGATATTGCTTGAATAATTGACTCTTTGCAGGTGAAGAGAAGCAGCCCTAGAAGCTTTGGAGAAGATTAACGTGGGAGAAGACCAAGATTTGATCAACCGTCATAAACCGGGAAAGCTAAAATATCTTCCTATTCTCATTTCATTTTCTGTAAAAGCTGATTGTCTACAAGTCTATTAATAAGTTGGTAACCCCAGACCCTAGGTTACAAGGGTGTATTGTTTTGTACAACAGAATTGGCGACTCCACTGGGGAGTCCAGCCTACTATGGGTTCCTCCTGTAGGTTCCATTTACCAGTCTTTGTTCTAATTCTGATTCTGAGTGTGATTGTTTTTTATTTTGCTTTTGATTTATAGTGTAGTGTGCCCAGAAGTCTTTGCTAGTCTTTTTTATTTGAATTTTTTTTTAGAAGTACATGTGGGTTTCTTTGTGCACAGTCGCGTGTATGACCTTGTACACGCGGGTTGCTGTCTAGATAGTCATACGCTGGTTTCCTGCATACACAATCACGTGTTTCCTGTAGCCGTATAAAAGTTGAATAGGGTTTGCTTGTCCCTATCTCTTTGGCTTGTTAGTTGTTTGGAAGTCTTCTGTTTATGGCATGACTCTGTGAGTTTGAAGTCTGTGTGTCACATCGTTTGCTTGTTTTTCAAGCCTTTGAGACTTTTGTTTGAATTTCTTTCATCTTGTGAAGTGTAGGTGGTTCTCTTGATTGGTCTGTAAGTTTGAGTGCTTGTGTCTAGGTCAGTGATCAGGGCCTTGGATGCTTTATACTCCGTGATGCATTTTGTGGTGTCATTTTGCCACTTTTTCTTTTGTGAATCTAGTGGACTCTTTGGGTTCAATAGTTTCTCCAAGTCATGTTTTTTTCGAGTCTTCTTCCTGTTGGTTGAATTAGGTCATTTTAGGTCCTTTATGCCTCATTTCACTTTTTATATGCTTTGATTATTCGAACTTGATCAAAACTTGCATTTAGTTGCATTATAGTTTTTGAAGTTTTTGAAAAGAGAAGAAAAACATTTTATACTTTTGAATTAATTGAATTTAGTCGTTTCTTTTCAGTATTTTTCAAATAAAATTCAAAAATTATAAAAAGAAGTCTTAGTTTTCTCGCATTTAGTTTTAAATTCACTAGCTTCTATTTGCAAAAAGAAAAGAAATTTGGTTTAAGTAGTCACAATTTACATTGAAATTTGCTTTATACATCATTTTGTTTTTTTCTATCGAGTCTATAACACCGCATTGTTTCACGCCATTTACCACTGACTAAAATCAACCTTCTAAAATGAACGATATAATTAAAAAATTATTAGTAAGTTTTATTTTTTAGGCTCCTACACCAACTAGCTTAGGTTAGACTTGTGGATTATGGAGTTTGAACTCTCCAAAAGTGTTTGATTTCAGACGTAGTTGGCCAATCAATAGGTAAATCCTCTTCTATGTTGATTGTATTTGGGAAGCTCCTCTCAAATGAGAGTTAAGCACGAGGCTATGTGGAGGCTTGGACTGAGGATATAACCCTCCGATTCCTTGTCAAAGCATAGACCAAGGTTTTTGCGCATCTAGGGACTTCTGTCAATACCACCTTTTAGGCCTCGTCTGGTGCTGGTGTTGACATGGTTTTGGGCTTTGCTACCTTGCCCATGTGTACAAATCAGGCTTGCGACTGTCCCCCCAGATTATCAGTATAGTTGCAGTATCCTTTAGTCTCTTTGACATATAGGGTTCATACACAGGTACACTGAAAGACTATTTTCTGGTTGACCTTGGATGGGATTGGAATATAACCCCAGTAGAAGGTGTGGGAGGGTGGTTGGGTGATTCCTCCGCGTGTGCCTAAGAACATCTACAGGGATGCCAAGTAACTGTCTCTCAACTTTCTTTCAGAAATAATATCTCATACCCTTTGCGTCTGTTTTGGCTTTAGGAAATTTTGTAGTGATTGTTGTGGTTTGTTTGTGTTTAGTTGGCCTTAGGGTGTGTAAAGAGTCAATTTTCAACTATGGAGGACCAACCTCTTAGAAGGTCAAGAAGGTTGTAGAACCTTCCTCCATCTACTACAGTGGGGCCTCCACTACCCCATCAAAGGCAGAGATTAGATACAGATGGTTATTTTGAACCGGTAGGAATCAGTGAATTTCCAAGTGAACCAGAACTTAGGACAAACCAGGTTGATACAACCATAGTAGAGATAGAAGACTTGCAGGCTGACGATTTTGTAAGAAACTTTAATTCACCTCTTACTGACTTAAACGATCTTGTGATCATCTAGGTCCTTCCATTTGATTCACCTGTGATTGGTGTTCCCGTGAGAATACTTATGGCTAGCTTAGGAGAGGGTCCATCTACCCCCATCTCAGCAATTCCAACTGAAGGAGTGCTACCTCCCCCGGTTGGTAGTCCTAGAACAAATATACTTGCTACTCCTTTAACTCCAGCGAGTCGGGTGGTTCAACTACCGACTTCCACAAATGTAGTAGGTCCTTCTGGTGGGGTGGTCACTAGGATCCCCAGTGCACCTTTTGCTTCACCCTGTTTTGCACACACTGCTCAGAGTGGTCCTTCTGGATCCTCTTCATTTGTCCAGGGTTTCCCATGGAATGGGGGGAAAATTCTCCCATCCACTTTTTATGTAGGCCCTACACCTGCATATGTGGGGATGCAGTTTGGAAATACTAACTCTTATGGTCAAGGTTTCCAAACTCTGGTTTCATCCCCATTCCCAAGCTCTCCCTTTTCACTTTTTAGCAGAGGGATACTTGTTCATGTTTTCTAGATTCCAGTCTCAACTGGAGCAGCTCAAACCACATACACTGCACCGCACACAAATAATCCACTGGATTATGGGTGGAATTCATTTCAAAGTATTCCAACTACTTCACAACCGGTAGCTGGGGGAAACCCTGCCTTTACATTTGGGAATCAGGGAGAAATTCCTTCTACCTCCCAAGCTCATATTTTTCAGGCTCTGGTTAGGCCCAAAATTTCGTTCTTGGCAACTTTAAACTTGCCATATTTGTCCAAGTTAATAATTGACCCGGTGAAACATGATGCCACTTGGCCACCTATCCCTACCAAGCTACCCTTGGATATTCCAAAATTCGAGGGGAAAGTTGGTGAAGACCAAGGTGCTCATATCACCACCTTTCACTTGTGGTTCTCTTCCAACTCGCTGAACGATGACAATGTTTAGTTGAGATTATTCCAAAGAACTCTGACTAGTGTCACAGCAAAGTGGTATATTGAATTTACCTTTGTTGTGTTTGACAGTTTTTGGGACTTAGCCAACGTGTTCCTTAACCACTTCCAACTTCTCCACCTTTCGACAAGACAAAGCCACTAACATTTCGAATCATATCCAATACTAGCGAAGGCAGAAGAGGCTCATCAAGGACACGATCCCTCTCGAGTTTTTGTTAGAATGGTTCCTTAAGTCCTTATTGCCATATATATATAAGGATGTATCCACCTCAGGAGTAACTAATGAGGAAGAGGCTATCCTCAGGGCCCAGCAGTTAGATTTGATATACTCTCAGTTTGGGATACTATATGAAATCATACCTGATGCACTGTGGCCAACACATAGTGTCGAGAAACCCAAGCCTGGACCCCATGCCGATGGCGTAGTTGGTTCAGTTAAATCTCCCAATGTAGAGTATTTGGAAAAACAAATCCACGAGTTGTCTATTAAATAGTCTACAACATAGGCAACAAATGTTGCCCCCTCACCCCAAAACGCAAATGTTTTTGTCCAATCCTCCCAAAAGGGCAATTAGCATCCCGATGGGAAAAAGAAAAAGGGGAAGAAAGATGAGGGAAACCAAAACAAGCCTAAACCCACAAATAATGTTGATGGGGGGGGAAATGAGAATAAGAAGGTGAAATTTCCCTGTAAGTTGTGCCAGGAAGATCAACTGAACCATCAACGCCCTCTTATGAATCAAGCTCAGAAGCTTCTCAAAAATCAACAATCGGTTGTCCTAAAGGATCCATTTCCCCAAGGATACAATGCAACTTTGGTTTCTAACGTTGCTGGGGGCACTGATAATGCCCCTGACCAAAATTATATCAACATGGTGTGATTCGAGACATTACTCCAAACTATAAATAAGAACTATGAGACAGAGGCTCCTGAGAAGGGTAAGTCTATAGGTGAAATTTCTAACCCTCTCACAATCGAGAAACCTGCTGAACATATTCCTAAAATACCGAAAGGTGTCTTTAAGAAAGCATTGCATAATCCCAACATGAGGGATGCAGCTAATTACTCTGTAGTTGAATATTTATCCCAAACCCCATGTGCAATGTCAGCGTTGGAGGCACTACAGAGTTGTCCCGCTTAACGAGATGCACTCTTAGAAGCCTTATGTAGTATGGATTCGTCGAGCCTTATGGAAAAATTTAATTTGTCTGATGTTAAAATTTTCCTTTCATATCATGTGTCTTTGTCAGTATATTTCATCCATGGTGGAAAGACCATTGGAAGGATAGTTGTTGATGAAGGTGCTTCCACAAGTGTCATGTATTTATCTTGCTGGAAGGCTCTTGGATCTCTAGAGCTAGTTCCATCGAACACCTTACTTATTGCTTTCGACGGAAGGTCATTTGGTCCACATGGTATCCTACCAGCTTTTGAGATTAATTTGGTAGCGAAGGCAGTGTCTGTTGAAGTAGAGGTGATTGATGTCCCATCTAATTATAACTTGCTTCTGGGGAGAAGCTGGACTTATGCTATGTGTGCAATCGCCTTAGTCATTCTTCGAGTGGTAGTGTTTCCACACGAAGGGAATTTGGTTACTGTTGACCAACTCAGTTTCACTCGAAAGGGCCGTATGGAAAATAATGAGTCCACCATGCCATTGGTTGATTAGGTTAGACTAGCTAATGAGAGCTTAGAAGTTGGTATGTACTCATTGTTAATGGGCACTTTTGATATCCCATCCCTGATACACTACTTAGGTTCTACTAGTGTAGGTAATTCTATCGCAACGGTTGTCAATAGAACGGATCCTTGGGTCCTTCCTTCTCGTTACGAACCTGAAGTGACCTTATCGGCACTGGAAGTAGCTTATCAGGCTATCATTAGCACCGTTGTCGATCCCGTTTCGGTACCTCCAACAGTCTCAGAGGAGTCGGAAGAAGCCTATTTTCTTGCTTCGGCAAAGAAATCTTTGTATACTAATCATTTCTTAGACATGGTTTTTACTTCAGACGAAGCCATTTTGGAAGCTATGAGTGGGAACGATAAGATCTGCCAAGATATTCATCATAGATCCTACTTTATTCTAGAGTTAAACATGATTGAAAATCAAGAGTTCCATGTGAGACTGGAAGGTGATTCTGATATACCAATCAATCCCTTACCAAGGGAGGGAATCTTTGCTGAGGGGAATATGGAAAACATTTCTGTTACTATCCCTATCAACATCTCTGCAAATCCCAACATCGTGGAAAATATATATATTGGTGCAAACTGCTCTTTGGAGGAGATTGCTATCTATACAACCTTATTTAAGAAGTTTCGTGACATGTTTTCTTGGTCATATTAGGAGATGCCAGGCATAGATCCATCGATAGTCGAACATGAAATATGAACCTATCCTGATGCCAAACCGATTCAACAAAAAACTTAGACCTGCCAACCCGCGTAAAGCGACAGCCGTTAAGGTTGAAGTGGAAAAGCTGCTGAAAGTTGGTTTTATTTACCCGATCGCTTTGATGTAGTGGGTATCCAATCCTGTTCCCATCGATAAAAAACAAGGGACATGTTATCCAACTTTTTGTACCATAGTTGGGTTACCTGAGGAGCCACCGATTGACATAAATGTTCAATGTCTGATTCCAGTGTATCAGTTGATCCGTCTTCATGTCTAGCCAATATTGGCTAGCCATTTTTTGATTTGAATAATTTTGACCATGGCCCCACGGGGTTTGTAATAAAATGTGCTAGTAGGGTATTTTTTGAGTGGTTCGGTCTCCTGAGACGTAGAATCTCAAATAAGGTATTCCAGGTATTTTTTTGCCCCTAACAATTATGCTTTGCCTTCAGCCGAGTATAATTGACGAGGTTTTCTTCTGCTTCCTCCAAAGCTGGAATGCCCGATGTTGAATTCTGGGCCTTGGGGGGTTATTAGAGCCCAATTGAGTGTTATAAACCTACTAGACATTGTTTAAGTAGAGCATGGTCATGTTCTAAGTCATCTGGACATACAAAAAAAATTCAAAAAAATCTTTTTCGAACGGGGAACAAATTATTTTTTAATTTTTTAATTTTTAATTACTTTTCCTAAGTTTTTTGGGTTAATTTTTCCATAAATTAAATGGAAAAAACCTGTTCGTGGTATGTCGGTCATCCGAACTCCGAATTCAGTGATAAAAGGCTCTAACCTTAAGCCAAAAATCATTCTTGATCAGCCAGCTAGTTAGAACCAACTTTCAGATCAACAATCGGACACATAATGCCTTTTTTTCTCAAAAAAGTCAATTTTGAGTAAAAAATGAATTTTTATTAAAAAATGATTATTTTGGAGAAAATTAAAACTCTCCAAATTAATCCAAATTCAGTAAAATAATAAGCTAAATGACATCTCATGGAGCACTTATGATGATTGGAGTTATCATAACTCAGCTTTAGTCATCATTAAGAGAGCAATTAATTTATTATCAGTTAGCAGACATGTCATCTCCAACTAAAGAATGAGATAAAGAGAACTCATTGGTACAGTGATTTGATCAAGGTGAAGACTGAAGATTACACCATCAGTAGGCTTCCCAAACCTAGCTGAGGCTCCTTCCAGACCTAAAAGGTGGGTTTACCAACATTTCAGATGGCTCCTTCAACAGCTCATGCCCCTCTCTCTCCAGGTTGCGCCGCCCACACATGTGGCTTCATCCGTGGCTGGATTTGATGGTTTAGGGTTAGAGTGGGGGTGCCTTTCCTGAGTGGAGACCTCCCCTCACTCCCGGTTCTCTGATTTAGGTCTGGCTCTTCTGTTTAGGTGGCTAGGCTGGTTAGGTTATGAGGATTGGTTTTAGGGTTTTAACACTCTCTCATTGTACAAATAGAGGCTCCTTTAGCTCTATTCAGATGGATCTTTATGCAAAGAACCTCTGGTGAATTACTGTAATGCTTGTTGCTTTTGCAACCGTGTAATAAATTTTAAGGCTTTGGAGGCATACATGGTGTGTGAATGTGGATGAACAATTGGCGAATGAGGTGAAATGTTTCAATTTTTGTCTTTTATTGCTTACGATTGGATAATAGCTCATGCTTTAGAAGGATTCTATAAGCACGTAAGATTGATCATTTGATGTTAAAATTTGATCTTTTATGGTTTGGTTTCTATGAATTAAAGTAGCATCGATTATTCAGTTGTATGACATGCTCTTTATATTTTTATTTACCAAACATACATGATCTAATCCATTGTTTGCAAGTATTGAGTTGAAATTGTGCAGGTCATCTCATTGAAGCAAGTAGGAGTTTGAGCTCAGGTGCATCCTCTCCTCTCGAAGCCAAGAAAAATTCCAAATTTTCAAGATCCAAAAGAATCCAAACGCCATCAAAGTACCACAGGTTTGAGTGTTTCTTTGATATTATTCATCTCTCAAATTTTTTATAAAATCTTTATTTCCTTGGGATTAGGGCACGTTTTGGCTAAAGTGAACATTCATTCACTTAGCCTTTGTCCCGGTTGGCTACCCTGTTTATTTTTTGTAGCCTTTTAGGCCTTCTTTCTGTAGACATTCCTTCGCTTAGTTCGCTGTCCACTTTTCCCTACTTTTTACCCTTTTGGACAACCCTCTTTTGCCTCCTTTTTCCACCTTTTGCAACCCTTTTCCATCCTCTTTTTGGGCCATCTTTTGGGCTGTACTTTCAGCTTTTTTCACCCTCATTTGCAGCCTTATTTCTTTGATTTGCAGCCCTCTTTCTCCCTTAGTTTTCAGCATTCTTTGTCGTGCCTTTTGTCCTCTTTTCACTCCCTTTCCCCCTCTCTTGCCTTGCCTTTGTCTTTCCTCTTCTCTCCCTTCTTTTCGGTAAGTTTGGGTAGTTGTTTTTATGTAGTTTGTAGATTTATTTTCAAGTTATTTTTTATCAACTAATCCCATAACAAGTGTATGTCTAGAGCTCTTAGTTTCAGGCAGGTGAAGGAGAGCCCAAAGGCCACAAGCAAGCAAGGAGTGCAAAAGAACAAAAAGACTCTCTCCCTCTT
>LPNX010737528.1:337347-355789 GCA_001517045.1 Pseudotsuga menziesii
CTCTTCTTCCAAGAAGCAAAGAACACATTATCATTGTAAAAAACTAATAAAAAGGGCTACTGGGAGCAAGTTTCCTTTCTTTTATACTTCCCCTATTTGGGGGAAGGGTGTTGTGTCATTTTTCATGATTTTTTAGTGTAGTTTCCTTTAAGCAATTAGTTTAGTTCTTTGCTTAGTATTAGTTTCCATTTTTTGCTAATTGCTAGTTGTTCCTTAGCATAAACACTAATTGCTAGATTTATTACTGCATTTTGGTATCTTGTTATATAATTGTCAAATCATAAAAAGAACCAAAATCTCTTGAATCTCACCGTAAGGTGGATCAAGAGTGCTCTCTGTCGGAGAGTTTAATCAACCACTTTCATCTTAATTGTTGTGCTTGTTTAATCAATTAATTATTTAAGACTCTTGAACTTTCCAAAACACAAGTCAAGAGCACTCTCTATCAGAAAGCATCCTAGGTTTGCACAATCCTTGCATTAGCTGCATATAGATTAGCTAAGTCTCTTGAACCACTGTCATAAGACGGGGTCAAGAGCGCTCTCTGTTGGAGAGTCTAATTAATTGTTTTAATAAAATATTCAACACACATACCCCTTTAATTAATTAAATCCCTTCCCTCCTTGTCGGAGTATGCTCTGACCGATCCTAGATCGAAATACCCAGAAACGACATTGGATCTTAAAACCCTACAAGAGTAATTTAGTAACCCTTAAACACCCTTAACCAACGCACTGGCATTGTAGGGATCCTTCCAAAGTACTTCCTATTAGAGGTGCCAGAACCTCCTGCTGTCTTAGATTCCCGGCTAGCTGGTCACTTGACAATATCAGCCTGGGATACTGGGCGGGCCCGACGTGTCTTAAATGGAGGAAACTTAGAAGAGTCTCCCGGCTTTGACAAACCTTCATTGACACCCTAATCAAGAGCATTTTTTAAAATTCTTAAAATCTACCAAGAGCACTTGCAAAACCTAATATTCACTAGCTTAATTCCTAGACTTTATTTCACGCATTTATTTGACTCCATAAGACACTGGTCCTTCGTTATAATTGAGTAATCTTCTATATTGATCAACTGTCCGTGGTCTATTTTTGTTGATTATATCTGAATGCTTAAGTTACAAGTCTGGAATATTTGCTTATCTTTCAGTCTCTTGCTAGCAATGTGGATTGCTCTGATTTACATGTCACATTCATAAACTTAATCATTTCTAATCACAAGTAACTCCTAAACAACACCCATCTGCATCCAAAACATCTTAAAACTTAACTTAGACATTGAGCCATAGAAAAATATTTGTTAGGGACTACCCCCCTTGGCTTCATTAGGAGTTAACATAAACATAGGAGCTAGGAGTAGGTGACAGTACCTAGCTATGTGTTTGCCCCCAAGGTCACACCTCTCCCACTTTTTCAAGTGAGGAGATAGCTTTTGGAAGATTTCTGCTGCTGGTGTGCAATTGGCAGACAAAATCTTTTGGCACCGTTGCCAGGGACAAATCTTTTTGTTCCTAGATGACCTTTGTTTCTTTTAGTTTTTTACCTCTTTTTCCCTTTTTGGTAGATTTTTAGTCCAATCACTCTCCGAAATTAGACTTAAGTCCACCTGGCGACTCCACTATCAATTAACACCTCAAGGTATTCTACTAGAAGGAACTCTGAATATTTTTTCGATTTCATCCCTGATCCTGAAAAAGTCTATAGGAGGAGATTGAACAAACTAGCTTCTCGTAGGACCCTTGCAGAACTTGGATATGAGTCTGTTTCAGACATCCACCTTTTATTTTTCAGAAAACACTAATGCCTCTATTTCCAACATAATGGGAAAGTATTTTACTCAGCTTGAATTTTCTCAGATAGCAGGTCAACCCCATTGTCTTCCAGAAAAAGGTGCCGAGAAGCTCCCGATGTATACAGGCACTGATGCCACTACCTCTGCCATGCACCTCAGGAACTTTTCTAGGTGTATCAACGCTTATGTCAATGTTTCCAACATGATGATGTATATATGAAGTTATTTGCTCTATCTTTGGATGGAAAGGCCGAAGACTGGTATAACAATTTACCAGACAATGCTTTTTATAGTCTAGCAGCTTTCAAAACCTCTTTCACCAACAAGTTCAGTGAAGAGAAAGAACCTCGGCATCAACTTGCGTCCTTGACCAACATAAAAAAGAAGGACACATAAACAATGGACGAGTTCAATACTAGGTTCACAGAATTATCAAAAGCCATCCCTAATGATTATGCCCCAACTGCACCAACCATTCTGGTCTATTACATTGAGGCACTTAGGGGAAAAATGCAGTACCAGATCAGAGACAAGGAGCCTACTAACTTGCTCCAGGATCAGGAAATGATAATTAAAATTGATCTGAACATGCAGTCATTTGGTAAATCTAACCTCCACGATTATTCAAGTTCTTCAACCCCTTTGATAATTAGTGAACCTAAAGACAAGGATCCTTTACGAGCTATGAAGGATGCCTATGAAAAACAAACGATTGAGATGAAAAGGGAGATGGAGAAAAATATGGAGGAAGCAGAACATAAGAACTTAGCACAGTTGAAGGAGATTCAAAATAAGGTGATCACAATGGAAAGAACTCAAACTCAGTACACTCCTAGAACGTTTCCTGCCAAGCCAACTTGGCAAAGAAAGCCTCCCAACCATCAGCAGAGGCCTCCCCATCAGCTAGAGGCTGCCAACATGGTTGAGCAGTATAAGCCATTTTGCAGGGCATGTGAAGACCTTCATGAAGAATATTCTTGTTATTATGCATGCTATGTTCAGGAGCATGGTTTTCCGGAGGGTTGTGGTCCTAAATCATCATCAAGTGAGCCGGAGTACATAAACTGTGTAGATGACATGCATGATATTTCCAGAGAAAGTTGGAGAGAGACAAAACAATATTCAAGAGAGCCTGAATACATTAACACAGTTGGACAGTGCCATCTTGTCACCATAGAAACCCGGGGTCAAGTCGAAGATTATAGTCAGCAATTTGATGATCTCACTAAAAAATTTAGCACTAATCCTACTAATGAGCATAATGATGATAGTTTGGAAGGTTTACTACCTTGTGACCTTTTTTCTGAAGAAGATGACTATGATCATGAGGAGGGATATAGCCAGGGATGTGATATAAGTGAGGAAGAATCCCTTACATCTGAGATGGATGATAAATTTGAGACTTTAATTAAAAATCAAATCTTAGAAGTCTCATGTGATGAGATTCCTCCATGCACTCCATTGAATGACAAATATTTGGAAAGTTGGGTCCCCTGTGATATATTTGAAACCTAGCTTTTTGAAGAAGATTGTTTTGAGCAAAATGAGAAGTGTAGACAGGGACTTGATACTAGTGATGAGACATATCTCATATCCAACATAGATGGTGATGATGACTATTGGACTTTTATTGAAAATCCAACCTATGATACCTTTGAGAATATTTTTGAGAATCTCATCTATGATATGTCCAGAAAGGGGAGTTGTTATTCTGAGACTTATAAAAGTTGTAAGGAAGAGCAATCAGAGTTTTCATATGATCAGTCAGAATTGTATCTAAGAATCGGTAATAAGGATTTGAAAAAGCAGTGCGGTGAGGAATCAGATGGGATACAACTAGTTGAAGTTTTTTCTCAGCCATCGTCTTCACATATAGATGTTCCTTATGTTTTAGAGCACCTTGGGGCTTATACAACGAGTTATTATTTGATAAGCCTTGATGATCAGCATGATGGAGTAGTTGACCTGCCGCATTATCTCGATTTGTATATCAGCGCTATCCAGTCATGGATAGAAGCAGCCTATGCAAGCAACTACCAGTTTGGGAATAAGTTTGATGACATTATCCATGCCTATGATTGCCCATCTAGCCCGCCCTTTCTGGATCATCACGCAGGTTTGCATTTTCTAGAAATTATGTCCTTACTTTGGCTGGTAACCAAAGACAAGGAAAAACCTTTTTATATTAATAAAATGCTTAGGTGGCTACACTGGATTTATGATTACACCTAACCTTTTTTGTATCATGCTTAGAGTAGGAAAATAGTCTTCTTAAAGTGAGCGTTTATCTTAGCATTTTTCTTTTTAGGAATAAATAAATTTTTCAGTTAAGTTTTGTCATTTCTTTGAATAAAACAACTTTTGGATCATTGGCTCTTTTTCATAAAACTTATGCTACTGCGGTTTTTCTTATCAAGTTGAGATGTTTTTACAGGATGTGGAAACTAGAGATTTTGGTGTTTTCGCATGCTCTCCTTGCATAAGAGACTAGATCGAGCACACGTCCCACAGTTGGAGCCAGATGTTATCCAACTTTTTGTACCATAGTTGGGTTACCTAAGGAGCCACCGGTTGATAGACATGTTCAATGTCTGATTCCAGTGTATCAGTTTATCCGTCTTCATGTCTAGCCAATATTGGCTAACCAGTTTTTGATTTGAATAATTTTGACCATGGCCTTGCGGGGCTTGTAATAAAATTTTCTAGTAGGGTATTCTTTGAGTGGTTTGGTCTCCTGAGACATAGAATCTCAAATAAGGTATTCCAGGAGGTTTTTCGCCCCTGACAATTATGCTTTTCCTTCAACCGAGTATAATTGATGAGGTTTTCTCCCGCTTCCTCCAAAGCTGGAATGCCCGATGTTGAATTCTGGGCCTTGGGGGGTTATTAGAGCCTAACTGAGTGTTAAAAACCTACTAGAAATTGTTTAAGTAGAGCATGGTCATGTCCTAAGTCATCTAGACATATAAAAAAATTTCGAAAAAATCTTTTTCGAATGGGGAAAATTATTTTTTAATTTTTTAAATTTTAATTACTTTTCCTAAGTTTTTTGGGTTAATTTTTCCATAAATTAAATGGAAAAAACATGTTCATGGTAAGTCGGTCATTCGGACTTCGAATTCAGTGATCGAAGGCTCTAACATTAAGCCAAAAATCATTCTTGATCAGCCAGCCAGTTAGAACCAACTTTCAGATCAACAATCGGACACATAATGCCTTTTTTCTCAAAAAAGTCAGTTTTGAGTAAAAAAATGAATTTTTATTAAAAAATGATTAATTTGGAGAAAATTAAAACTCTCCAAATTAATCCAAATTCAGTAAAATAAAAAGATAAATGACATCTCATGGAGCACTTATGATTATTGGAGTTATCATAACTCAGATTCAGTCATCATTAAGAGAGAAATTAATTTATTATCAGTTAGCAGACATGTCATCTCCAGCTAAACAATGAGATAGAGAGCACTCATTGGTCTGGTGATTTGACCGAGGTAAAGACTGAAGCTTACACCATTAGTAGGCTTCCAAAACCTAGTTGAGGCTCCTTCTAGACCTAAAGGGTGGGTTTACCAACATTTCAGATGGCTCCTTCAACAGCTCACGCTCCTCTCTCTCCAGGTTGCGCCTCCCACACGTGTGGCTGGATTTGATGGTTCAGGGTTGGAGTGGGGGTGCCTTGCCTTGGTGGAGGCCTCCCCTCACTCCTGGTTCTCTGATTTAGGTCTGGCTCTTATGTTTAGGTGGCCAGGATGGTTCGGTTATGAGGATTGGTTTTAGGGTTTTAGCACTCTCTCATTGTACAAATAGAGGCTCCTTTAGCTCTATTCGGGTGGATCTTTATGCAAAGAACCTCTAGTGAATTACTGTAATGCTTGTTGCTTTTGCAACCATATAATAAATTTTAAGGCTTTGGAGGCATACATGGTGTGTGAATGTGGATGAACAATTGGCGAGTGAGGTAAAATGTTTCAATTTTTGTCTTTTATTGCTTACGATTGGATAATAGATCATGCTTTAGAAGGATTCTATAAGTACGTAAGATTGATCATTTGATGTTACGATTTGATCTTTTATGGTTTTGTTTCTATGAATTAAAGTAGGATCGATTATTCAGTTGTATGACATACTCTTTATATTTTTATTTACCAAACATACATGATCTAATCCATTGTTTGCAAGTATTGAGTTGAAATTGTGCAGGTCATCTCATTGAAGCAAGTAGGAGTTTGAGCTCAGGTGCATCCTCTCCTCTCTAATCCAAGGAAACTTCCAAATTTTCAATATCCAAAAGAATCCAAATGCCATCAAAGTACCACAGGTTTGAGTGTTTCTTTCATATTATTCATCTCTCAAATTTTTTATAAAATCTTTATTTCCTTGGGATTAGGGCACGTTTTGACTAAAGTGAACATTCATTCACTTAGCCTTTTCCTCGGTTGGCTGCCCTATTTACTTTTTGCAGCCTTTTAGGCCTTATTTTTGCAGCCATTCCTTCCCTTAGTTCGCTGTCCACTTTTCCCCACTTTTTACCCTTTTGGACAGCCCTCTTTTGCCTCCTTTTTCCACTTTTTGCAGCCCCTTTCCATCCTCTTTTTGGGCCATCTTTTGGGCTGTACTTTCAGCCTTTTTCACCCTCATTTGCAGCCTTATTTCTCTGATTTGAAGCCCTCTTTCTCCCTTTGTTTCCAGCCTTCTTTGACTTACATTTTGTCCTCTTTTCACTCCCTTTCCCCCTCTCTTGCCTTGCCTTTCTCTTTCCTCTTCTCTCCCTTCTTTTCGGTAAGTTCGGGTAGTTGTTTTTATCTAGTTTGTAGATTTATTTTCAAGTTATTTTTTATCAACTAATCCTATAACAAGTGTGTGTCTAGAGCTCTTAGTTTCATGCAGGTGAAGGAGAGCCCAAAGGCCACAAGCAAGCAAGGAGTGAAAAAGAACAAAAAGACTCTCTCCCTCTTCTCTCAATCCCCTTCTTTACCTGTTTTTCCAAGAAGCAAAGAACACCTCATCATTGTAAAAAACTAATAATAAGGGCTACTGGGAGCAAGTCTCCTTTCTTTTATACTTCCCCTATTTGGGGGAAGGGTGTTGTGTCATTTTTCATGATTTTTTAGTGTAGTTTCCTTTAAGCAATTAGTTTAGTTCTTTGCTTAGTCTTAGTTTCCATATTTGGCTAATTGCTAGTTGTTCCTTAGCATAAACACTAATTGCTAGATTTATTATTGCATTTTGGTATCTTGTTATATAATTGTCAAATCATAAAAATAACCAAATTCTCTTGAATCTCACCATAAGGTGGATCAAGAGTGCTCTCTGTCGAAGAGTTTAATCAACCACTTTCATCTTAATTGTTGTGCTTGTTTAATCAATTAATTATTTAAGAATATTGAACTTGCAAAAACAAAAGTCAAGAGCACTCTCTATCGGAGAGCATCCTAGGTTTGCACAATCCCTGCATTAGCTGCATATAGATTAGCTAAGTCTCTTGAACCACTGTCATAAGACGGGGTCAAGAGCGCTCTCTATCGGAGAGTCTAATTAATTGTTTTAATAAAATCTTCAACACACATACCCCCTTAATTAATTAACTCCCTTCCCTCCTTGCCGGAGTATGCTCTGAACAATTATAGATCGGAATACCCAGAAATGACATTGGATCTTTAAACCCTCTAAGAGTAATTTAATAACCCTTAAACACCCTTAACCAATGCACTGGCATTGTAGGGATCCTTCAAAAGTACTTCCTATTAGAGGCGTCGGAACCTCCCGCTGTCTTAGATTCCCGGCTAGGTGGTCACTTAACAATATCAGCCTAGGATTATGGGTGGGCCTGACATGTCTTAAATGGAGGAAACTTAGAAGAGTCTCCCAGCTTTGACAAACCTTCATTGACACCCTAATCAAGAGCATTTTTTAAAATTCGTAAAATATACCAAGAGCACTTGCAAAACCTAATATTCACTAGCTTAATTCCTAGGCTTTATTTCACACATTTATTTGACTCCATAAGGCATTGGTCCTTCATTATAATTGAGTAATATTCTATCTTGATCAACTGTCTGTGGTCTATTTTTGCTGATTATATCTGAATGCTTAAGTTACAAGTATGGAATATTTGCTTATCTTTCAGTCTCTTGCTAGCAACGTGGATTGCTATGATTTATGCGTCACATTCATAAACTTAATCATTTCTAATCACAAGTAACTCCTAAACAACACCCATCTGCATCCAAAACATCTTAAAACTTAACTTAAACATTGAGCCATAGAAAACTCTTTGTTAGGGACTACCCCCCTTGGCTTCGTTAGGAGTTAGCCTATACGGAGGAGCTAGGAGTAGGTGACAGTACCTAGCTCTGTGATTTCCCCCAAGGTCACACCTCTCCCACTTTTTCAAGTGAGGAGACAGCTTTCGGAAGATTTCTGCTGCTGGTGTGCAATCGGCGGACAACAGGACAATACGTGTATGTACTGACTTTCAAGATTTAAACAAAGATTGTCCTAAGGACAACTACCCCACACCATTCATAGATCAAATCATTGATGCTTGTGTGGGGAGTGAGGTTTTTTCATTTATGGATGGTTTTTCTAGGTACAATGAGATTCAAATCAAGCCAGAAGACCAACATAAAACAACTTTCATTTGTCCTTTGGGTACATTTGCGTATAATAAAATTCCTTTTGGATTGAAAAATGCAGGGGCTACCTTTCAGTGGGAAATGAATTTTGCCTTTCATGACATCAAGACTGTTGTCGAACCGTACCTAGATGATCTGCCTATGCATTCTCGTAAGAGGATCAATCATCTAGATCACTTGCGCTTAATTTTTGAATGATGCAGGCATTACAGAATACGCTTGAATAAACCCAAGTGTGTTTTCTGTGTCGAGTCAGGTAGGCTACTCGAGTTCATAGTTTCTAACAAAGGTATTCAGGTGGATCCTTTGAAAGTTGAGGCCATTGTAAATCTGCCTCCTTGTTTTGTCAGGAAACTTCAGAGCCTGCAAGGAAAGTCTAACTTTCTTCGAAGTTTTATCGTGAATTATGCCAAGATCATGAAAGGTTTCATGCACCTGTTGAAGTAGGACACCCCATTTATATGGGATGAAACCACACAACTTGCTTTCGTGGCATTAAAGAAAGCTTTGTTGTCGGATCCTTTGTTGCGTTTGCTAGATTACTCTTATGATTTTATATTGTATCTGGCTACATCCGAGTCGAACATTGGGGTAGTGCTAGTCCAGGAAGATGATGAACTCCAAGATCATGTCGTCTATTACCTTAGCCGTGATTTAGCTGGCCCTGAACTTCGGTACTCCCATGTTGAAAAGTTGGATTTAGCAGTTGTGTATGTTGTGTAGAGGTTACATCACTACATCTTACTGAGGACTATGAAGTAGTGGTAGATGTCAATCCCTTCCAGTATGTTTGGTACCGATGAATAGTTGGAGGAAAATTCAATAAATGGATAGTCATTCTCTAGGAGTTTGACTTGGATTTGCAATCTAACAAATCGAAAAAATCCTTAGTTTTTGCAGAGCTTATTGCAGAATTTCCAGTAGAAGAAGATGTAGTAGTTGAAGAGGAATCAATCCCAGGTGATCACATTTTTCTGATTTCCACCTCTGATCCTTGGTATGGAGATATAGTTAGCTATCTACAGACTCTAAAGTGTCTAGCGACCGTTTTTGCAGGAAGAACAATGCAAACTACGTGTACATGCGAAAAACTACCTTATCATCGAGGATACTTTATACTGTAGAGGGGTAGACTGTTTTACATCGGTGCCTCACCCATGAAGAGGCCGAGAGTGTCCTAAATGATGCCCATATCGGAGCATGTGGGGGTCATTTATCTAGGTTAGCAACAACCCAGAAGATTTTGCATGTTGATTATTTTTGGCCCACGATCTTTAAAGATTGTGTGGAAGCCATGAAGCACCGTCATCCTTGTAAGATTTACACCAGAAATATGCGGTCACATCCTGCTCCATTGTTTCCTGCCATCGCAGTAGGCCCCTTCACCAAGTGGGGGATAGATTATGTGACATGCAACCTAGTCTCAGATGGGGGGCACAAATACATCATTGTCGCTATGGATTACTTTACGAAGTGGGTAGAGGGAATGGCCACCTTCAGGGATGACGGGGAAACTGCAGCTTTTTTTGTTTTCAACCAGATTATCACTCGTTTCGGTATTCCAAAAGAGGTTGTCACTGACCATGGAAGTCATTTCTAGAACAACATGATGACCGACTTGGCTACTATGCTAGGGTTTAAACAAGATCACTCGTCTTCTTTCTACTAGCAAGCGAATGGTCAAGTCGAGGCAGTCAAGAAGACCTTGAATACTATTCTCAAGCATTCTATTAACGCAACCTAGTCAAATTGGCACATTATGCTGTATCCTGCACTTTGGGCTTATCGAACCAATGTTAAAACTGGCACGGGGTTCTCACCTTTCCAACTCGTTCACGGGGTGGAAGCAATAACTTCGGTTGAATGTGAAATACCATCATTAAAAATTGGCATTCATGTGTTACCTGACATGACTGAACTGGAAGAATGTTTGCTACATTTAGAACATCTAGATGAACAACGTAGAGATGCGTTGACAGCAAACGAGACTCATAAAAACAGGGTTAAAAAACAATATGATAAATCGATCAAACCAAGGATTTTTTCTGAAAGGGAGCCTGTCTTGCTCTGGGATCAGTACAAAGAACCCCCGAGGGGAGGGAAATTCAGGTCTATGTGGTTAGGACCCTATATCGTGTCAATATTTTTGAATAAAGGGGAATATGAATTAACTAATTTCGAAGGGAATGAGCTGCCAGAGCCTAGAAATGGGCTCTACCCGAAGAAGTAATATGCTTAGGCTTGGCGTTTTTTCTTGTAATTTTATTGTATGTAACTTTATATATAATAGTTAGCAAGTTTGTATTCTTATATCATCTGTTGGTTGTTATAGATGCCTTCCTTGTGGTTCATAGGTTTTACAGATGTCCCTAGTCATCACACTTGCAACCTGGCTTCAGCCGCATGGGTTATTTACTCACCCTCAGGAAAACTAGTTGCCTCTGGAGGCGCTTTCCTAGGTCCTGCTACCAATAATGTGACTAAATACAGGGTTGTCATTGAGATTTTATGGGATGCCTTGTCACATCGCATCACTAAGTTGGAATTCAGACTTGACTCTCAATTGGTGGTTTCCCAACTCAATTGAGCTTATCAGGTGCGAAACCTTATCTTGTTACGTTAGTTTTTGCAAGTTAGATTAATGGAAATAAATTTTGATTTTATTTCATTTAATCATATTTCAAGAAATCAAAATTCATTAACTGATGCATATGCGAACTATATCTTAGATTAACACTTAACACACATTTTATAAAAATACATAACATATACATTGTGAACACATGTAAATAAACCGACAATATATATATATATATGTGTGTGTGTGTGTGTGTGTGTGTGTGTGTGTGTGTGTGTGTGTGTGTGTGTGTGTGTGTGTGTGTGTNGTCGAGTTTTTTTTATCCTCAGATCCAGTCATAACTGTATAAATATACAAAAATATACAAAATTTGGATCGCAATCCATAAAATACCCCTAGATCTAATCTTGACCACCCTGGTCATCCTGACCGTCGTGGTCATCCTGATCATCTTGGTCACCCTGATCACCAGCCTCCTTTGTGGCTTATATGTAGACTAGTACAACCCTGGCTACCCTTCGCATAAGGCATATCCAGGTAGGTGGAATTCTGACAACAAGTTCTTGCATGATGGTAGGGATCTGTTCAATTCGTATGGTTGGGACTCTATAGGTGAGCCTGGCCAGCTTCCCCTCAAGTACCCTCATCAAACCCTAGTCTTCCCCTACCGCTGGTCGTACATACATCCTGGGATGCCCATCAAGGTGGACAGGACCAATATCTGAATTTTAAACATTAAATGGATTAAAAACTCTTATACATATGTATATATCTTTATGATAAAAATTCATAAAAAATTAAAAGCTTAAAAAGTAAAATACCTAGCACTCCCCATACTCCTCTAGGAGGGAGGACGAGATCATTGTCACCTCGAAAGTCTAAACCAACATATGGAAACTGCTCTAGTGCTGGCAACTGCCGCCCCCACCACAAGTAGAAATCATCGTCATACACACTTTGAACTGACCCACTGCTGCCTTGGAGAAGGAAAATCTCTCCCCACCTATTCAGTCTAGGCCGACGAGGAGAGAATGATGGAAGTGGTACCACAAGGCTGATCGTGGACACTCTCTCAAAAAAGAAGGCCACGAATACACTGGAATATGCAAAATTCTTTTCTCGACCTCTCTTGCAGTCAGAGAGTTGTTTTTTCATAATCGGGATTATTCTCGAGCACCAATCAAACACAGTTCCCTATAGGCACTCTACAATAATCCTCATTTGGTTTCGAATAGAAAGATGAAGTGATGAAGATCCTACAACCCTCACTATAGTACTTACCAACACTTATAGCAGGAAGTTACTAATATGTACAATAGGGACACATGATCCCTTTTTCTGACTCCCGAGCATGTAGTAAGTGTTTACATGATCTTGAACACTCATGGGGTCATTTCCCCTGCCAATACCATTGAGGTTAATAGGTGTTCCCTGTTGAGACAACCCCATGATGAAGTATATGTCTTCCAAATCCACCTCCAAGATCTCACCTTGAATGTCAAAAGCCCCAAGTTCATGGTCCCAATAGCCAATCAAAAACTCGAGCAAACAGACACTGGCCCACATAGGTGAAGTAAAAAATAATTTCTGTAGCCCACTTTGCCATAATGTTTGCACAGGGGTCTCTATGGAGTGCGGCTTGGTCCATATCTTCATTTTCCCTTTCCCTCCACTCCAAAACCATGGTTAAACCTGTCCATTGAACCATTATCAAACATTACAATTTATCAAAATAATTTGATTGTGGCCATAACATTATTTTTCCTATGTCGCGTAGTACACGCGATTGTCTTTTAGACAGATCGCATGTGACACACAGGTTGCCTTCAGGCAGGTCATGTGTAAAATGAGTGTATACGACTATGTAAGTCACCTACTTGTGTGTACCGCGTGGCCTCCCTGGGGCAGGCTTAAACTTCAAATTTTTGCATAAAATTAAAAATCAAAGTGGTTTAAATGGAAGAGAAAGGAAAGCTAGCTTACTTGGAACTTGCAGAATCGAAAATCGTCCACTGGTTTGTCCACACCGACCGATTGAAGTCAAAGGTAAAAATTGCTTAAATTCGGTAAAAAACATGAAATGGTATTTTTGATTTCTATTTTTGGACTATATATAGGAAAAAATTTAAATTGTGGGTTTCTAGCCTATAGTTTCAAAAATTTTGTTATAAATTGAACTGATGCCATGTAATTTTTTCCTAATGCAACAGGTCCAAGGTCATTTAAAGTCATTATTCACTCATATAGGGTATGACTTTGGTCATTCATATGCATTTTTGCATCTATACCTAATCCGTTTTAACCCTAAGATCACTACTTTGACCACAGACTATAGTGTTTAACCATTATTAACTTGTTCATACCATTGTTCTTCCGTGGATAGGGCCTTATTTCCATGAGTACCCTAGTTTAGAACACATTGTTGTCTTTTGGTACTCATGCCGCATTTGTCATAGGTTCAGGGGAGCTTTCTTAGCTATTTTTTCATGCCAAATTGAGCCTCATTTTGGTCTCTTTTTACAAGTTATCCCCTTTATAAGGCTCCCCGACCTTATGGAGTTTCTTTAGGCCCAGGTCTAACTCTTCAAAATAGACTTAACGGCTGAGTAAACTTGTCCATTCAGGCTCATTAAGAATATGTGAATGAAAATCCAAGTTGGTGGTAGTTTATCGCTTTTTCAGACCATGTGGAATAATACAAAAAAGGAACACTCTCTTTTCTTCAGAATTGAGAAGATTATTCTCAGGTATAGGTTTACCACTTTTTTCAGACCCGAGGGACTAAATTTACGGAAAAGGAGCGCCCGGTATGAGCTTATTTTTCTCTTTTTCGTGCTCTGGACCTAAACATGAGAAATATTTCGAGTGTACTTTATGATTTTGTCATGCTCGTTAAACCCTAAATAACAAAGCATCGAGTTTACTGTTGTAAGCCCCATTTCTTGTAACCAAATGGATCTTTTTGAGTGATCTTGCTTTCCCTCACACTCGTAAAAATCAATCTATATGTTGTTGTTGAAGGGGTGTTGGGTAGGTGGTAATTTAACCTTTTTCAGACCTCCCTGACTAAGTACGAAAAAGGTGCACCTTACTTCTTCGGAAGCTAAGAGAGTTATTTTGTGGTATGTTTTATGCTTTTCCCGCCTCAGGAGACTAAATTGTGTTGATGTATTTGTAATTTCAGAATGTATTCACTTGTATATTTCATATATTGTATTTCATTGGTCCCTGATGTCCCTATCGGGAGAATAATTAATGTAATCAAGTCATGTAAATTCATAGAGTTTAACCCTCCTTGTTGGTGGAGGGGAAAAGTCCCCGTAGTCACTAGGGCACTAGGGTTATTAGAATCTCCTAGAGAAGTTGGCCCTGGTAAGTGATTCTCAAGTTGGAAACTAGTATAAATAGAGAGTGAGACTCTCTATTTGAGACACACACTCACCTAGCTAGAATGCTGTTGTTGAATTAACGTTGTCTGATGCACAACAACTGTGCGTTTCTCATCTAGTTCATTTAACTGATCCAATCTGTTCCTCTGAGCTTCTATCAAGTCTAAGTTTGCCTCTATAGCTGTCTTTAAAGTTTTAATTTCAAAATCAATAGGAAAGACACTGTTCTTACTGTACACTAATTCATATGGGGAGAAGCCCGTAGTATTGCACCATGTGGTGCGCTATGCCCACAGTGCCTCTAGAAGTCTGTCACCCTAGTCTCTCTGATGGATTTTGATTGTTTTTGTGAGGATGGCCTCAATTACCTTGTTATTACTTTCCACTTGGCCATTGGCCTATGGATTATAAGGCAAGGATATCCTATGTTGAATGTGATATTTCTGTAACAGAGCTTCCAGTTTGTGGGACACAAACTATGGTCCTCCATCTATAACTATCTCCTTGGGTACTCCAAAACGGGTGAATATTTCTCCATCTAAGAAATCTATTACAACCTGGTCATTGGCCTTGACCAAAGTTACAACCTCCACCCATTTTTTTATATAATCGGTGCAAACTAAGATATAAAATTTATACTTCGAGGAGGGGTTAATAGGCCCTACAAAATCCAGGGCCCATCTCTCAAAAGGTTCAACCACTAGTTGTGGTTGAAGAGGCATCTCATCTAGTATGTTTGGATGGCCCATCCTTTGGCAACTATCACAACCTTGAACATATTTCTTTGCATCCCCAAAAACTGTTGGCCAATAATATCCCATTCGTAATACCTTATGACATGTGTTTGTTAGAAAAATGTCCCCCACAGGGCTCATCGTGGCAAGCATTCAAGATACTGAAAGTTTCATCCTCCCTTACACATCTTCTGATCTCAAGATCAGGACGTGTGTAGAAAAGATGCCCGTCTATCTAGCAGAACCTGGTACTCTATTGTATATTTTTTCTCTTTTCTCTCTTTGACAAATGTGCTGGAAGCTTGTTTGTAGCCAAATAGTTATCAACATCTGGGTACCAAGGGGAATGAGATGAAACTACAAATAAATGTTCATTGGGGAAGGAATCTTCGACTGGGAAACTGTGATCCAGGAGGATCCAAGAAGGAAATTTTTTTGAAGTCCTCCAATCTCAGCAAAACTAGCACCAGATTGAAGGGCTCGTCGAGATGATTCCAACAGCATTCGTTTCACCTCAAACGGACTCCATATGAGAAATTTATCGCGTTCTGTTCAATAAGGTCAACAGGCAAATTTGGAAAAAAGAGGTGCCATGTGGCACCACTGACAGGGTGACACATGGCATCCATACTGTACAAACATGATGACATGGCATGGTGATGTGGCATGATGACATGGCATGGTGATGTGGCATGGTGACATGGCATGATGATGTGGCATGATGACTAGCATGCATGCATTTGTGCTTGAAATGAGTTCTAGGACATTCATGCATTTACTCATGAGAAATTGTAAAATGATTAATATTTGAAGTGAGTGGAAAAATTACTCACATATTACTCATTTATTTTATTCCTTGAGTTGTTATGAATTTAATGCATGGTTGTAACCAAAAACAAACATGCCATATTTGTAAAGAATTTGTAACAAGTTGGTTTATTATTTAATAAAAATCCCAACCATATGAAAACCAACTTGGGGAAGTTGTAACCAAGGCCAAGATAGGAAAGTTAGTTGCAACCAAAGGAATCCATGAGAGTCATGTGAAGAAGGGAAAGCCAACCTATATAAACCCCTTCATTTGCCATTTCCCACTCATGCTTTGGAGTGGAGACTTTGTAGCTAAAGGAGAGGAGGGAGATTGCGTAGCTCTACAGGAGGAAGGTACGAGTGTTTATACTCATTTTACACCGTCTTCAGGCTTCGGAGTTGCTGGAAGCAGTCTTGTTGTGTTTTGGGCAGTGGTTCTCTTCCTGAACATTGTCGCCAAGGTATCATTGTATCATTGCCATGTATTTTTCCTTATGCTGATATTATAGATCGGCCCTCCTATTGAGAAGCAGGCCCGGAGACGTAGTCCATCCTAGACAAACTCCGCTATCAACTTGTTGTCTGTATGTGCGTGTTGTCTATGCTGTTTGGTTCTCTTCTTATGGATTTGTGAGCTTTGTTCATGCTCTTTATGCAATTCATGTTAACATCATAGAGTAGCAAAGATCTTGTTTTCGGATCATGTGGTATCAGAGCAGGGCTATTTGACGTTGGATTGTGAGTGTGGATGCTCACGAGGGCTAAAATGCAAGCTGGTGAGGGTACATTAGAGCCTTACAATTCCGATATCGGACGTGCACACCGAAGGAGGAAGATGGATGCTAATGATGTCCGCATCGAGATGGAGGAAAAATTTCACAAGGTCTTCTACATGATGGCCGACAAGGTAGACAAGTTGTTTGCAGACTATGAAGAACGCATGGAAAAAGAAAGAAAAGGAAGTGAAGTAAAGAAGGAAGACAAAGAAGTGAAGGACGAAGGCAACGCTTTAGTTAACCATGGAGGAGGTGGTGAAAAGCCTCCTGAGCCTCCCTCTTCACCTTCAGCTTCAAGCACAAGTTCAAGTGCTTCTTCCTCATCTCATTCTCAACATTCCAAGGTTCCTCACAAAGAGCCTCAAAAGAAGCCCTTATTGAAGCTCGATGTGAAGTTTGATTTGCCCATGTTCAATGGGGAAGCGAATGCAGAGAAGTTGAACAATTGGATAAGGAAAATTGAGGTCTATTGTCGAGTCCAGTAGATCAAAGAAGAAGATGTGAAGATTCAGTTGGCTTCACTTCGGCTGACAGGCACCACACTTATATGGTGGGAAAGCAAGCTTCAGCAAGGTAGCAAACAAATGGGTAATCTTCTCTCATCGTGGTCTGCTTTCATTTCTGCTTTGCATAAGAAATTTTATCCGTTGGGTTATGTCCAAAAGGATCTGATGGATTGGAAAAGTTTTAGACAAGGCAAGGGTCAGAGTGTTCATAATTTTACTGAAGAATTTAGAAAGAAATCTCTAGAGTTGAATATTTCTTTAGATTCTCCTGACACTCTTTTGAAGTACATTGGTGCTCTTCATAATTATCTACGCCATACTTTGCTGTTGTTGAATCCTACTAGTGTGGATGAAGCAAGTGTTCAGGCTACTCATCTTGAGAGCAGGGGGAATCATTTGCAAGAAGACCATCAGAAGGAGCCTTTCAAGCACAACAACAACCACAAGTTCAAAAAAAAAACAAGAGCAAGAAGACAGCTATTGCCAAGAAGGAAGGAGGAAAGCTCCATTGCAACCATTGCGACACTGATGGGCATGATGAAGAAAGTTGTTGGAATTTTCATCCTGAACAAAGGCTAAAGCATTATGGAAGCAAAAAGAATAAAAAGATCGTTGCAACGGCGCAATGAGATTTGGGTTCTGACTCAGGTGACGAAACCATGATTACAGCCATGGGAATGCAAGGTAACAAAACTCCTCATACTGGTTCAAGTTCTACTCATGTTTCTAAAGAAAATGATAAAAGAAGAAGTGAGTTGTTTCACATTAGAGTTGTGTCTAAACATACAAAGATTGAAACATTATGTGATCCGGGTTCTCAACTAAATTTGATCTCAGAATTCGTTGTTAAGAAGTTGGGCATACAGACTAAACCTCACCCCAAGCCTTACCCTCTTGGATGGGTATGTGATAATGCTAAGCTACAGGTGACTAAGCAATGCAGGTTAAGGTTTTCTATTGCTTCAAAGTTGATCGATGAGGTGCAATTAGATGTTGTTCCTCTTGACATCTGTGGTATTGTATTGGGAAGCCCATACTTGTATGATCAAAAAGCAATATTCTTTCGTCATGAGAACAAGTACCATCTCACCAAAAATGGGGTGGAGTACATTGTGAGAGATCACAGTATGAAGGCTAACACCACTCTTGTTAGTGTAGGATAGATGAAGAGACTCATCAACACTAATAAGAGATACATGCTCATGGTTGTGAGAGCAAAA